>CAMTDV010000006.1:47601431-47966530 GCA_947069175.1 Scalesia atractyloides
TTCCAAGTTCATGAGGTAGCTCAAGTTTGTAGGCCACCTTTCCGATTTTCTCAATGATCTTGAATGTCCAACATATCTAGGTGCAAGTTTTCCTTTCTTCCCAAATCTAACCACACCTTTCCAAGGGGATACCTTGAGCAGGCAATGATCACCGACTTGGAATTCCAAGGGATTGCGTTGTTTGTATGCGTAACTCTTTTGATGGCTTCTAGCTGTTAAAAGATTATCACGAATTATCTTGACTTTGTCTGTCGTGTCTTGAATGAGTTCAGGTCTAGTGAATTGAGATTCACCGATTTCATTCCAACAGACAGGTGAACGACATTTTCGACCATAAAGAGCTTCGAAAGGAGCCATGTCAATGCTGGTATGATAACTGTTGTTGTAGGAGAATTCGATCAATGGTAGATGCGAATCCCAACTACCACCAAAGTCAATCACACAAGCTCTAAGCATATCCTCCAGTGTCTGGATTGTTCTTTCGGACTGTCCATCCGTTTGAGGACGATTGGCAGTGCTCAGGTTAAGTTTGGTTCCCATGGCAGATTGCATGGTCCTCCAAAAATGAGATGAGAATCGAGCATCATGATCAGAAATGATGTCCAAAGGGACACCATGACGAGATATAATTTCATCCATATAGATCTTAGCAAGTTTGTCAGCACGGAAATCCTCATGGATTGCTATAAAGTGTGCTAACTTGGTTAGACGATCAACGATTACCCAAATGGCATCATGACCTCTAGATGTACGCGGTAATTTGGTAATGAGATCCATTGCAATGCTTTCCCATTTCCAAACCGGAATTTCTGGTTGTTCAAGCAAACTAGAAGGGCATTGATGCTCTGCCTTAACTTTGAGACAAGTAAGACATTTAGATATGTACAAGGCAATGTCTTTCTTCATACCCGGCCACCAATACTGAGTACGAAGATCTTTATACATTTTGTCTCCACCTGGATGAATTTAATAACGAGACTTATGAGCTTCATCCATTATCAAGGTGTGGAGGTTATCTTGACTTGGAACCCACAAACGGCTCAGATAATATAACAACCCATTATCTTTCGTTTCAAGTTGAAGCTCAAGATGATGTGGTAATTCATCACCCATCATGCCTTGTGTAACACAAGTTCGTTGAGCTTGAGAGATACGGTTTTGAATATCAGATCGAACTTGAACATAATGTAACTTAACTCGTTCTTTATGACTAAGAGCATCGGCTACGACATTCGCCTTACCAGGATGGTAGTGAATCTCCTAGTCGTAGTCGTTCAGAAGTTCGACCCATCGTCGCTGTCTCATGTTTAGTTCTTTCTGATTGAATATGTCTTGGAGACTTTTATGGTCGGTGAAAACCACACATTTTGTACCATATAGATATGTATCCAAATTTTCAAAGCGAAAACAACACACCCAACTCAAGATCATGAGTGGTGTAGTTCTTTTCGTGAATCTTTAACTGTCTTGATGCATAGGCTATAACTTTGTTCCTTTGATGAGAACGCAGCCAAGGCCTAAGTTTGATGCACCACAATATACGACAAAGTCGTCGTTACCTTCAGGTAAGGATAAAATAGGAGCATTACAAAGCTTCTGTTTTAAGGTCTGAAAGCTACTTCTTGTTTAGGTCCCCACTCAAAAGGTTTATTCTTTTGAGTCAAAGCAGTGAGGGGAACCACAATCTTTGAGAAGTTTGCGATAAATCAACGGTAATAACCCGCGAGACCAAGAAATGAAGAACTTCGGTAGGAGTAGTAGGTGTATCCCATTCCTTAATCGCACTGATTTTGGCGGGATCTACATGAATACCTTGTTTGTTGACAATATGTCCCAAGAATTGAACTTCCTTAAGCCAAAATTCACACTTGGAGAACTTGGATAGAGTTGTTCTTTCTTTAGGAGTTCCATCGTTAAACGAAGATGTTGCTCGTGATCGGCTCAAGACTTTGAGTAAATCAAAATGTCATCAATGAAAACAATGATGAACTTGTCCAAATAAGGCTTAAAAACCCTATTCATCAAGTCCATGAAAATAGCAGGAGCATTTGTCAGACCAAACGGCATAACAGTAAACTCGTAATGATCATATCCAGTGCGAAAAGCAGTTTTGGGAATATCTTCTTTGAGAACACGAAGCTGATGATGCCCAGAACGTAGTTCAATCTTTGAGAAGCAAGTAGCTCCCTATAGCTGGTCAAAGAGATCATCAATACGAGGTAGGGGTATCGATTTTTGATTGTGAGTTTGTTGAGCTCACGGTAATCGTTACACATATGGAAGGATCCATCTTTCTTTTTCACAAATAGGACTGGAGCGCCCCAAGGTGAAAAGCTCGGACGAATGAATCCTTTGTCAGAGAATTCCTGAAGCTGTTTAGATAACTCTTGCATCTCAGACGGTGCAAGACGGTATGGGGATTTGACTATAGGGTTGGCACCAGGTAAAGATCTATACGAAACTCGACTTGACGTGCTGGGGGTAAACCAGGTAGTTCGCCAGGAAACACCTCAGGATAATCCCTAACAACGGGAATGTCCTTAATAGATTTGCCCTTGCATTTCTCCTCTGTGATATGCGCCAAGAAAGAAACATAATTCTTTCGTAGGTATTTATGGGTTTGGGTGTATGTCATGAGTTTAAGGCTACTAACGGGCTTTTCTCCTCGAACCTCTAGGATTTCACCGGACGGGAGAGGTATACAAACAATCTTATCAAAACAGATCACCTCAGCATGATGTTTGGTTAACCAATCCATCCCTACTATGATATCAAAGCTCCCGAGTTGCATTGGCGTGAGGTCAATGGCAAAAAGGTGGTTGTTAAGGTTCAATTGGCAATCACGGATGACAGAATCAAGAACAAGGGGTTCACCACTAGCTATTTCGACTGTCAAGGGCTTTCCTAGTTTGGCTCTAGGCATGGAAAGCAAAGGTTCAAAAGCTAGGGATACAAAACTCTTATCGGCAACCGAATCGAAAAGAATTGAAGCAGGATGGTTGTTAACAAAGAACGTACCATTGACTACTTCATTATCAGCCCGAGCCTCATTAGCATTGATGTTAAATGCTCGTCCATGAGCTGGGTTTGCATTTGCCAACTTCGGGCAGTTATTTCTCTAGTGGGTGAGATCCCCACAATTGTAGCAAGACCCAGGTGGATAGTGAGGTCGTGCAGGCTGCTCAGCAGGGTTTTGGGCTACTGGATTCTAGGTAGGAGCGAAATGACAAGTGTTGGCAAGATGACCAGATTTCCCACAGTTAGTGCAAATACGGCACTGGAAATGTGGTTGATGGTGACTGTTACACTTGTTGCACAAAGGTGCATTGCCAACATACAGTTTCTTGGTCGGTGGTTGAGCAGGCTGATTAGGAGCAGCTTGGTTAGGTTGTGTAGTGAGAGCGAAGTTCTTGGAAGCCTTACGCTTTCTCGACTTCTTAGAGGTTTCAGCTTTGTTACCCTTTTGCTTCTCAGACTTAACAGACGGTTTCTTGTCACCTTTTCGATGAAGCTTACCCTTTTTCACTTGTGATTCAGTAAGGGTTGCTGCTAGCTCAATGGCTTGACGAATAGATGTAGGGTTACTGCCAGTGACGATGTCCTGGACAGGATCTGGCAGACCATCTATGTACTTTTCAATCGCCTTATCCAAAGGTGTCACTATCTCAGGACACAACAAGCTCAACTCCTCATACCGATTGGTATACGCACGATGCTCACCATTGTCTTGCTTTAGCTCATGGAACTCATTCTCAAGCCCCCTCTTTTCATGACGGGGGCAGAACTATTTCATCATTAGAGCTCTAAGTTCCTCCCAAGTCTGACCATAGCAACATCTGCACCCATATCTCTCACCACTCTGTTCCACCACGTGAGCGCCCTCTTTTGGAACACACTCGAAGCAAACTCGACCTTACGATTATCAGGACACTGAACATGGCTAAAAGTATTCTCAAGACTCTCAAACCACTGTAGGAGCCTAGTTGCTCCTTCAGAACCACTAAACATGAGTGGTTTAGCCGAGTTAAATGTTTGAAGTTGCAAGGAGCATTATTATTGTTGTTGGCTTGGTTGACTTGAGTAATGAGATTTGGTAGCATAGCAGCCATCTGTTGGGCTATGATAGTTGCCAGTTCGGTGTTAGTGGTGATACATTTCGTTGAGGAGGCATTCTAAAAGAGGAAAACATGAGAGAAAACGAGTGAGATGAATGTCCGGGAAATGAGATGTCACAAAAATTGACGAAATGAAAGGATGGTGGTCATTCGTTCGTTTACTTGCAACAAACAAATGACACACAGTGACTAATCAAAGTAAATGGGTTTTTATAATGTATCGCAAAGACATGCTTTAGCCTATAGGTGGACACTCACCCCAAGAGTTCCCAGGTAAGAGTGACTGGTCCGATTAAGTGGATTTGTACGAACACTCTAGCCTTAGACAGAAAACTCAGGGTACAGGCACCCATCTTTCTAGATTGCATGTGTTCACATTATTAAAACCCAAACTTTGACGAGATTTGAAAACTTTGGAAGCTAAAAGAGATCGATGATTTATTTTTGACTTTATGCCTTCCAATTTGTTTTGTTATTCACCTAAGGATAGGTGATGGTAGTGTTTTAAATTCTAAACACAAGATAACTTGTGTTAGGGTCCTAGAAAAGTTATAGTCTAGGTCAAAGCATTACTAATAACCTAATTCCCTATAACCATTGGCTCTGATACCAATCTTTCTGTCACACCCCGACCGCGTAAAACAACAAACCGCGCGGAAACATCGGGGAGTGGAGTCACAGAAGTATTGTTTCAACAACCATGGTAATTTAAAGTTTGTATTATTGATTCAAATTGTTTACATTGCCAAGAAATAAAAATAAACGAAATCTAATTGTCTTATAGATTTTAAGTCACTAAAGCCCAAGTCCGTCCTAAGTCTCGCATGAATCAACTTTAAGCATTAGCTCCTGAAACACATGCGAAAATAGGTACGTCAGCATAAAAATGCCTGTGAAATACATAGGTTTTGTTGATGAGGATTCATGACTTGAAGTGTAAATAATAGTTTTAACAAAAGTAGTCATGAACCTTATAAAATGTTTTCTTTTATAAAATCATATGAAAGATGAGGATTCATGACTTGAAGTGTAAATAATAGTTTTAACAAAAGTAGTCATGAACCTTATAAAATGTTTTCTTTTATAAAATCATATGAAAATCAACAGGAAAATCAAATGATTTAAAAGAAAGATGTATGGTTAAATAATTAACAGGATGAAAATGAATAGTATAAAATATGCCATTCGTAAAACAATGTCCTGTGAAAAATATATGTTATCTGTACCAAATGTGTCATGTCTTTGTCTTTGTCAAAGTGGTTTAAATAACGCTACGATATGTAATATCATGAAAGACTTATATATAGGAAGTATCAGCGGCGTATCTACCATGCTTTTATCATATTACACACATCTCGTTATTTAAATCACTTATCAAATAACCACCAAAAATGTCTTGTCTAACCAATGTCAAATGTCATATGTAAATCACTTATCAAATAACAATGTAATGTGTCACAATGTTAAGTATAAACCATGTCTTGTATAACAAATGTCTTGTACAAAACAATGTCTTGAATAAACCAAAGTTTAAATCAAAAGTCATGTTTTGCAAAACCAATGCTTTATTTGATATGAACATTTATGTAGTTATGTTTATCGCATAACATTCAAGCCTTGAGACTGTCGGATAAACCCTTATCAAGTCAAAGGTTTATAAAAAATGTATTCGGATTCTGTCATTCCCTACTTCCAAACAAACCTAGGAAGCGGGAAACGGGATTTGTCAAGTCCTATGGTACCATTACATACTACCGGGCGGCGTGATCAAAGTTAATGAACGTATTATGTCCCGTTAAACAAACCAAATGTCATAGTCAATGTAAGCAATGTCATGAAAAATGTCTTTAAACCATGTACTAAGTATGCTAAGTCAACATACGAAGTAGAAATGTCCATAATCGATGTGCTAGCATGCTCAGTCAACATACATAGCAAAAATGTAATGTAAATCAATGTGCTCATATGCTAAGTCAACATATGCCGCAAAAGATGTCTTTGAAATCAATGTGCTAGCATACTTAGTCAACATACATAGCAAAACATAATTGAAATCATGTACTATATATGTACTAGATGAACATAACACGTATATGTCATGAAAGCGTGAAAACATGAAAGTATCATGTAGGCACATGTGTTTCACCCCAAAATATTTGAAAAAAAAAAATATAAAAGAGGGGTCTATGTACTCACTTGGGGTTGCAAAAGTATCCTTGTTCAAGAAGAATAATAAAGCTCAAGAGTACGAGGAATCAAATGGTTCCTAAGATCGGATAATTATGTTAATAAGTTGGGACTTTAATCGGCGGATTGGATAGAATGATGTTTTATAAATTAAATGAGTGTTGGAACTCATATGTATGATTTAATAAACTTAACATTCTGATTTGGAAGTGATCCTAAATGCTTTTGACCCGTAATGGCCTGTTATGGTAGTTTACGCTACTTTAACGTGTCATTTGCATAAACGTGTGATCGGATGGTTAAACATGTCCTATAATAAGTCTTAAATGCCCAAACATGTTTAATAATGTTGTAATATCAGTTTATATGTCAAACCTTTAGCCACATATGCTTAAATTGAATTTATGTGCAAAAAGGGCATTTTGTCATTTATAAAGGGCATAATAACGACCTATCATAATACTAACCAAACGACGTGACCATAAGGTATAACCTCAAAGGGTTATTCCCTATATAACTATGGTCACAAATATGAGTTTGTTCGGATCCTAAGATCGACCAATCGGGTCAGATTCGAAAGTCAAAGCGGTGGTCAAGACCGCTCGACTTACGACACTAAACAAGTACTAAACTAAAAGTGACGAGTTAGACATGTTTAACATGTCTAACTAAGTTTATAAAACTGATTTGGTATAAAAACAAAATGTTTTGACACCCGAAAATAGTTCCGGCGTATAATGCGCATTTTGCGCATTATTGACCGAAACTTTGACTCGTCACTACAACTAGTAAACGTGGTAATCCGTAGGCATGATCGCTAAGGATCATAACCATCGTGATTACGATCATGTTGCAAAGTTTATTTGAACTTTGCTTTGACCAATTAATGGTTAAAGCTAAAAGTCAAACACTGTTTGACTTTTAGCTTGAAATAGCTAAAATGAATGAACAAGGCTAAGTTAGAACACTTACTTGTGCTCAAGGTAGCCAAGGATGAAGAAAAAGACTTAGAAAACTCAGATGGGAGACCTCCAACAATGTGGGAGTCTCCTATTAGAGTTATAGAGAGAAAGAGAAGGAAATGAGCAAATTTGAAGTGAAAATGAGGGCCTATTTATACTTGTGGATGATGCACAAGATCATTCCAAGTGTTAGGCACTTGATCTAGGATCATTACAAGTGTATAATGAGGTGTTGAAACCAGAAGGAGTCCGTTTGCTTATTGTCCAAGAGATTAAACAAGAAGCTGCCATGAAACTGCTGAGCTGGAGGGTCCTTACGGACCGTAAGGGGTATGGGCTTACGGTCGTGAGCCCCTTAGCTGACAGCAACTTTCAAAATTTGGCAGAACAGGCCCCTCAACTCGTTTTATCACGTTTTGGCACCTTTAACACTCGTTAACCTCATTTTTAAGCTTTAAAAGACGATAAAGCTTAGGAAGCTTGAAATATGTCCAAAAATGTCCTGGGTGTCGGTTCGTTCGATCGTACGGTTGCGGTTTTCGGTTAATTACGATGAAAATCGTAACGAACGCGCAAAAGACCGTGAACACGTATAGAATGATATTTATGTATTCCAATCATTAAAATACTAGATTTAATGATTACAAAAATTTTGAATGTGCGTACATGTTCCGGATTAGGAAATACGCGTAACGACATAGTTTCGCGGAATTTGCAAAATAGCCCCTGAAGTTGAATAAGCATGTTTTTGCCGTACCGAAGCCCTCAAAACTTACTTCTAAGTTATATAGAGGATATTTAGGGTATGTTTAGCTTATGCCATTGTTCCAGAGTGTACATCGCATTAAACTGATTACGTTTACGTAACGGTTTGCGATTTCACTTCCAGAAGTGATTTGAAAGGTCAAATTTGAACAAGGATTGAAAATATGAAATGTCATAAGTATTAAAATAAAACTCGGAATAAAACACAATGTATAAAATTACAAAATTGTTCGGAGTAGCACAGTGATTAAAATACACAAATATCACATTAAACGAAAGGACAGTATTAATTTTTCGGAATCTGAAACTTTGATTAATCGATAATCGGTTATGGTTATGGTTATGAAGCTTTGGATAACAAAAATCGAACTTGTAATGTTAATTATAGATAATGAATTTATATTTTACCTTAAGCATATACAGTTTTTTTACTAAGATAAAAAAAATTGATGTATTATGATCATAAACTTTTTTTTGTTAAGAATAGCTTACTAAAAAGAATAAACTGCCAAAATGGTCTGTTAGGATCTGAGTTTGATTTACTTGTAGTCTTGTTTTAAGAATGGAAATATGATTTAAGTTTTTATAAAGTAAATGCAGCGAAATAAAATGGAAAACTTTTACTACAAGTAAAGGTCGTTTGTTTTCATCATCATCATGTTTTCAAGTATGTAAACTTTGAACGTGATTCACAAACTCTCCCTTAGCATATTGCAAATAAGTTAATAGTACAAAAAATGGAAGAAGATGATTGGTGTAAAATCTTTTTAAGAAGACGAATTGTACTGTTACATCGACACTTCTATTTATACTAACTATCTAACCTCTGAGTATCTTTGATGACGTCAGGGTTGATAGTGACATCTAACAATAATAATAAACTATCTAAACACTGATCTCTAACAACTGATAGTGCAAAAGCACTGTTACATTGGAATATAATACTAATAAACTAAAACTCTGATGGCTAAGCTATGCTTCCTTTCTTCTGTCAAGCCTTTGGCATTTGTGAAGGCAGATGTTGCATAAGTATCAGACTTTAGAGGACAGAGTTTAGAGATTAGAGGATCTAAACTCTGATAGTATTGACCAAACTGCGGATAGAGTATTTTGGCTTTATATCATATGTTCCTTTGTACAGGTTCAATCCCAACAATCTCCCCCTGGAACAGATGATGCCAAAAATACCTTTTATTCTTGGTCTTTATTCCTCAACAGGAGATATATGATTTGGCATTTAAACTGTAATTCAAAGTTTAGAGATTCCTCATCATCATCATCCTTTTCGAGCACCAGATCTAAGAGTTCTTGGAGGTCTTCTACACACAGCTCATATGCACCCCCCATATTCATCTTGGTAGTTGTGCCATTAGACTTGAGCAGAGTCAATTTGTGGGAGTTTTTATCAACTTTCCACTTTAGAATTTTTGGGTCTGAAGGCTTTCTAGGATGGAAAGTTATTGTTGAGGTTGGTAACATCGTTTGATGAGCCATTTGAGATAGATCTTCTGCAAGCTTTTAACTAGTCTAATCAGTATGGAAGTCAATCATGTTCTGGATTCCTTCCTTTATATGCTCAAACACTCTTTTATCTTCTTCTACCATATCCATTTGCATTTTTCTTTGATTCAAGGCTAGAATAGAGATAGCAAATGTTTCAGATGGTTTTGAAGAGTGTTGAGTCTGTTGAGCTGTATCCTTTGCTAGATATTCTGCCTTCTTTGGCAATGAAGGATCAGTTTTCCTTCTTTTCTCAAGAGCCTTATAAGTATCAATCACTTTAACCTCTGTCCACCTCATGATTTGGTTCTTCAACCCATAATTAGCAGCAATCAGTTCTTCATTCATTCTTCTTAACTCTAAGTTCTTTTCAGGCAATTTCTTGTATTTGTTCCAGTCTGGAGGAGTTGGCTTTTTGAGAGGATCTTTCAGCATTTCTTGCATTCTTTGCACTTCTTCTTCCAACTCTCTCACAGACCAGTCTTTGAATTGTGCCCTTGTAGCCTTATACAACTTGGTTTCCATGATATGATTGATGTAGTCTTCTTTAAGGCTTTTGTCTTCTCTCTCTGACAGGGTTTTGGACAAGTCTCTTGCATAGTCTTCTATACTTCTGACTTTGCTAAACTGAAATTGCAAGTAACTTTGTATTACTCTGTCAGGTTTTCCCTGGGCATCCCTTTTGGTGATATCTTCTACTTGTTTAACTTTGAGCTTCTTGTATTCTTCCAAGTTTCTTGGCTTGGGATAACCTTGCAGAGATGGGAATTCCCTTTTGTCTGGATCTTCTTCTGAAAAGAAGGATTTGAATTCTGATTTGATAGCTTGTAATTCCAGAGGGAATTGAGTGGCAAGAGTCACTTTAGAAATTTGAGAAGAAGGTTGAACAACTGCTGTGGTGGACACTGGTTTTGATGACACAGGTATAGGAGAAGGGATGATCTTGTCATCAAGTATAACATTTGTGGTTTTTCTCCTCTTGAACTTGAGATCAGGTGATTGTGGTTGTGGTATTCTTGTGGGTGTGGGCAAAGATATGGTGGAAGTTGGAAAGACCATAGCAGCGGTTGGATTAACATTTGTTATAACCTCTGCTGCATCAACAGATGTTGACACACCAGTTGTTATAACATCTGTTGAGATTGTTTATAAACTGCTTTTGAAGAAGGAGGTGTAAGTGTTTTTGAGGGAGCAGAGGATATGGTTGGGATAACAACTTTCTTCAAAGGGATGGATGTTGATGTTGAATGCCTTGTTTTTCTAACATGCATCTTCTTTGTTGAATATCCAACATTTTCTTTTTCTTTTTGCAGGGCTATCTTTTTTTCCACCGATGCTCTGCTCTCAACAATTACCATTTTCGTTTTATTCTCTTTTCCCTTGCAAAGATGTTTGCTGTTTCATCAATCTTTTTAGAGCCATATGGCTTAGGGATAACCACTGTTGGATGTGCATCTTTGTCATTGAGCTTTAGCACTTCTTTCTTTAAAGGTATATCCCCCTTTTTGGCATCATCATGTTTTACCAAGATTACTGTAGGAGGAGAAGTACCAGTGGTTTGTAGGAGATCAGCCTTTATTGCCTTGATATCTGCAGTTGTATCCATATACCTGGCATCAAACATGTTTCTAAGTTCTTGCATCTGATGCTTGTGTTGGAGATCAACAAAATACTTTTGTTGTTGAAACTGAGGGTCTACGGCTTTATGAGGTCATCAGTGGATAGGACAGAGGGTTGGCTCTTTGTAGCAATCAACTGTTTCAGCAAATCCTTGATTTCATCAACAGAGCTTTCTATTTTGGTAACTCTCTCTGTCAAATCCTGATATTTTAGATCATCGCCTAATTTAATAGGATCATCTGAACTCCTACCATAAAAGATAGTTTTATCTATGTTATCATGAACAAGAGTCTCAACCCCTGTTTCAAACATAGATGCCCCTTGGTCTTGGAACTAGGGACTTCCCACTGGATCAGAGGTTACCTTAGTAGCCTCAACAGTGGTTGCCTTCAAAAGAGTCTTAGATATGTAACCAGTGTCCAATTGAAAACTTGGTAGTTTAGCAATTGTAGTAGCTGCTCTTGTTGAACTATCACCAAGGGTTACATGTAACCCAAGGGATGTATCCTCTTCAAATGCTGATGGGCTAGAAATGAGTACAGAATCAGACCTAGTCACTTGTTGGAGTATATTCTTATTGATAGGTTGTTGAGAAGAACCGGTTAATGTCTGTTCTAGGTCAATTGCATCCAGCAAAGGCAATATTGTTTGTGGGAGTGACTTTGTTGGTGATGGTTGTGGTGTAGAAAGAGACATTTCCCTGGGAGAGGGGGTGTGGAAGATGGAACCAATTGGATCCAGAGCTTCATAATTTGGTGTCCCTGTGTTTACAACATTTTCCTTTTCTGAGGAAGAAGGAGGAGTTTCAAAGCCAGGTGGAGATCTTTCTAACATCTGCTGTGAAGAAGTAGCAGCAGTGTTTACAAGTGATTTTTGTGTTATCACTGGGTTAACCTCTGGGATCTCATCTTCCAGAGGGCCCTTTTTGGGTTTGGTGGGTTTTCTAGAAATTTTTCATGGTTTCTTTTTGGCGATTGCTGGTGTAGGTTTCAAGGCAGTGGTTGCAAAGCCTTGATCACCAGGAGCAGTGGGCTCAGTAGCAGGAGGTTGAGATTGAACATTTTGTTCTTGTAAAGCTTGCTCAGCCTCCTCTACTTTTTTTTGGAAACTTTATTTTGATTTGTATTCTAGTAAAATTTTCATGAGTTAGGCCACTTGGATTTGTAACAGCGCCTTGTTTAACATCAACATCAGGTAACTGATTTTGAAGATAAACACTCATGAATCATGGATGTATCAGAAAAGCTTTCCTTTTAACAATTTATTAAAATTTGCCACAAGATCATTGAACAGTATCCGAGAAAAAATGAAATCTGATCCAGTTAAAATAGCATAGCCCAGATACTGGATGTTCAATGGAATTTCATAAAAAGTCGTGGTCTTTGCTGAGAGACATGATAAAAGAGTGTGAAAGAAAAATCTCATCTCAGCAGGAAAATTAGGTTTGAAGATGGTCATACCTTTGAGTTGCCCAATATAGCCTCTTTCCACAAATTTGGCATGCATCTCATTAGTTAGAGAATGACACAGGATGTGCCATATCATTTAGTTCAAAAACTTGAGAAATGGATTGAGGGCTAATTTGCATCAGTGTTTTGCCCACCTTTGATGTGATAGCATAAGGAACATCCTTTTGTGAATAAACCTTTGCGTTTGCCCAAAATTGACGTTGTGCATCTTGATAGATAGGGGCTTTGATGGTTAACATGTTCAAAAATTTTAATTCTTTCAAGATTTTTATCATTGAATGGTATCTTGTGTTTGAATCAGTTTCTTCAAGAATTGTTGTATAATTGTGAGGAGTTTGATTATGAGCTTAAAAGGAGGTGGTTCTGGTTGAGATTTTGCTTTTGAGTTAGCCTTGGGTGCCATGATTGAGTGAAAAATTGATTTGAGAGTTTTGAATTTGATACGGCAAAGTGAACCTCTGTTCTAGATAAAATAGGGTTTTTATAGGGTTTTGAAAAAGTGATGATGACATGTCATCTGATGCAAACAACTGACGAATAACGTCATCCACGTGTAACCTCTGATTGACAATGGAAGAAGTGTTTTGGCAAACAATGTTGGACATTTGGGCAGTGGATGTGAACAGTGTTTTAACACTAACAGAGGATACACTTTGACAGTGGATAGACTTTTCTAAACGATCAGTGTTTTGATGCTATCCGTGGTTTGAAACATACTTTAAGGATTTATTGAAAATTTCAATTTTAAACAATTTTTAAGGTTAAAATTTTGATTTTCTAAAAACATTTGTATGCTATTTACACTGGATCACCTGAAAAACTGTTTTTAATCCATGTTAGCATTCCAATCCTGGAGATCAAGCTTTCAAAAGTAGATGTATCCAATGCTTTTGTTAGCACATCTGCTAGCTGATCCTTAGTATGGACATGTTGTAAAGAAATCAAACATTTTTCATAGCAATCCCTCACAAAGTAATTCTTATGTCAATGTGTTTTGTTGTGGAATGAGAAACTTGATTTTTGGTGATACTTTTTGTTCCTTGACAATAAATTTTGAGAGGAGTCTTTAAAGCAGTGATACCAAAATCCAAGAGTTGATTTTGAAGCCACAGGATTTGTGCAGTACAACTTGCAGCAGCAATGTATTCTGCCTCAGCAGTGGATGTGGAAACTGCAACTTGCTTTTTACTTTGCCAAGACACTAGGCAATCACCTAGGAATTGGACACCTCCTGATGTGGACTTCTTTGTTGTTTTGCATCCAGCAAAATCACTATCTGAGTAACCTGAAAGCTCAATGTTTCCATTAGCAGGATACTAGATACCAAGCGTAGGAGCACCTTTTATGTACCTGAATATCCTTTTAACAGCAATATGATCAGACTTTCTAGGTTGTGGCTGGGATCTGGCACAACCACAAGTTGCAAACACGATATCTGGCCTGAAGCAGTTAGGTACAATAAAGACCCAATCATGCTTCTATAGAGTGTTTGATCAACTAAGTCATCTTTATCAACAATAGTGACCAGCTTTGAAGTTGCCATGGGTGTGCTACAAGGTTTACAATCATCCATATCAAACTTTTTAAGCAGTTCTTTGACATATTGTTTTGATGGATGAAAGTGCCATTTTGCATTTGTTTAACTTGTAAACCAAGAAAACATTGTCACTCACCCATTGCACCATTTCAAACTCTGCTGCCATGAGTTTTCTGAACTCTTCACACATGGCAGTGCATGCGGATCCAAAAATGATGTCATCCACATAAATGGACAAGCATCAAATCTTTTCCTTTCCATTTTAAAAATAAGGTTTTATCAATTTTACCTCTTGAAAAACCTATGGATAAGAGAAAAGTGGATAGAGTTTCATACCAGGCTCTTGGTGCTTGTTTAAGACCATAAAGTGCTTTGTTTAACCTGTATACATGATCAGGATGAAATGGATCTTCAAATCCAGGAGGTTGCCATTTGATCTTTCCATGCAGGAATGCACTTTTGATGTCCATTTGAAACAGTTTGATGTTGTGGTTAGTAGCAAAAGCTAAGAACAGTCTAATGGCTTCTAACCTTGCTACAGGAGCAAAGGTTTCATCATAGTCAATGCCTTCTTCCTGTCTGTAGCCTTGAACCACGAGCCTTGCTTTGTTCTTAACAACAATACCCCTTTCATCTGTTTTGTTCTTGAAGACCCACTTTGTGCCAATTAGACTCACATCCTTAGGCAGTGGTACAAGTTCCCAAACTTGTTGTCTTCTAAACTGAAGGAGCTCCTCTTGTATAGCCTCTACCCAACTTTTGTCTTTCAATGCTTCTTGATACTTGATAGGTTGGATGAGTGATAGAAAACCAGCAAAGAGGCAAATGTTTTAGGATTGGCTTCTTGTGAGCACTCCCTCATTTATGTTGCCAATAACTTGATCCAATGGATGGCTTTTGAGGAAGATCAAATCACCTTGATATGGGACAAGTGCATTTTGAGGTGAAGCTTCCAAATGTGTATCATCTGAGCTAACCTCTGTTGGTGAATTTGATGGTCCAGCCTCTGATTGGAATGGAGGTGATGGTATGGGTAGTATGGTAGTGGATGTTTGTTGATATTTTATCCAAATTTTATAGATTTTTATCAACAATGTTTTTGTTTTGAGAGCAGGCAGAGGATTGAGAATTAACCATTGCTGAACCAGCAGAGCTTTCACCATTGTTACTAACCTCTACTCCTCTGCTTGAAGGACAGATCTTGAAATTTGGAAGAATGCAATCATATCCTTGCTCTTGTGGTGGTGACTGTGATGTACCTGCAGCTTTAGTCTTGATAGACACATCTTCAAATGTAAATTTACCTAGATCAGACAGTTCAGTAGGATTTGCTAGAATTTTCAAAGATGAAAGTTCATTGAAGTTTACATTCAGAGTTTCTTCAACACACTTGGTCCTAGAGTTAAAAACTCTGTAGCTTTGGCAGTGGTTGAGTATCCCAGAAAATAACCACAATCAACTTTAGTTGCAAACTTAGAATAGAATCTTTTAAGTTCAAAATGAAGCAAGGACAGCCAAAAGCTTTTAAATATGAGATCAGAGGTTTGATTTTGTAGAGCAATTCATAAGCAGTCTTTGATGCCTAGGGTTAATCAAACTCTGTTTTGAACATAACAAGCAGTGTTTACAGTCTCTGACCAAAAAGACAAGGGTAAACCTGAGTCTGCTAGCATGGTTCTTGAAGATTCAACAAGAGTTCTATTTTTCTTTTCAACTACCCCATTTTGTTTGGAGTTCTTGGGACACTAAATTGCCTAGCAATCCCTTTTGACTCAAGAAGGCATCTAACTCCTTATTTCCTAAACTCTGTCCCATTGTCACTCCTAAAGATTTTTACAGGGAGATCATATTGCGTTTCAACTTGTTTGACAAATTTTGCAATATACCAGTTGTTTCATCTTTGGAGTGTAAGAAGAATGTCCATGTAAACCTTGAAAAATCATCTACAATGACCAAACAGAATCTTTTCTTCATTAAGCTCATGATTTTTACAGGGCCAAACAAATCCATGTGCAGCAATTGCAAACACTTGGTTGTTTTGGACTCTTCAATTGACTTGTAAGAACTTTTATGTTGTTTACCTTTTAAAAGGAAACACAATGTTCTTCACAAGTAAATTGTTTATGTGGTAAACCTCTAACAAGACAATTTTTGGAGAGTGTGGTGATTGTTTTCAATTTGTGTGCCCAAGTCTTCTATGCCATAACTCTGTCTCTTTGCTTGAAGCAACTGAGAACATACATGCATTAGACATAGGGTTATCTTTCAACATATCAACTACATACACATTGCCACTCCTATGAGCAATAAGTTGTGCTTTGCTCTCAGCAATAATTTGATCATTCTTTTTAACAAACTCTGGTCCTACAATTTGACAAGTTTTCTTTGTAAAGAAGGATCCATATCCTTTGTCACTCATTGGTGAGACACTCAAAAGATTGAATTTTAGATTGTCAATTAAGTTAACATTTTCAAACTTGAGATTCCCAGCCTGGACACATCCTAAACCCAACACCTTCCCTGTTGAATTGTTACCAAAGGATATATCACCCCCTCCATGAGCCAAAAAGTCTTTGAGAAGAGCTCTACATCCTGTCATGTGCCTCGAGCCTCCACTATCTACATACCATAAACTATCAAGGCAAGTAGAAGCTCCCTCACACAAGTAAACAATTAGTTTAAATGAGATTCCAAAGCAAGAATTGCTTTGGATTGGTTCACAGATGTTCCACTCTCAAATCCAGGAATATGGTCAGTGGTTTGAGTGTGCCTTTGTATCCACTGTTGTGAACCATTTCCTGTCAGATGTTGGTAACCATGAGGATATCTATTCACTTTGGGCTTTCAAGGTTTTTTGTAACCTTCATAGCTCATAGGAACTTTTTGATAAATTGGTTTACCATGTCCTCTTGGATACTTGTTGGCAGGTGGAGCATCTATTACTTGTACCTCTCTAGGAATAGAGGTTTTGTTCAATGCTTTTGTAACAGATGTTTCAACAGATTCAAAGATCTGCTAAGATTTATTTTTAGCAGAGCTTGAACTTTATTTCTCAAGATCTTTTGCTTTGATCTCTTATATCTTTTGATCATATGTTTGGAGGTAAGCACACTCATGAGTTAGATGATTTGTTTTCCCACAGATATAACATTTTGAATCATTTGGGATAACATGTGTTCGGTTTATGTCATATACTTTTAAGAGAAAACAGTTTTCAGCTACATGATTTCTTTAGTTGCAAAATTCACAAACAGATGTTTGATCTTTTCCCTTTTCTTTTATCAGATTTCTTCTCACAGATGTTGTAACCTCTGCTGGAAGATCTTTTATGGGAATGATTCTAGCTTTTGGTGCCTTAACACCTTCAATGGTTGAGAGGTCCATTGGCTTGAAATTTCAAGAATATCACATTCATCTGACCATGTTAGTTTAAAGTGCTATTTTTCAATTCTTTAAAAGTTGAAGATCCTTCATGTTTTTCAAGAAAAATTTTCTTACCATTTTTATCAGTGATTTTTATCTCATTTCCAGCCAAGTTTGTTGGAACAACTTCAACCTTTCCAGAATCAATTTTTGTAACATTTTCAATGGCTTCTTCTTCAGTTTCAAAACCAATGCCAAATTTTATGTTACTATTGATCTGTTTTTCTAACATAATTTCAAAACCTTTTGAAGATTCTACCCATTTTTTACATGTGATTTGGGTATCCTCTAACTCCTTTTTGCAAACTTGGTATTTATCTACCATAGTTTGGAGTTGGTCCTTGGTTATGCTAGCTTCATGCTTCAGGCTACTTATCTCAGAATCTTTTGAAAGCAATTTTGATTTTAACTCTTTGACAAGTTTTTCAAAATTACGTTCATTTTCTAACATTTTGTTCCTAAGGTTTTCATTCACCTGTTTAATGTTAGCAAAAGCTATTATACTTTTTTTTAACAGAGATCCTTTAAGATCTGAGGTGATACCTTAGAAGCAGCCATGAGAGCACAATTACATTCATCTTCACACACATCCGTATCCCATGGGTCAGATAGAGAGGCCTTCTCTTCATCAACAGTGTTTTGATCAACCACTGGTGTAACCACTACGTCACCACAACTTTGAACTTCATCAGTTTTTCACCCTTGTTCCACAGACTCATCACCTTTAACAATTGTCTCTAAGGCCATTAAACAAAAATTTTCATTTTCAAAATCATTTTTAGCCATTAGAGCAAAGTTTTCATCAGATAAATCCTCAGACAAACTACTCCAATCAACAAAACCTTGTGTAAAGAAACTTTGATGTTTAACCTCTGTCTGAGCAGTGGTTTGAGTAGTTTGAGTGCTTTGTGGTGCTTGTTGCACATGCACTTGAGGTGGTGCTTGAACATACTGAATTTGTGGAGCAGGTGTTTGGATATAATGGATAGGGGCATTAGTAACAATATGTGCAAAATGTGCAGTTTAGAGCATTTGTGGTGCAGTGGTATAATGGGAATAATGAGAATAATGAGCAGTGTTTTGAGGTCTAGGGCCTGGGTGATTCACAATTGGACCTACAGTTTGAGATCAGCATTCCCTGGCAAAGTGTCCTAACCTATACACTTATAACATTTGATTTTGGATTTATCCAACCCCACTTTCAACCCCCATGCAATCCTGGAAATTTCCTACCAGTCCTTTTGTAAAATTTACTTGCTCTAACATTCAATAGTGCCAGCTGATGTAAAATGTCCATTTCTTCCAAATCAGTGGGTTCAAAATGTTGTAAGTCATTCATTTCAAAGGACATATTGGCAGAGTTTTGGCTTTCCCCATTTGCAGCAAAAGCAAAATTGGGTGTGTAAGGATCAGAGGTAAAATTGTTTCCAGATGTTATATCAATATAATGATCATAACCTTGATCCTTCCCACTACCAGAACTCTCTTCATGACTATCAAGAGCAGTGTTACCCAAGGTATAGTCATAAGTTGTTTTCCCAGACTCTTGTAACTACTTTTTCGATTCAACTCTCTCTCATAAGTGAGAAGTCGACCATGAAGTTGAGTAAGGGTCATCGCTTTAAAACCAACAGATGTTCGAGTAACGTAAGCTACAGTCTCCCATTTTTCTGGTAATGATCTTAAGAAACGACTATTGACAGTCGAATTAGGAAATTCCAGTTAACCAGTTTCAATTCACTAATGAGATGCTAAAACATTCGAACTGTTCTGTTAAGACTCACCTTTTACGTGACAAACTTCTCATACTGTTGATTTAAAACTTCTCTATTATTCTCTATTACCTCTTCAGTCCCACTGAACTGTTCTTCCAGTGCATCCCATAACTCTTTTGCACTGTTGCAGTGGAGCAATCCAGCATAGATTTCATTGGGTAGCGCGGAACCAACAATGCTAAACGCTTTTGCATCCAACTCTATTTTCTGGAAGTCTTGCTCAGAGTAATTATCGGGACTTTTTGGCACTTGAGTATTGGGATCCTCTGTGCTGGGAACCATTGGAATATGTGGTCCATACACAACAAATCGCCAAAAGCGGTGTTTTGCTGAGCCAGGTTGTGACCCATCCGACGTTGCCATATAAAATATTCATTCCGTTTCAACATTGGTGGTTTAAACATGGATCCAATGTTGGAATCCTATGTGTTTTGAGCCATTTCTGCTTGTCTACAATAGATTTGTGTTTTAAAAACTTTGAACGTAATAAAACTCTGTATTCAAGAAAATTATCCAACTGATTAGCAGGGAGAGCTGATCTTTCAAATCAAATTGATATTAATCAAATTTGGATTGACCAAGCTCTGATACCAATTGTTAGGATCTGAGTTTGATTTACTTGTAGTCTTGTCTTAAGAATGGAAATATATTGAAGTTTTTATAAAGTAAATGCAGTGGAATAAAATAGAAAACTTTTACTACAAGTAAAGGTCGTGTCTTTTCATCATCATCATGCTTTCAAGTATGTAAACTTTGCATGTGATTCACAAACTCCCCCTCAGCCTATTGCAAATAAGTTGATAGTACAGAAAATGGAAGAAGATGATTGGTGTAAAGGTCTTTTTAAGAAGACGAATTGTACTGTTACATCGACACTTCTATTTATACTAACTATCTAACCTCTGAGCATCTTTGATGACATCAGGATTGATAGTGATATCTAACAATAATAACAAACTATCTAAACACTGATCTCTAACAACTGATAGTGCAAAAGCACTATTACATTGGAATATAATACTAATAAACTAAAACTCTGATGGGTAAGCTCTGCTTCCTTTCTTCTGTCATACCTTTGGCATTTGTGAAGGCAGATGTTGCATAAGTATCAGACTTTAGAAGACAGAGTTTAGAGATCAGAGGATCTAAACTCTGATAGTATTGACCAAACCGCGGATAGAGTATTTTGGCTTTATATCATCTGTTCCTTTGTACAGGTTCAATCCCAACATGGTCCCTGAGGTTTGGTCACTTTTGCCACTTTAGTCCAAAACTCAAACCTTTTGAATCTGGGTCCTTGTGGTTTCAGTTTTGTTGCCATTTTCATCTAAAAGCAAATTCTGATCAGATTTTTCATTAACATTCAACTTTTTTTTGTCTTTTTCCTCCCTTTTAACAAAGGGCAAAATGGTTATTTTTTTAATTTGTTAGAATAAAACGTTAAAAGGTCATTTTGCCCTTCATTGAAACAGAGGAAAAAGAAAAAAACAACTGGATGTTAACTGAACAATCGAACCAAATTTTGATTTTGGATGAAAATGCCAACAAATTTGAAGCCACAGGACCCAGATTCAAAAGGTTTGAGTTTGGACTAAAGTAATAAAAGGGACCAAAACTCTAGGACCATTTTGGCAATAACTCTACTAAAAACAATTGTGCATCGGTACTTTAAACAAAAAGTGTAGTCTTGGTTATCTTGCAAAAGAAAGCCCAAGCTATGTCAAACCATACATGCTCCTAATGCACACTCCTATGTATTTCAAACCTTGCTTGGTTAATTAATCGAAGTTAACCAAAATCAACCTCATGACTGAATAACCATAACCGAAGTTTGGTTATGGTTATGGTTATTCAGTTATGAGGTCGATTTTGGTTACGGTTATGGTTATGGAATTCCATAACCGAAGCTAGCGGTTATGGTTATGGTTGATGGTAATAATCGAACCAAACTGACCCAGCACACCCCTAGTGTCTAGGGACCTGCACCCGCACTATGTGGGTTCACCCTTGCTTGTACCATTGCTTAGTGTGTGATTCTCTCTCTCCTCTCTCTCTCTCTCTCTCTCTCTCTCTTATATATATATATATTATATATATATATATATATATATATATATAGTGTGAGGTTCATTGGGGAACACTAAAAAAGTGGGGAACCGACTCAAACAAACTCCGATTGGACTCATTCCAGCGGCGTTGGAACCGGCTCGTCGAACCCTAAGTAGGATCTCTTAACCCTAAATCCTAACCCCTAAACCCTAAATATATTAGGGTTTGGATTTAGGGTCTTATATTAGGGTTTAGCATTAGGGTTTAGCTTGGGGTTTGGTTCTTAGGGTTAATCATTAGTATTTAGGGTTTAGCTTTAGGGTTTAGGGTTTAGGGTTTTATGGTTTAGCTTTAGGGTTTAGCTTTAGGCTTTAGCCTTTAGGGTTTAGCTTTTAGGGTTTATAGCTTAGATTTTATGATTTAGCTTAGGTTTTAGCCTTATTTTTTAGCTTTAGGGTTTAGGGGTTAGGATTTAGGGTTTAGGGTTAAGAGATCCTAGTGGGTTCGACGAGCCGGTTCCAACGCCGTTGGAATGAGTCCAATCGGAGTTCGTTTGAGTCGGTTCCTCACTGTTCCCCACGCTTTTAGTGTTCCCCAATGAACCTATATATATATATATATATATATATATATATATATATATATATATGACAACTAAAGTCATTAGAGCATTCACATTCACTCCACCAGATTGTGTGAGTGAAGAGAGAGAAAACTCGCACTTTCGGAGCACCAATTTACCTTAGGTTTGTCAAATTGTTAGCCATTCTGAGTGAACTTGTCCTTCCCACTACAAGTTCGAGCGAACTTGACTCATAACATACTTAATTTTGACATTTCGCTCCTAAATACAGACTCGATATTATACGATGACTTAGGCAACAGACATATGCATCAACAGACTCCCCCTTGGATGTTGCCGTAGTCATCATTCTTCAATTAAATTCCTGAGTTTTTAATGTTCTCTTGATCTTTATATCTTGAATAACTTTAACATCCATGCTCCCCCTTGCTTTGAGCTTTCTGGTATCTTTAATCAACATGTTTATCTAGCTCCCCCTCAAATGATGCTCTGAATCTTTAAGATTTGACGATTAAGAACAATCACACGTATCCACATACAAATAGTTTCTTAACAGTCTCGTTGGTCCGGCTTACATTCAACATTATTAGGTTACCATGGAAGATTTTGAAAGAAAATCTTTTTGGATTTTTAATATTGAATGCAGAAATGTAAACAAACTAAAATGTAATATTTACAGTTTATATTTTGTGAGAAAACGTGCTAGAGGATCATATTAGTTTTTGAGACATACCACCAGTACCGTTGACCTTTTAATGACTTTAAGTTTTAAACTTGTTTACCTAGATTGTCGATATGTTTATCCAACTAAACTTTAACACATATTGTTCCAAGATATGTTAGGGTAAGAATTATGAAACTTGACTTATCTGTGGTTCCCACTTCTTGAATATACTCCCGTATCAAAATTCCCTAGATTTCATCTTACAGGTGAATATAGCGTAAATGATATCTGTATCAGGGTAATGCGATGCCTTGAGAGCTCAGGTTAGTACTACCATACAGACAAAGAGATGAAGGCTCGACTTTAAGGTGTGTTCCATTTAAGGAATATTTTCAACACTGCAAATGATTAGATCTTTTGATACTTTTCAAGATTGCATGCAGTTTAGGGGTTTATTGCAAAAGTATTATAGAAGTTCTAGGCTATTGCTTCCACAAAATCAGAAGAACTTGTATAATACCCCAGAAATCAACTATCTATAAAGATCTCGTATCTCAGAATCAGGCAATCTCTCAAACGAAATTTCGGAAGACTAGGTCCATATATCCAAGATATGTTAATCCACAAGTTTAAGCAGTTGTAAAATTTAGTTTATATCCCTAAAACAATTTACTAAACGTGTAAAGCCTATCGACACATCCACAGTAAGACTTGTTTATAACTTTTTAAACTTTACAAATATTTAGCGTACTGTGATAGTCCACTGATTTACTATCATTTCCTTTTTGTGCATAAGTAATCTCATTTTTTATTTTTCAATGTTTTTTATATTTTAAGATTTTCTATTGTTTTTGGCTTTTTCAATCATTTTACCTATCTAAAATGATTTCGAAACGATGTTTTTCAATTTTACAGGAATTTTTTTTAAATTTTTTAAAATTTTTTTTCTCCCCCTAAAATTGAAAACATCTTATTAAAATCGAAAATAAGAATCTTCCATTTTAACCATTTAACGACTTTTTACGAATGTGAACGCGAGACTACCATTTTGTTTGTGTGGAATATCACTCATGTCTCTTGTCTCTCTGTATGAACAACCACTGCTTCTGAAATGACCTTTGGCTTGAAGCTTGGTTATCCTGCACATTCAAACAAACTTTAATTAGTTTTGAATTGGAAACCAATCCGTTCTGGATTTAGGTTTACCAAAATCATTAACATATGAAGTAAACAAACATTCACACTCTTTTTGATATTCAAACAGTTTAATAAAAACTTTATTTGAAAATTTTACTTTCTTTGATTGTTTAACTGTTTGAATTATCAAATTTTTCTCCACTGCTCTCTCTTTTGTCTTCAGATTTGTATCTGATGAATTCGTTTTACTTGACTGTGAGTAAAATGATTCATTAGAACTTTTATCTGATTTTTTAGACGTATCCGAGGACAAAATCTTTTCCAAATACTCTCTAACTTTTTTCTCATTTTTCTCGATCTGTCTTTGTGCCCTTGTGATAACTTGACTTTTTGTTCTTTGGGCTTCTCTACAGTTTTCTCATTTTTCTTCTCTGTTTTCTTCTCCTCTTGTCTTTTCTCCCCCTGAGATTTAACCGATCTTCTTTTCAGATTAGTCGGACAATCCCTAGAAATAAGACCTTTGATTTGACATTTATAGCATCTTCTCGTATCAAATCTCTTTTTCAGGCAGTTAACAACAACGTGTCCACCAAATCCACAGTTGTAACACACTCTGTTATCGTACCATTCTCTCCATTCAAACCAAACACCCAAATCAGCACATTGATTGGATGATCGTACCGATGAGCTTTTATTTTTGTTTTGAAAATTTTTAGAATTTTGTTTTTCATGTTGTTTTTGTTCTCCATTCTGCTTAGAAGGTTTTTGCGATAAGCATTCACCTTTTTAGTAGATTGTAGAACAGTTTCTTGAAATTTTTCTTTTAGTTTCAAAAATATTTCTTTTTTATCATTTTCATCATCGGTATTATCATCACAATACTTAATTATGACATCGTCATAATTTGTGACATTGTCACTTATTGGAATTTCCTTTTTATTCTTATTGAACGGTTTAGGACATATCTGATCTAATATTACAGATGAAGTCACAAAACCTTTCAATTGTTTTTCTAAATCATCAATTTTATTTTTTGCAATCTCAACATCTTGTTCAAGTTTTCTAATTTTTCAAGATGCGAGTTTATTATATTTTGTTTTTCAATAACATTTTTATTCAAACAGATTTATCATTTTCTAAAATTTTATATTATTTTGAAAGTATTTCACATTTTGTAATTTTTTATTTTCTAAAATTTTTATTTGATTTTCAAAATTCTTTTCATTTTCTTTTAACTTTTTATTTTCTAATGACAAACATTCCAAATCTTTCAAAAAATTGACATTAATAGATTTGAATTTTTGACAATTTAAGCACACAGATTCAGTACACTTTGTGCAAGGTTTTTCTACCTCCACAATTTGTACCTTTACCACTTCTTTATCAACATTTTTTACCTCTGACTTTACCTTCTTGCTTTTAATCATCTCAGCACGCTCCAGATATTTAGCACGTAGAGCATTCCATAGCTTTTGTGCCGTATCACATTCTGGTAGCAGATTCAAGATATTTCCTTTCACCGACTACTGTATCAGATTAATAATTTTCTTTTCAGCAAAATAATCATCTTTTTCTTGAGTAGAATATTTGCACTTCTCCAGAATTTGCTGATTTTCATCTCTAGGAATGACATAACCTGTCTCAATCACGACCCAACTACGGAAATGTATAACTTTGACCCAGCTCTCAAATTTTCCTTTCCAAACATCATATTCATATATATTCATCAACATAGGAGGCTTCATGGACTCCATTTCGTTTTCCAAACTAATCTGTCGTTCAAAACACTTGAAAAATGATTAGCAAACAGACAATTTTTAGAAAATTTGACTTTTTAACCGACAATATCAACGTATCGGTTTGCTAAAAACGTTTAAAATTTTCGGAAAACTTTTTTTTTAGAAACCTTGGACAAGTTCGGTCGAACTTGTCACAGTGTGTGAAACTGAGCTATTTAACAAGTTCGGGCGAACTTGTATAAGTTTCAAGAGAAATAAGCAAGTTCGGGCGAACTTGTATAAATTTCAAGAGAAATAAGCAAGTTCGGGCGAACTTGTAAGAATTTCAAGAGGCTTTACAAGTTCGGCCGAACTTGTAATATTTTTCAACAATATTTAATCAAGTTCGGGCGAACTTGATGAAATTTGTTTGAAAAATAAGCAAGTTCGAGCGAACTTACCCAAAATCCTTGAAAAATCAATCAAGTTCGGGCGAACTTGATGAAAAATGTGAATTTTTCAGTCAAGTTCGAGCGAACTTGAGTTATTCGACATGGTTTTTTGCAATTTTTGACATGAATTCATTTGTTTTAAGCTCTGATCTTTTCAAGGGTTGATCTATTATTGATTTTACGTATTATACTTGAAAATCAGTCCATTTTGTCCGTGAATTGTCCAAGAAAAGTTAAAAATGAAATAAATGAGTAGAAGATGAGATGATTTCAGTCCAATGTCTTCAAATTAGGCCAATCCTGCTCTGCTACCACTTGTAGGTCCGTTGTACGGATCTTTCTGGTCCTAATCTGACAAACCTAAGGTAAACGTGCGGAATCCGTTTGCTTAGGCATTTTATATCTTCTCTCGAGCAGTTAACCAACCACATAGGATCTCGAATCCTTATCGTCCTCCACAAACCTCTCATTCCCTGATGACCCATCACTTCAACCCGTTCCTTAGCAATATCCAGTTGATCTTCAAATTTTAACACGATCACCGCTTCGCAAGTAGCTGGATCTATCTGCCACCACTTGAATAAAGGATAGAAGTTCTGTTCGATCGGCATAAGTGGCATATTCCTCATGGCTCTAGGACGTTTCATAATTAACATTATGTCCTTTTCCCCTGTAACCTTATTGATCTTAACCCTTCGTCTTGGAATAAACGGCTTCCAGTAATTCCAACCTTTAACAGCTTCGTACTTAATCATCTTCCACAACAACTGATCTATTGTCTTCATATGATAAGTAACATTCACTGTTTGTACTAACTCTTCCATATCCCAGTACGGCAATGTTTTGAAATCAGCAAGATATTTGAAGTATTGCACTCCAAATTCTCTTTTGATTGCATATACGTTAAGCTCTTTAAACCAACCCCAACTCAGTATATCTCCCAAAGAAACATTTTTATCTCTGGTAAAGAATGCTAGTGGACGTCGAAACTTACGTTCACGTGGCATCTCCCTAAACCAGGACTTTTTCGCTTCAGCTACCTCTTCTTTGGTCATCGGCTTAAGAATCTTTCCTTCTCGTAACGCTTCAGCAATCTTATCTTTAATCATATCTTCATCAAGTTGTTTGTAAACTTTCTAAATTTTGACCAACGTACTTAGCTTTCTGATCTGATTCATCATCTGAAGACCAATCTTCAACTATCACTCGATTATACTCATCAGCTTCAAACCTTCTCTCATACTGATACTCTTTCGGTTCAAATGTGTTAACATTCATAACTTCCTCAAAATCAAACTCTAGTTCTCAGCTTCAACTTCAATTAGACTCGCCAAATCTTCTTTCGAGTAATTATGTACAAACTCACCTTCTTCCACATTATGTTCCAACATTAGCATTAAAGGCTTTGTAGGTACTGCAGTCACAGGCTTTGCAGAACGATCAATATCTCACAAATCTATATCATCTGAAGGACCTTTCTCGCCTAACTCCCCCTGGCTTTTATCTTCCATCTTGTTTGACTCATCGTCCATGAGGTCAGAAAAATCAAACTCATCAGATACTTTGGCTTCAGTGATCTTTAAACCTGTACCTCCCTGATCAAAATCATCACCACCTTGATCAAAATCATCGTCCCATCACCAACATTCCAATCCTTGTAACCTTCTTCCTCTTCATTCTTTTTATTATCTTTTTCAGCTTCTTCGTTGCCTTTTTCTTCAGAAACAATGATAGAATCGGAAGGCGTGACAGATTCGTCAACCTTAATTTCAACTCACAAAGCTTTCGAAACATCTTCAATTGGTTTCTCTGGAACATCAGAAGACTTCTCAGCAGTCTCAGAAGATTTAGGGGCTTCACCCTCAACCTACTTTCCTTTACCACTTTCAGCTAATTCTTTCTCAGCACGTTCTTTTGCTTCCTGACGATCCAGACGATCGTATTCAGCAATGAAATCAATGTTCAGATTGTTTGCTAACACTTTCTGCAATCTGTTGAATCTTCGATCGTTCAATGCTTGGATAGTCTTTAGATATGCGATCTCAGTCTGCAATTTCTCATTCGCGTCTTGCAAACTTTCATTTAGTGCTTTGAAATACTCCCTTTCATTCTCTAACACCTTCACTTTGTCGTCAAGTAATCCCTTTTCAACCTCGCTTTAATTCACCTTCTTAACAAGCTCAGCCTTTTCAATCTCATTCTGTGCAACTTTCTCTTCTAACGCCTTCACGCGCTTCTCTAGCATCTCAAAATTAGATTCTGGGAAAAACTCATCCAAGTCTTCAAGACTAATTGGACCATGTGGCATATCACCAAACAGATTTCCCCTTGGTATCTTTGGTGTTGAATCTTTAGGTGTTGCAGCTTTCGGTGTTGACTTCTTAGGAGTAGAACTTTCAGGAACAGATGTCGTTGGAGCAATAGGTGATTGGATGACAGGAACTTCAACAAAATCAGAAACAGGAGGTTCTTGTGTAACTACTGGCCTTTCAGTTTCAGCATGAACAATAACAGGAGGTTCTTGTGGAGGAGGTTCTTGTGTGACTCCTTTCTCCTGAGCACCAGAAGGTTCTTGTGTGGCTTATGTGCTTTTCAACTTACTTTTATACCTCTTACTTACAGCCTTCTGAGCTTTCTTTGCTTTTCTTTTTCCTTTAGCCTGAGGTGACCCTGTAGTCTTCTTTGAGATTTCGATTGCTGGAGACTTTGTACGCTTAGACTTTTTCTTCGGTCTCTCCTCGTCAGACTTTTTTTAGTGTTAGGATCAAAATCTGCATCCAACTTTCTTTCCTTTCCTGCTCTAACCTCTGCCTCAGTCTTTTCTGGCTCTTTGGCAGGAACTTCTTCATCAGATTCTTCATTCTCAGAAATAGCAGAAATTACATCTTCTTGGGTTGACTTTACAATTTCCTGACTTTCAATTACAACTGCAAGCGCTTGATCCAGCAACTGCTTCAATGTTTTCAGGTTCATCCTCATCGACAAGCATAGTTTCGACTTTCTTAGCAGCTTGCTTTTTCTTTGGCTTATCAGCTTCTGCCTTAAAAAACCATTCGCTCCTTGCCTTTGGTTTGAATTCCTTAAACCATTCTTGCTCAGCTTTAAGCTCAGCGCTACCATCCTTTCTCCACTTGTTATCAGGTGGCGAGATATAATTTGAATCTTTTATAGCTCCAAACACTGGTTTCGCAACAGGAGCTGAAGCTTGCTTCTGGAACTTGTTTAGCTTCTTTACTGTTGTTTGATCAAGATGAACAAGATACAACACATCGTTCGGATCTCGTGCAATGTTGGCATACTTCTCGTCAATCAACATCTGAACAAATCTCGGATATAGGCATAGCCTTGAATCTTCCATGTTCTTCGACATGTGAGTGAAAACTAACTTCGAAACATTGAACGGCTTCTTCAGAATCAGTTCCATTGCCATGCAAGCTAAATAGTCTTGAACATCATCTAAACCGGCTTTGCGATGGCTGAATGTGTGAATTAGAGCATGCATCAAAAGCTTGTAGGGGTTTGGCACTTCCCCTTTCTTCAGCATCGGTTTGTTCACGCTCTCCTTATAACCCATACGGAAGAAACAACCACGTACCATCTTCTCGTCTAAATGAATCGGATCATCTTTATCGTCTTTGAACAGCAGAATCCGTCGAATATCATCTTCGGTGGTTTAAATTCATTGCCAACTTGCACAGATGAAATGATCGTCTTCTCATCTTTGCTTAAACTTGCGTTCATCCAGAAGTGAACGATATGTGATCGATATGATACTGTGCGCTCTGTAATAGCTCGGCGAATATGGCTTTCCTCGAGAAACTCCAATATACTTGCGTACTCCTTCAGTGACGGACAGATAGATTTGTCAAGCGTAATGCACGTATTGTGAGTTTTGGAGAACTCAACAGAAATTACACACGCTGTTACCTGTGCCTGAAAAATGACGCAAAACAATTAGCACGTATATCGAGAAAAAATTCACAAAATTTTCTAACATTTATATCAAGTTCGGGCGAACTTGATATATGTGTTCAACTTTCTGCCTAAATTCGCCCGAACATGCATTAAACACATGTTCAACATTGAATGATAAGTTCGGGCGAACTTATATTAACAACATTCAGTTTTTCAAGATCCAAGTTTGGACGAACTTCCACATGATATTCAAAACCAAATACATGAAGTTCGGTCGAACATATCAAAATCTCTTTATTCAGTTTTTGGACAAGTCCGGTCGAACTTGACAACAAGTTCGGCCGAACTTGTCGTCTTCTCCAAAGACCAACTTGTTCAAAAACACTTAAACACCCGTTTCTTTTCAATCAAAACATGTTATACGGTCGATTTGATGTGTAGATTAAGGATCTATGTTCAATTTTAACCAACAGCTCCTAGATTTATCAGATATTAACTTTTCAGATCTATTTTGTTCGTTTAAGATCAATACACGGTTCAAAGTCAAATTAATCACCTCAGCCATTGTAGATGGTGTGTAAATTACCAAAAACAACTAAATTTAGGCAGAGTAACGATGTCAAATTCGCTCAAATTCTCTCAGAGCACAAGTTTGCTCAGAGAGTGTGTGTTTGCTGATAAGTGAGTTCGACCGAACTTGATTGGTATTTATACCAAGTCAAGTTCGGGCGAACTTGCTAAGCCCTATCATGAAAGCCCAGTCAAGTTCGGGCGAACTTATCTATAAAACAACACAGCCATACTTTAGCAAGTTCGGTCTAACTTGCTTGTTTGATAAACCTGATTTGTTTAGCAAGTTCGGCCGAACTTGCCAAACCACAATTTTAACTTTTTCAAAATTTCATTTTTGACCCCTGAACTTTCCAACTTTTTATCAGTTATGAAAATCCACTCAGTTGACCAAGTCCAAGTTAATGACCTTAGTTAACCGATTTGTCGGCCCAGTCCAAGTTAATGACCCCGGTTTGACTCGTTACGAACAAACTATTGATATTTTCAAAACCAAAGTTACAAATTAATGAACTTTTCATCGTTTTGACTTTTCAGATTAACATATTAGCTCCCAGCCCGTTGTCAAAGAGATTCCTACCAGTTCTAGCATCTTACTAGACTTCGAAGATCCGTTCTCCAACATTGGTTTGCTGAAAACAAATGTAGAAATAAAATCTTTTTGTATTTTTGTAAGTTTATGCTAAAACACACCGAAAATCTTTTTGATTTTTAAATCTGTAAAGCTGAAATACAATGTAATAAGCAATGTAAACTATGTACAAACATATTTATAGACATCTTTTTGGGAATTCGTGTCTAAGGATCATATCAGTTGATTGAGACATATCACTAGTACTATTGACCTTTAGTAGACTTTAAGTTTTAAACTTGTTTACCTAGATTGTCGATATGTTTGTCCACTTAAGATTTACCACATTTCTCAACTGTTTCAAGATATGTTAAGGTACAATTTATGAAACTTGACTTATATGTGGTTCCCACTTCTTGAATATACTCCCGTATCCAGAATCCCTAGATTTCATCTTACAGGTGAATATAACGTAATTGATATCTTTATCTGGGTTGTGTGAGACCTTGAGAGCTCAGGTTAGTACTACCGTACAGACAAAGAGATGAAGGCTTGTCTTTAAGGTGTGTTCCACTTAAGGAATCTTTTTAGCATTGCAAATGATTAGATCTTTTGATTCTTTTCAATATTACATGCGGTTTGGAGGTTTATAGCGAAAGTATTATAGAGGTTCTAGGCCATTGCTTCCGCAAAATCAGAAGAACTTGTATAATACCCCAGATATCAACTATTTATAAAGACCTCCTATCTCAGAATCAGGCAATCTTTCAAACGAAATTTCGGAGTACTAAGTCCATATATCCAAGATGTGTTAATCCACAGTTTATATCTCGAAAACAGTTTACTGAACGTGTTAAGCCTATCGACACATCCACAGTAAGACTCGTTGATCACTTTTAAAACTTTACATTTCTTTAGCATACTGTGATAGTCCACTGATGTACTATTTCCTTTTATGACACTGAACTCTTTTTGTCATTTTCAATGTTTGTGTACATTTTGAATTTTTATATGTTTTTGGATTTTAAAATTTTCGAATGTTTTTGTATTTTCCCTAACATTTCTCCCCCTAAAATCAAAAACATCTTTTTTGGATTTTAGTTTTTAACAAAATTCTAAAGTAGAAAGATATTTACAAACCAACGTGGATCACGCGAACTCGTCACCGATCTGTATTCAACCTCAGCGTCCGCACCTGTCAGCAAATTTTTCATATCATTAATTCTCAGCAAGTATTTAAACCGTGACAAAGAAAATGGTTTGGTATAAAAATCAGCCTTTTGTTCGTCGGTGTGGATTTTTTCTATTCGCACCAATTCTTTTCGTAGCAATCACGAATGAAATGATAACGAATTTCAATGTGTTTTGTGCGTGAGTGATGAACCGGATTTTTAGTTATATCTATGGCTGCCTTGTTATCAACATACAGCGGAGTGTCTAGAAATTGTAAACCATAGTCTCTCATCTGTTGTTGAATCCACAGAATCTGTGAATAACAGCTAGAGGCCGAGATATACTCAGCTTCACAAGTAGAGAGAGCGACCGTAGTCTGTTTCTTACACTGCCAGGTTACCATTCTTGTTCCGAAGAACTGCCATCCCGCTGTAGTTGATTTTGAATTCAACTTATCTACACCAAAATCGGAATCAGCATAGCCTGTGAGGTCGAAATTGTCGTTCTTCGGGTACCACAAGCCGATGCTTGGGCATCCTTTCAGATATCTGAAGATTCGCTTCATAATCTGCATGTGTAAGATCCTCGGGCTTGACTGATATCTGGCGCATAGGCAGGTTGGATACATAATATCTGGGCGCGATGCCGTCAGATGCATCAGGGATCCAATCATTGATCTGTATAACGTCTCGTCAACTTTGGCTCCAGTCTCGTCAATGCAAATTCCGTGATTTAGAGCAAGAGGTGTAGATAAAGGCTTCAAGCTTTCCATTCCAAACTTCTTCAAGATGTCGTGAACATACTTAGTCTGATGAATGAAAATACCATCCGGAAGCTGATCTACCTCCAAACAAAGAAATAACTTCATTTTGCCCATCGAGGACATTTCGAATTTCTTTTTCATGATTCCCTCAAACTCCTTGCAGAGACTATCGTTTGTAGATCCAAAGATGATGTCGTCAACGTAGATTTGAACTATAATCAGATGGCCATCAACTTCTCTGGTGAAAAGAGTACTATCCACAGTTCCTCTGATAAAGTCGTTTCCGACGAGATGTTGCGATAACGTCTCGTACCAAGCTCTCGGGGCTTGGTGTAGTCCATAAAGAGATTTATCTAGTATGTACGCTTTCTTCTTGTTGAGTGGATCGACAAACCCCGGTGGTTGTCCAATGTACACCTTCTCGCGTAATTTGCCGTACAGAAAAGCCGATTTGACATCCAATTGATAGACCTTAAATCCTTTCCATGATGCGAAAGCTAGAAAAATTCAAATAGATTCCAAGCGAGCTACTGGTGCATAGACTTCCGTGTAGTCTATCCCTTCCTGCTGGTGAAATCCCTTGACAACAAGCCTAGCTTTGTTACGAACAATAATCCCTCTATCATCACGTTTACACTTAAAGACCCATTTTGTATCAATTGCTTTCTGATTTTCTGGTAGGTCTTCAAGTTTCCACACACCCAACTTCTCAAACTGCAATAATTCTTCTTGCATTGCTTATACCCAAATTTCATCGGCTAAAGCTTCATTAACTGTCTTAGGCTCAATCTGAGAGATGAAACATGAATAGAAGCAATAGTTCTGGGTTGTAGCAACGCGTGTGTAGAAACAACTGAGTGCTTTATTAATTTGCCCTCGAGTTCTAACACCAGTTTGAAGTTCTCCGATAATATTTGTTGACGGATGATAGGAATATGATCGCGGCAATTCTTCACTTGGAACATCTACTGAGTTTTGCTGATTCGTGATGTTGAGATCAACAACCAATTCAACGTTTGGAGAGCTTGATGAAGCTTCATTTCTGTTGTTCGGGACTGCAGATTGATTAAGAAGACTTGTTATCTGCTCCACTTCTTCATCTGAAGAAGATGATTCCCCATCAGCATCAAATGTTGGTGCTTCATCTGAGTCAGAATTTTGATTCTGAGGCATACTCGGCTCTATTGTTGTATTCACTGGTTCAGTAGAGGCATTTGTTGGAATAGTAGCAGGTGTTGTTAATGTTTCAGAAACATTTTCAGCTGGAACACCACTATTGCTTGAACTTGCGCCAGAAGAAGATGGATCCAACGTGGGTTGATTAACCACAATTGGTCGAACAATTTGTTCTTTATTCGCTGACTGGTGAAGGTAGTATAACGCTGCAACTTCTTCGTCAGTCGGTTCTTCGGGCAAGTCAAATGACTTCCAAAGGTCTTGATAGTTAAACAGCCACGCGTCACCTTTCCTTTGAATAGGATCCATGTAGTTGAAACAATCCACGTGTTGTGCTTCGATAACCTTTCTCAATGAAGGAACATATACTCTTCTCAACGGACTCGCATATCTGACAAAGAAACCTTCAAGAGATTTAGCTCGGAATTTGCCATCTTGGTCAATTACGGTACATGGTGCACCGAATGGTTCTAAGAACTTCAAATTTGGCTTCCGTCGGTTTATCATCTCAAAACATGTGTTCTTTGTTGGTTTGACAGTGAGAACCCTGTTTAGCGTGTAGCAAGCCGCAGCAACCGCTTCACACCAGAAGCTGATAGGAAGTTCAGAATCTGCAAGCATGGTTCTCGCAGTTTCAATCAAAGTTCTGTTTTTCCGTTCAGCTACTCCGTTTTGTTGTGGAGTATAGGGAGCACTAAACTCATGCAAAATCCCTTTTGCGTTGCAGAAGTCCTTCATTTTATTATTCTTAAACTCTGTGCCGTTGTCACTTCTAATGCGTCTGACCGGCAGATGATAAAGGTTCTCGAGTTTCTTGAATAGAATAACCAAGTTCTCGAATGTTTCGTCTTTTGATTCTGAAAGAATACCCACGAATATCTCGAATAGTCATCTGTCACGACCAAACAATATAAGTCTCCTGAGATGCTTCGAACATTTACAGGACCAAATAAGTCCATGTGGAGACATTCTAATGGCAACTTGATTGAGTTTAGAATTTTCTTTGGATGAGATTTCTTGATCTACTTTCCTTTTTGCATTCTAAGCAATGATCAGACATTTGAAAACTTCAAAGATTTACGCCTTCTACAAGATCATTATGAACAAAGAAATTCATTTTTCGCAAATGAATATTCCCCATCTTACGATGCCAAAGAATAGAATCTTTTTCAGTAGCCTTAGACACAAAACATTGTGCTGATTTTCATGAAGTGGTAGCGACACCCATATCAAGAACATATAAATCATTCTCTCGCGGTGCTCGCATCAGAATCCACTCATCTGATATTTTGAATCCCGGCTTCAAGATAATACACTCTTTGTCGTTGAAATGGACTGTGAATTTCTTGTCACAAATCTGCGATATACTTAGAAGATTGGTCTCAAGTTCTGCAATATAGTTCACGCGATCAAATGAAACTACGCCATTGGGGAGTTTTCCCTCGGCGACTATCCTTCCACCTTGATTTCTTGCAAATCCAACATATCCACCATTGATAGCTTTAATGTCGAATCGCAACGCCTTCATTCCCGTCATATGCCTGGATGCTCCACTATCCAAAATCCACTTAGAAAGTACGGATCTCTGGAGTCCCTGCACATTTTAACAATCTATTTAAAAAGCGAGATCCAAGCCTTTTTGGTCTTGGGTTGAATTGGATAACCATCATCAAAATCAAATTTACATTCATCAGCATAATCGAACCCACGCTTATCTACAGAATAAACTTCCCATTCTTCATCTGAATTTTCTATGATGTTTATGTTTGAAAACTTTACCGTCTTTTTATCTTTTGAATTGTTACCTCTTGTATTTTTGACAGTTTCAGATGTGGTTTCAATTATGATTTCAGATTTTGATTCTTTCTTGCTATCACTAGTCTTAACAGGCTCAGACTTAGTGATTTCAGGTTTAGATTCTTTCGTGTTATCAGTCTTTACCAGCTCAGACTTAATAACACCAGATGTTGTTGACCTTTTCTTGGTAATCTAGGCTTGAGATTTGATATTAGCCTTCTTGATATAAAATTTGTTTTCGTTTACCTAGAAGTTTCTCCTTTTTCAAAAGTAGAATTCTCAAACCTCTTTTCTATTTTAGGTTTAACTTCTGCAAGATTCATTTCTTTTCAAAATCTTGATTGGTTTTTCAAACTCTGGATACCTTGGTTTTACAACATTTGATTCTCTTCTTCGAGGATAAGCCGGTTTTGATTTCAGACATTGTCGTGCAATATGACCCATTTCATTGCACTTGAAACATGTCCGATTATCAAGTGGATGTCCTTTACTGGGTGACTTTACCCCACTTGATGTTTTGACACCACTTGTAACCTTGGTTTTATCTCGAATTTCTTTCTCCTTTTTAAACTCATCATTTGATTGTTTACCAATTAAAATCTCTTCGTGAACCGTGTTTGTCCCATATACGAACTTCATGTTTTTGTTTTTATATTCATGAAATGGTGACACTTTCTTTACTGGTTCAACTGATTCTTCTAGACCCAACCCTGCTCTCCGGTTTTCCGGATGATCACCACCATTCCTTCGGTAGTTGTTTCTTTTAGGTTTGGAATAGAATTTTCGTTCGTTAATTTCCAATTCCTCTGATGTGACTTCCACGAGGTTAAAGAATTTATCAAGCAATTCTTCTTCACATTCTGAATCGGAAGCTATCATCAAAGTATAGTCTATCAGAATCCTTAATTTTGTACATTACAACATTAGGATTGTCACTTAGACCATCCTCTGACGACTTATCATCATTTTCAGATTGTGAATCGGAATTCTTTGAACTCGAGTTGGCGCTTTTGAAGCTACCGTCATCAGAATCACTTAGAACATTTTCAACCACTTTGTTAACCACAACGTTGTTATCATCATCAGATTTAGCATAGATTATATCAATATTCTCTGGCAACTCATCTTTTTTCTCAGAAAGTAACTCAACGTTGAGTGCCTTATCCATCCCGTCTGCGGTTTTGCGACAGTATTTCTCACAAAGGGGTGAAGGAACATTGCTATATTCTTTGCAAGTTTTCTTTTTAGGTTTTTCTTCCGTTGAGATTGTCAGAAGAATGTGATCAATAACATATGCATTTGTGGTATAACTTCTCAACAACTGTTGAACTCTTTCAGTTTCGATTGTCATGTCTTGAAGTTGTTGTTTGGTTTCAGCAATGGTGTTAATATAGGTGTTAATTGCCCTTTGTTTATCCATTACTGTTCCATTCAATATCCTTATATTATCATGTTGTTCGATGTTATTTCTGTCGAGTCTGGCATAATCATTTTTCATTTTGTCATACGCTTCTTTCATTGTGTGATAATCATATTTCAACAAATCGTTATGCACATTGTGTTCAGCGATGATCTTTGATTTTTCGGCACATTCGACACAAGGTTCAGTACATTTTGTACAAGGTTTCTCAACCTCAACAACTTGTACTTTGACAACTTCTTTCTCGACAATTTTTACCTCTGGACCTACCTTGGTTAGATTTGCCATTAAAGCTTTATCTGCCATGTCCTTGAGGTCTTCAACTTTCACTTCTTGAGTGACATTAATGATCACTTCATCAATCTTTTTCTCCTCAACCACTTGTTCTTTCGAGCTGCCATCAAAATGTCCTGCAAAACTGTCACAAGAATTAGAGGATAAAATTCCTTTTCTCTGCATATGGATATATTCCTCTTCTTCCTGCTGTTGATGCCAGTATTGTTCCAGAAGAGCTTGTTCGATAGCTGTGCTTCTGCTGCTGCCGCTGCTTCAGCTGCCGCTGCTCCTCTGCAGAATTATCTTCAACTATCTCCGCCATCAAAGCAACTCCGGTCTTTTTCCCAATGTAAGAATTCCAATCAAAACCATCATCTTCACTGGATGCCACCATAGCTTTCTCAGTGGTGCTATTGTCAGGTTTTTCTTGGATTTCAACCTGAGTTTTCTTCAGAAATGGTTTATATTGAAGTGCCCTTTTGTAATATTCATTTCCTCCTCCGAAAGGACTTTGATTTCCAGTTGCTTCGGTGTTCTTACACTCTCTTTTAAAATGCCCCTTTTGACGGCATTTAAAGCACGTGACTTTGGTTTTGTCAAAACCCAATTTGTTGCTAGAATTTCCTATGTCACGACCTGTGAGCGCAACGAACTTTGTCACTCTCCTGATAATCGAAGCTAAGGACCATTTGATGTCCATTAGTTCGAGTTCTTCCTCGTCTACCTGGTCATAATCTTCCGCGGTCATCTCGGGGTTTTCGATCTTACCGGCAACAAGACATTCATAAGATTCTAATACGTTAGCGAGTAGTGACATATGTTGTTTTGCAACTTGTTCTGAAACAACATTGTTCAAATTCACTGCGATGTTGCATTTATATACATTTGGATCAGAACTTTGTTGTTGATTCTAGTTCGCTTGGCTCTGATAAGTTGAATTTGAACCAGTGCTTGAGTAAGAACTTTGAGGACTCTGATCATACTGAGGCTGTGATTGATTCTGATTCTGTGGAAAAGCATTCATGTTTGCACTAAAAGTCGTCTGAATTTTAGGACTCGAAATACTATCAGCATTCCGGCTTTGTAATACAGACCGACGTCTTGAACAACATTAGCTTTTTTGACTTCGCCATCTTCAGAAGTTCCATTTCGTGGCCTTCGAGTTTATCGATAAACGTCGACAACTTGTAAAATTCCCACTTATCACTATTCTTTAGAACCATCAAATACGTAGTCCATTCAACTCTTGTAGTGCGTCAGCAAGTTTGTCGATGTATTCTTGTTCTGTCTTTTCGAGACCGTGTCTTCGCATTTGTACTTTAAGATGACAGAAACGCTCGATCATTTGCTTTATGGTCTCATTCTTTAGCATAGTGAAGATATCGAACTCTTTCAGGATAAGTGTCTTTTTGCTTTTGATTTTCGCACTGCCTAGATACTTCTTCTATAATGACAACCAAAGATCTCTTGCAGTAGCATACTCTGGTAGCAAAATCAGGATATCTTCTTTGACAGACTGTTGGATGAGCTTTCACTTTTTCTCAGCAATGTATCGTCTCTTGTCTGTCGAATAGTTGTACTTTTCAAGAACTTGTTGATGTTCATCTACCGGAACAGTGTAGCCTCTTTCAATTGACACTCAGCCAGCAAAGTGCATGGCTTGAACCCAATAGGTAAATTTCTCTTTCCATGCTTCGTACTCATCCATGCTCATCAGCTTGGGCGGTTTGACAGTCGTTCCATTTCATTATCAAGATTGACTTGATTGATCACATTGGCATTTGACGAACTAGCTCCGGACATAAAAGCTCTTAGTTGATCCTCCATTGTGAATAACGAAACGTGTATTCTGAAAATTTTCAAAAACTTTGAATACAATTAGTCCTACTACAAGTTCGGTCGAACTTGTTAGATTTGTTTTGAAAACTTTGCTTAAAGTTCGGTCGAACTTGAGACACAAATCCAACAGAACTTCGGGCGAACTTATCTTCAAGAATTTGACAAAATCTAGTAAGTTCGGGCGAACTTACTTAAAGTTTCTTTGAAATTTACACAAGTTCGATCGAACTTGATGTAAAATCAATGAAAAATTGTGTAACTTCGAGCGAACTTAGCTGAAATTTCTTCAAAAACTACTCAAGTTCGGGCGAAGTTCAATGAAAAACATGTTTCAAAATTTCAACATGAATTCGGTTGAATTTGGTCTCCAATCTTTCAAGAGTTTAGCTTTGTTGTATTTTACATGATATATTCAAAATTCAAAAGATCTTGACCGTGAATTCTTCATTTTATGTTCAAAAGTTAAGAAAAAGAGAAGAATGGAGTAGAAATAGAAGTGTTCTTGTCTTGATACTATCAAATCAGGCTGTTCTAGCTCTGATACCACTTGTAGGACCGATCCTCGATGCTTAGGAACCTAAATTTGATATCTAACGTCCATAATAGCGGAAGATTACGTCGTGTTTACCAATAGACAAGATTTAATCAGTTAATCGTCAGTTTTATAGATCAAACGTTCTGGTTACAAACTGACAGAGCTTCGCCTCTGAAATGCCAAAGTTACAAATGAAGTAGGCTAGCTAGGATATTTATAGAGACACAAGTTCGCCCCTGGGAGACACAAGTTCGCCCGAACTTGCCTATGCAAGTTCGGCCGAACATGCCTTTACATGAACTTCATGGGCGAACTTGGCTAATACAAACATAAATACTTCGTATACCTAGCATATTCAGCTCTATACTATACAGACTCGATATAAGACTAGGACATAGACATTATGCACCAACAATCGGTTAGAGAAGTCGAATAAAAATTGATCAAATATATATATATCACAACTAAAAAAAGGTGTACATTGTACCAATTCAAAAGATTGGGGATATAAGATTTAGACACGACAATAGGAAAATGTGAATCTCACATAAATTGCAAAGAATAAATGAAATAATTAGTCGTTATCATAGCCTATGTTTAGAGAAGATTGAGATTATGACAAACATGAGAATGCAAAGAAAGAATAAATGAAATAATTAATCGTCATCATAGCCTATTTTTAGAGTGTCAATTGCAAAGAATATGACTGACTACTCTCGAATTTTTTATCATTCTAATTATCTTTACAAATGACAATTCATTAAACTACAAGAAGAAGAAGGCCAATAGTCTTGGTTAATTATATAGCTGTAGTAATATGGGATTTAAATGATCTAACAAGTAATTACTTGAGGAAATCTGAAGAGACATCACATTCTTATAAATTATTGTTTTCTTTCTTCTTCTTTGTCACATTAGATAATCTGTAAACACAAGCAATTAAGCATGCCTTCTGGTCCAAAGAAGAGGAGAGCTGAAAAGAAGAAGAATGACACCATTTCTAAAACTTCATCAAACCCTGCGTCTCATACTCATGGTATAAAGCTTTTTGTAGTATGCAAACTATTCCTTCATTACTAGTTTTATATATATTATTTGTTTGTGTATTTGTTACTTGTTGTTGCTTGTTGTATCTAGAAGAGACACTGGCTGCTGTTGTTGATCAGAAAACTATTGAAACACCATCGACGGTTGATGATAAAGTTTTTCTGACTGACACCAACACGAAGAAAACTGAGCCAAATGAAAGTGGATTACATGATCAACCAGCCATAGTTATTCCACCAGTGATTAAGGATACTGTCGAAGACTTGTCTTTGGAGCTGCATGATCTGTCATTTCTGGATTCTCGAGTTTCGATGGACGCTGGTAACTCTTCTGATAAACCTGCAGTGGTCACGCCAGATGACTTAGTATCTTCAAAAGAAGTTCAAGATATACTGAAAGAGCCATTGAAAAGCAATATTGTTGAGCCACCAGCATCTGTTCATCAGTCTCTATCAGATGGTTTAAAGTCTGTAGAGTCCTCTTTGATTAATCAAGATGAAGAGGTTGGACCAGAAATGAAACTGTTGGAGCAGTTGTCTGGTATTTCTGCAGAGATGGGTTTTCATGCTGAAAAACATGTGTCTCTTGCTAAAGAATTTACAAGACTTTTGGATGGGCTGAAATTTGCCAACCTTAAATGAAGATAATTTGTGGTTTTTATGGATCTTTTAAGTTTAAATAATTTGGATCACTTCAAGATCTTGCTTTTTTCTACTTTCTTTTTGGACGATCTTTTTTAAGGAATTTGTGATGTTGTCAGTTTGCACTTAATATTATTAATATCTGCATATTCATGAGCACTTAACATTAATATCTGCATATTCATGAAGTTTTTGTTATCTATAATCTTTGTAGCTTTCAATGGAAAATGCTCTACCGATAAATAAGAGTTTCATAAGAAAAAAAAATTAAATAATTAAATAAACTACCATTTTATGAACATAAGAGTTTCATCAGAAAAAAAAAAAAAAAAAAACTCACCATTTTGTGAACATCAGAGTTTTCTTTCTCAACACACACATATAAATACATTTTGTATAGGCTGATGATATAAAAAGTTGTTTTAATGCGAAGCGTAAGATACAGTCATGCGATTATTTTTTATATTTTAGTGAAGATATTATTATGATATTATATACATATTTTATAATTTTAGTGAAGATATTATTATGATATTAACCTACATATACAAAACCAAGTTCGGCAATAGTTCCACCTACCAATCGGTGGAAAAGGGCGATGCCCCTTTCTTTTTTTTTTTTACTTTTTGTATTTCTATTGGTTCAGTTAAATTACGATTTTCCCCCGTTTATAATTATAGTTTTTTCATTGTATTGCTTTTTACCTTCTACCCAAATTACAGCTTTGTACTCAGTTAAAGTTTGTTTACATTTTTGCCATCGTTTTTGTTTTTCATTGTCCCTATCAAATTACTATTTTGCCCCCAATATAAAATCACAGTCATGTCATCCTTTGTGTTTTTTTTACAAAACTAGGGTAGTGTTTTGTTTTAGTATTTTTTATGACAAAACTAGAGTAGTGTTTTGTTTTAATTGGTTGACTTTGTGTAATTTTTATTCGTGCCAGGCAGCCGCCTGTCATACGCTCATTTATCTGAAAAATTACAAATTTGCCCTAGTTTAAAATTATAGTCTTTTCATCATTTTAGTCCTTTTAGTAAAAGTATGATAGAGTTTTGTTTTATTTGGTTGACTCGAGGTTATTTTTTTAAATCGTTTTATCAGTAGTATGTACAAGTAACCGAAACATAGACGTACATGTAATGAGAGAGAAATATTCGGCTTGATGCCCTGCAACGCGGGCGGGGCAATAACTAGTTATATACATATTTTATATACATACATATTAAAAACAAAACGAAATGAACAGTGATTATAATATAAACAACTTTGGAGGAATAGTGCCAGGCAGCTGCCCTGGCACTTCCCATTTGACCAACCGTTTATTATTTGTTTACGCTTTAAAATTACGGTTTTGCACCCATTTTAAAAATACGTTTTTACCCCCTGCTCAAAATAAAATTACGCTTTTGGCTCCAGCCAAAAATTACGATTTCGCCCACGACTTAAAATTACGATTTCACCCTCAGCTCAAAATTACGTTTTTGCCCTTGTTCAAATGAAAAAAATATGTTTTCGCCCCCACCTTAAAATTACGGTTTTGCCCTCTTTGCAAAAATAGATTTTTCCCCGTTTAAAAAATTACGATTTCACCCTTAGTAAAAAATTACGTTTTTGCCCCTGTTCAAAATAAAATTATGCTTTTGGATCCGACTCAAAATTACGATTATGCCCTCGGTTCAAAATAAAATTATGGTTTTACCTCCGGCCTAAAATTACGATTGTGCCTTTAGTTTAAATTTATATTAATGTGTTGCCCTAAGTTCAAAAGTACGAATTCGCCCTGGCGCAGATTTTCAATTTTGCCCCTTGTTTCAATTTCCAGTACTGCCATCACTTTAGCTTTTGGCAAATTACAATTTTACACCAGTGAAAAAATATAACTTTTCATTAGTTAAAAATAACAGTGTTACCATTCTTTTAGTTTTTTTAGCAAAACTATAAAAGTGTTATGTTTTTATTGGTTGACTCGATTTAATTGTTTTCCGTGTCAATGAGTTGCCTAACACTCGCACATTATTCGGCCATCGCCCCGCAGGCGGGGCATCAACTAGAAAATTTTTATTGGTTGACTTGTCACACCCCGATTTCCACGTGTAACCCGGATGGGAGTATCGTGACATATGTTGATATCATTATTATCAAACAATACAAGTAAAACAGAATAGCACAGCGGAAGTTTTGAATTTAAAATATTATTACAAGCCGAAAGGTTCGAAGATCAAATACAAAGGCTCGTAATAAAGATCCATGGTGGATCGAAAATATTCACAAAAGATGTTCAACAGACCTGACACATCTAAGGACTTGCAAGATCCTCTTATGTTGCTACTGAGCAGCTTCCAGCCTATTTACGTATTTGTACCTGTAACTTAATTATTTTGAAAATACGTCAGTTTACACTGTAAATACAATCAACCGACACATTTTGAAAACCTTTTCAAATTTTGATTTAGGTGCACAAGGCACGAAAGATCTTTTTATACTTGGGATAAACTATATCTCATGTTATCAGCTTTACATAACTTGACAATACATATCGGACCGGAATCTATGCCGGTTCATGATTAACCGACACACCACTTATTCCCTTATTGGGAAAACCCATATTGGGTTATAAAATTATAAATTATTCCCTTATTGGGAACACACCCATATTGGGTAAACCCGTATTGGGTTATAAAATTATTTATTTTAACCATTTCGCATCTGTCAGGTGTATGCCTACACCCCGCGCTTAGGTCGTGGCCACTTACAATTAAATGAGTCAAGGATATCCAGGACACGGTCGAATTAACCCCAAATGTTTAAGTCATTCAATACGAATCAAACGGGTTATTTGAATTTCCCGACACATAGTGAAGGGGTATGGTCCCAAAAACCTTGCGCTAAGCAAAGGAACCATACCCATAAGCAACTGCCAAGCAAACCTTGCGCAACATAAACCACTAAAGAGGAACCTTATTAAACGTTGCGCCAGACACCTAAAGAAGGAAAAGATCATTTATCTACCTTGCGCGGGCTCGCGTAAAGAATAGTTAACCTTGAGACTTTTCCCTTAATGGTCGTTTGGTCAAGGATCCTTGCGCAGGATATAGCACAAAGGAAAAGCCTTAGTAAATCTTTACGACAAGCATGTAATAAAGGAAAAGTTCACTTAATTACCTTGTGCGGGCTCGCGCAAGGAAACAGGTAGCATTGAGCTTTTTTTCCTTAGCGAAATGTTGTCAATATACAAGAAACAAATCAGAGACAAAGAGAATCTTTTCTGTTATAACAGAACTGCACGTGGCAGCAGTCTAGCAGGTCACAGTAGTATAACGTTCTAGAAGCATTTAATGCCAATCATGCAAGGTCACTTTTCGGTTATAACCGAATGCCAGATGGCAGCATCTGAGGCAACCAAGGAAGAGCACGGTGATGGCATGGTTGCATCAAGAAAGTGGAATGATCTCATGATGACACGTGGCATCTCCCTAGCCTTAGATGACTAGTCGATCCGTGTGCATTAACGAGACAGTTAACACTTAACGGAACAAACAAAAGATTACGTTAAGTTTTCATCTCTCACTTTGGCGCCCAAACACCGACTATAAATAAGTAACTTGGAGTCCAAGAAAAAGGTATTCACTCTTACCTACTCTCTCTTACTTCACTTAAACTATCTCTGATCACCTGTACTTATTCTCACGCCGGAGGGTGGTCACGGAGAGAACCCCCTTCTCCTCGTGGTGAGGCTAACGGCAGTTGTTTTGCAGGTTCAGTCGGTGATCAGTTTGCAGCCCTCAAAATCAAAGGAACGGAGGATTAACCCCTTATGCAGCAACACTAACTCTAGATCTGGTCCTTTTCCGATCTGAGATCTAGCCAGTGTTTCTTCATTGGCGCCCACCGATTTACAATCTTCTTTTCATCTTTTGTTTCCTTTGGATTGTTACTCGAATCAACAGCGTCATGGCTGATGGTTCTTCTCATCCACCAGGACATCGATCTGAGATTCGGCACGTTCGTGTTGCTCAGGTCGACGGTATCGTGGAAGAAGATAGTCCAGAAGGAGCTGATGTTCAACCTGCTCCTGGTAGGGTAAATAATCCAGTTACTCCAGGACTTCAGAATGAAATTCTGATTGCTCAAATTGCGTCGATCTTACCACCAGGAGAAACGACGTTATCCTGGTTCATTAAATCTCAAACTGCTCTAAATTCTATGTATGCTCAACTCTGTGCTCAAACCGGAACTCCAGTTCTTCCAGCTCCGGTTAACGCTCCTCAGGTCCGTGCTTCGCCGGCACCTCGAGTGTTGAGTTATAATTCACAAGGACACATTCGTGCGCCTTCGCACATGTCTGAAGAAGAAGCAAAGACGTAGTCTCAAGCTAGACATGACTCTAATCGTCCTGGTACTCATTGGCACGTTGATGACAGTCAACGTCGTCCTTCTGTTCATTCACTATTGGGCCCACGACTGTCTCAGAAGCGGGACACCCAATACGAAGAGTTTGATGAGACATATGGGGAAGAAGATAGTAAAAGTGTTTTTAATCCTTTATCCAGAGATCATACTAGTTATAAACCAAAATCAGTGCAGTATATAATCCTAAAGCAGAACATGATTATAATCTGATATACAGACCTGCTGAAGCTGATGAACAATCAAAATTCTGAAAGAGATCGCCCTAGCCCCACTAGAACGAGCAAAGTTGCCATCAAATGTTGGTAAGTTCAATGGATTATCTGATCCAGATGATCACATGTGTTTGTTCACAGGCGCAGGGCTTATTGGAGGATGGACTCTACCTATGTGGTGCCATCTATTTGTTCAAAACTGGAGCTGCGAGACTCTGGTTCGATAACTTATCAACAGGCAAACTCTCTTCATGGAACGATCTCAAGGAGAAGTTTCTCACTCATTTCAGTCAGCAGCGTCGTTACATTAGAAATTCGTCAGTTGTGATGAACATCTGGCGAAAGGATAACGAGAATTTAGAAGACTTCATTACGCGATACAACAAAGAAATGTTAGAGATTGGTGATGTGCACGAGGATCTTATCCACGCAGTTCAAGTATGCGGTAAGATGTGATGAAATGATAAAAGTGTGTTCTGGAACTACTGGTTTGCCAAAAAGCTGGGATAAGCTTACGGCAGCAGCTAAGGTGTATGCGCAAACACAGCGAAACCTCAATTCAAACAGACCTCCTCTCCCTCAGAATCGTCCTGAGGATCTGAGCAGAGGAGGCCGGAAGTTCAAGAAGAACTGGAAAGATTCAAATCAAAGTTCTTATTCACCATACTCTCCAATCGATGCTCGCGCAACAATTAACAAAATCACTACTCAAAAAGCCATTAAGCAAGAGAATCGGGAACGACAGTGGACTCCTCTTACCAAGTCTCCAGTAGAGGTTCTCAGCACAGAGAACTATCAGTTTAAGCAACCTCAACCCATGAAGAATAAGAAGGGTCAAGATCCAAATCTTTTCTTTGACTATCACAAGGACACTGGACATACAACTGATAACTGTATCAGCTTGCGCACAGAAATTGAAAAAGCTCTAAAAAGTGGTAAGCTCATTACATTTATTACAGACGGTGCGCAAAGATATTCGCCAAATCACGCGCGGAGATGAGGGTCCAAGCAACAAAAAAATGAAGCAAGTTGCCATGATCCAAGGAGGAACGCTGCGCAAGCGTACCTATCAGAAATTTCGAAATGATAGTTGGAGAGAGCAACAAGTAATTTTTCCTGTCATGCCTGGTGGTCCTCAAGAAGAGCGTCCAGTCGTTATTACAGGTATCTTCGGTCATTATAAGACGGATTATATGTTTATAGATCCTGGGAGTTCTATGGATATCATTATGGACAGTGTTTTAAGCAACTAGATCCAGATGATAAGGCATGCTTAGAACCAGATGACTTCCCGCTGACTGGATTCTGTAACGAAGCTGTCTTTCCTCTCGGACAAATTATGTTTCCTGTTACACTTTCTGATGGAAAACATCCACGAACCATCAAAGTTAACTTTATGGTTATGCCGGTAACTTCACGCCATGATGTATTGTTGGGACGTCGCGCGCAGCGTGACTTTAGCATGATCACATCGGCTCCACATGCTGCATGTGGTTTTCCGATGCCAACAGGCGTAGCCATCCTCTATGCGCGAAAAGAAATTATGTCTATTGAAGAACCAGTTGCCAAAGCTGCTAAAACTTTGCCACTTAATGAACCAGAAAAATGGGTTCTCAACAACAAGTATCCTGAACAGACAATTTTGTTGGGTCCAGCAGTGACTACAGAAATCCATGCAAAGTTGAAGATGTTGCTCTTTCAAAACAAAGTATATTTGCATGGTCACCAGCAGACATGGTTGGTGTTCCGCATGACGTGGCGGAACATTGCTTAAACGATTTTTCCCTCAGCAGAGCCTGTTGTGCAGAAAAAGCGTAGCTTGGGACCAGAAAAGACACGAGCAATGAATGAGCAAGTGACAGAATTACTAGATGATGGTATTCTTCGAGAGGTTAAATATCAGACTTGGGTTGCGAACCCAGTCATGGTGCAAAAGCAGAATGGAGGGTGGCGTATATGTGTGGATTTTAAGGATCTAACAAAGCTTGCCCAAAGATTGGTATGCTCTCCCCGAGATTGACAAAAAGGTTTATTCGTTAGCCTCGTTCAGATGGAAGTGTTTTCTAGATTGCTATAAAGGCTACCATCAAGTCTTAATGAAAAAGAAAGATGAAGATAAAACAGCTTTTCGCACGGAGAAAGGCATTTTTTGCTATAAAAATATGCCCTTCGGTCTCCGCAATGCGGGAGCTACATATCAAAGATTGATGGATACCGTTTTTGGTGACGATATTGGGAAGACTGTGGAAGTCTATATTGACGATTTGGTCATTATGAGCAACTCTGAAGAAACGATGTTAGCAAACATCCAACGAACTTTTGACTCCTTGCGCAGGGTCAATTTGAAACTTAACCAAATGTTCGTTTGGAATGGAGGAAGGTAAATTCCTCGGATTTATTGTGACGAAAGATGGTTTTAAAGTAAATCCCGATAAGGTGGAGGCGATTCAAATATGTCTTCGCCTGCTACCGTCAAAGAAATGCAACGACTAGCAGGTAGGCTAGCTGCGCTTAACCGATTTCTTGCCAACCATGCTGCAAAGTCTTACCCATTCATCCGCACCCTGCGAAATTGTGTCAAGAGCAAGGAATTTTCATGGACTCCTGAAGCTGAGCAAGCTTTCCAGGAGATGAAAGACTGCTTAGTACAGCTCCCTACACTCACAGCTCCACGCGAAAAAGAACCCATGATTTTATATCTTGTTGCATCTAAAATAGCAGTAGGCGCTGTCCTGCTAGTAGGTCGCGAAGGAGTTCAATCTCCGATTTATTATATCAGCAAAATGCTAAACGATCCGGAAATAAGATATTCAATCATGGAGAAATTAGTGTTAGCCCTGGGACATGCCTCGCACAGGCTTCGAATGTACTTTTCAGGACATATTATTACTGTCTTAACAAATTTCCATATTGGGCAAGTATTGGCTAAACCGGACGTTTCGGGACGCCTCGCGAAATGGGCAATTGGGTGGATATAACATCTGTTATAAACCTAGACCTGCTATCAAGGGCCAAGTCCTCACAGATTTCATCACTGAAATTCCAGCTGATAAATCGAAGAATGTCAGGCAATTCAAAACCCGGTTCCCATAATCGACGAGCGAGCCTGGACACTTTTTACCGACAGAGCGTCCAACAATGATGGAGCTGGCGCAGGTCTTCGGTTAGTAAGCCCAGATAAGGAAGAATTTACATACGCAATTCGTCTTGACTTCAAGAGCACCAATAATGAAGCTGAGTACGAAGCTTTTCTAGCAGGCTTGCACCTCGCTATAAAAATGGGTGCAGCAAACTTAGTCGCTCATGTTGATTCTTTATTAGTTGCGGAACAAATTACTGGGGCGTACGATGCTAAGGGGACATTATGGTATTATACCTCGAACAAGCAAAAACTCTTATTGCTCACTTCAAACAATTCAACGTAGTACATGTCAATCGCAGTGAGAACAAACACGCAGATGCCTTGAGCAAGTTAGCAGCGACAAGTTTCAAGCACCTGCAAAAGAGGTTCGAATAGAAGTCTTGAGCAACCCATCAGTGCCTCTGCGACAAGTAAATATGGTAGAAGTTGGGAATTCGTCTTGGATGTCCCAATTATTATGTTTTTATCCCATAGTGTTCTTTCAGAAGATAAGGCACAGGCACGGAAGTTACGTTGTAAGGCTCTTAATTATGAAATGGCAGATGGTGTCTTGTATCGCAAGTCTTTCATGGGTCCTTTATTGAGATGTGTCAGCAAACACGATGCGCAATACTTGGTCAGGGAGATACACGAAGGGTTATGTGGAATACATGCTGGGCCGCGCATGGTAGTAGCCAAGGTTATGAGCGCAGGCTACTACTGGCCTGGGATGCATGTCGACGCGGTGAAATTCTGCAACGGTGCATGTCGTGCCAACGACATGCCCCAAAAACTGTCCAAAGAATCCACTCGTTCCTGTAACCACTGCTTATCAACAGTGGGGTGTTGATCTGATCGGACCTTTCCCTGACGCTCCCGGCGCAGTGAAATTTATTGTGGTTGCTGTAGATTACTTCACAAAGTGGGTTGAGGCCAAACCCTTAGCTTCTACTATAGCAATGGTAATTCAAAAATTTATTTGGGAGCATATTATCTACAGATTCGGTTTGCCAATGCGCATCATTATGGATAATGGTCCAAATTTAATAGCTGAAGATCTACAGAAGTGGATGCAAGAAATGGAAATTGAACATGTTTTTGCTTCTGTTGCGCATCCACAGGCGAACAGTCAAGTTGAAAGCATAAATAAACAGTTGGTAGAGAGCATTAAGGCCCGTTCGGTACGGGGCGACGAGGTTGGGTTGATGAATTACCTAGTATCCTATGGGCACACCGAACTATGCCTAAGACAAGCACAGGGGAAACTCCTTTTAGCCTCGTTTATGGCACGGAAGCTGTGATTCCCGCTGAAATAGGACTTCCATCACCAAGGATGTTGGCCTTGGAAAAACAGAATAACGAAGAAGAAAGACGTATCGATTTAGACTTAGTAGAAGAGCAACGTGAAAATGCAGCTATTCACGAAGCTAAATACAAGTCTCAGCTTGAAAAATATTACAATAAAAGGGTACGCATTTGTACCTTTTTACCTGGAGATTTTGTCCTTCGGGATAATGAAGCTCCCAACGCCAAAAAACCGGGGAAGTTAGCCCGCAATGGGAAGGTCCATATGTAATCATCGAAGTGCTTGGAAAAGGCTCGTATACCCTGAAACGCATGGGGCTCTAGCGCTCCTCGAACCTGGAACACTCAACAATTGCGCAGGTGTTATGGGTAATCTCAGTCCTCTGAGCAACCAGTTGAAGTTGCGCAACGAGACTGCTTACAATTTTTCCTCTATGTAATCTTAGTGACAGTTGTAGCTTTATGCTTTATCAATAAAATAAATACTTTCTGTCGCTACTTACATTCCTTTATATATTTCTTACAAATGCATGAAATTACTTGGGAAAAACAAAAACACTAAGGCTGTTACAACTCATGAGCCAAACTAACATAGCGTTTATGCTCACACATGAGTTAGCCAAATTACGTTTATTTGTATGTCCTAAGCAAGTAATTATACCCATGCACAAATTGTAAACTAAATATATATATATCAAGTACCTGTGCGGCAACGCATCTGTATACAAAAATATTATTACAACTTGAAGTGTTTTACACAATTACAAGTACAAGTAAACAAAGCTACAAATCCTATTTGACAGTTTTTGTTTCGCCATCCTCTTTACCTTCCCCTTTATTTTCTTCCTCAACAAAAATGCTCTTCAAACGATACACGTAATCATCATGTAGAAGTGCATCATCGACCAGATCCATCACTGGAATCTGAAGATGGTCGTATGTTTCTTTCGTACGTGTAAAGCGGAGCTAGTGTCCACCCCGTGAGTAGCCGATCGGCTATTTTCCCACTTCACCTGAAGGGCATGAGACACATGAGCAGCACACTCATTATACCCTTGGTCATACCCATCATTCCGCGCTGCAACCATTAACTGAGTGACTGATTCATCAAGTTCCGTTGAGTTCAGAATTGAGTAGCAATCTACAACAACGGAGGAATGATCAGTATATATGAAGTAACAGATAACATATAAATGAGCAACATCTTACCTTTCCAATCCCAGCCTGTTGCATCCAGGTAAGTTTATTCATCAAAGATTTACCTAAGCTTTCTCTGTAGCCCGAGCAACTTCAGTAGCTTCAATCTTTGTGTCACTCTCTGCTATACGTGGTTTAACTCTGTCGTCGCAACCTCATGCATCTGTTTATCTCTCTTCAACGAGTCCACCTCCGACTTTAATAATTCCTGATCAAAGAACATAGATGTCAGATCAGCTATTTCTTTATCTCTAAGCAAAAGTAGCATTTTGGTCTCTACCTCATTCTGCTCACTTTTTTTCCCGGTGAGAACGGGCTTCCTCGGCAGCAGCGATAGCATCGACCTTCTCTTTCTTGAGTTTTTCGATTTCGTTGTACAGGGAAATTTTTTCATTATTGTCCCTCTCGCAAGCATCTAACCATCGCTTGCGGTCTTACGCGTGTTGCGCAGCTGCTGTCTCAGCCTTCTTCTTCCAACTGAGAGCAGACCACTCCTCAGTTTTCTTTTCTTCTTCAAATTTGGCTTTATCAGCCTCAAAATCCATTATCATCCTTAACGTTTTCTCTTTCTCCAATTGGGCTTTCGTCTTATTTATCTCCACCTCATCCCACTCTTTGTTCATGCTGCGCCACTCGCGCACAATTCGGTGGATAATGGATGAGGCCAAAGCAGATTCTTGCAAGTATGATTGATAAATGGTTCATGATTCTTTTCTTCTTGGCGTTTTACTTCCGTTGGTGGGAAGATACCCTTATACCATTCTCTACATGAATGTCACTCGGTGAAAATATTGCCTTGTTTAACCTTCCATACAGGCTGATGAATCTCAGAGGCCCGTTTCTCAGAATATGAGCGATAGTAGTAATCCCCAGGTGTCTCCTCGGGGCGTATCGGGGATTCCTCCTCTGGATCATCATAGACGGCATAAATAATCACCTTTCAAAGAGGGTCCTACACCCTTGGATATATCTGTTGAAGGTTCAGCAATTGGTGAGACTGGCTTGTCTTGTTCTACATCGCAGGCTTCTCCGCAGCAGCATCCGAGGCAATATCTTTAACCTGCTCGCAAGCAGGATTCTCAGGAGATTTTGTTTTGTTTTCTTCATTTGCAGCCATAAGTGGCATTTCAGGAATTATAGGCTTTGCAACTTGTTCTCTATCTTCAACTTGCACCGGGTCACCATCCTTGGGAATATTCTTTTCTGCGTCAGGCGCAGAGGTTGAAGATGTTGGTGGAGTTACCTTCACAACTTTTTCTATAACAGTGAACAAGAGTCAGTTAAACAACAAGCAATAGTTGCAACAGGGAAGTTCAGATAACTCTTACCAGGAGAAAATTTTTGTGCGAAGGAATCTAGATTATCCCTTTTGCCAATGCGCGGTCGCGCAGCTTTCTTTGGTGGTGAAGGTGGTAAAGGAGTTTCAGCTTCTTTTCTCTTTTTGGTGGCGAAGAATCTAGATTACCACCTCTGGGCTTGATGAAATTTTCAGAGGCTCGTCTGGGTTTGGCGCAGGGATAGAAGAGGTATCGATTGGTTCTGCTTTGGGTTTCCTCAAACCTACAGGCGCAAGACCTTCTGGTGAGTCCGACACCACTACGTAATCACACCAAGAATCAGACACGAAACGCGTACCTTTCTTGGCCTCAGGCTTTACAGCCGCGGAGGTTTTAGTTTTTGGGGCATCTTGTTTCGGGGCAGGAGGAATGGCACCAGCTGGTTTTTTCTTATTCTTTGAGTCAGGGCCTACGCCCAAGTTTAGCAAGTCACCTACGTGATCAAAAATAAACAATAAAGTGTTGCGCCATAAGTTACATTGCAATATTATTGAAGTATAGCGTATACTATTAATATTGCAATACTAACTCAGGCTCTAAAGGAAGCATACTTACAGTGGTGGCAGAAGGCTGCGCATTAAGTTCTTCTTTCTTGGGGAGCTCAAAATTGCCCAAGATTTGCTCAAACCAGGAGCCTCGTTTTCTTCAAGTGGTTGTAATCCCATCTTCCCCTGGTCCCTCTTGAAAGATATCAAATATAAAGGTGCAGCTGTATCAACATAACAATGCAAATCATGAGCAAGACATATTTGTACCATGACTATAAGAAGTTACCAAAAACTTACCTGCACCATCTTCAAGGTACACCGGCTTCTCCTTTCTGTCAGCCTTCCATAATATGCTCATCCCAGCAGCAATCAAGGCCCGTTCCAGTAAAATGATGTTGGGAACATCCTTAATATCCTGATACCACACCTCGTTACTGGGAATGGCCAACGTTTCCAATACTATATCTTCTCCGGCTCTGAACGACATCTTCATCGGTATCACCGCCGCTTTAACATAAAAAAAATTTTGTTTCCAATCATAAAACGATTTTGGAGGCACAAGCAACAAGCGTTTGGCTTGAACACGTTGCTGGAAGGAGTAGAAGCCCAAAGAGCAATGAAGTTGATAGAAAACTCTGAATTTCTCCACTGTCGGAATGATGTTCATCGACCGGCACACGAACTCGAAGTGCCTGATTCTTACCATCCCCATGGGATTTAACTGCGAGATGTGGAACTTGTAGAATTCAAGTATCTCCAACATGAAGTGTGTCACCGGCTACCGGAAATTCCCTTCTCCAAAATAGTCGAAAAATAACGTTATATATCCGACCGGAGCATCGATTGTCGTCGCGTCCTCCTTAGGGTAGAAAGCACCCCATGTTTTGGAAAAAAGGAAATTTCTCACAAGATTGTCAAAATCTTCTTTCTTCCATTTTAGTGGTGGAAGAGGCGATGTCGTCGGCATCTCGGTTCTCCCAGAACTGGTACTAGTAGCCATTGATCTCTAAAGATAAGTTTTTCAAGATAGAGGAAATCTCAAAGAAGAAGAAGAAGAGAGGGATTTTGGAAGCATAAGGCAAAAGGTGTCTGATCTTCTTCTATTTAAAGGGATCACCATTAATGTTGTGGAAAGATGTGTAACCGACCATTCACTTTTTCAAAACCCTAGGCACTGCCAGGGCGAGTGGGGAACACTATTTGTCCTCACGCGCGCGTGTGAGCCATATTTGCCGTCAGGCAATTAATGTTGTACGACTGACACTATTGACAGCTGTCAAACAGTGCTCAAAATGTCACAACAGCACGTTGTTTTCCACAACTTCCTGACGTTACGTCCCGTCAACAGACAAGTTGTTTTCAAATTTCTTATTGCTTCTCCTATAAGTTTGCTCATTAAAGATAACCTTTGGTTCTTTAGCAACCGCGCATCAACAAGAGCACTACCTTTTTACTTTTAGTCCAGTACTCCACCTCTGTAGACTTCGGAGCAACACTGGACTGGGGGGACTTGAAGGGGTATGGTCCCAAAAACCTTGCGCTAAGCAAATGAACCATACCCATAAGCAACTGCCAAGCAAACCTTGCGCAACATAAACCACTAAAGAGGAACCTTATTAAACGTTGCGCCAGACACCTAAAGAAGGAAAAGATCATTTATCTACCTTGCGCGAGCTCGCGTAAAGAAATAGTTAACCTGGAGACTTTTCCCTTAGTGGTCGTTTGGTCAAGGATCCTTGCGCATGATATAGCACAAAGGAAAAGCCTTGTAAATCTTTACAACAAGCATGTAATAAAGGAAAAGTTCACTTAATTACCTTGCGCGGGCTCGCGCAAGGAAACAGTTAGCATTGAGCTTTTTTTCCTTAGCAAAATGTTGCCAATATACAAGAAACAAATCAGAGACAAAGAGAAACTTTTCTGTTATAACAGAACGTGCACGTGGCAGCAGTCAGTAGGTCACAGCTGCATAACGTTCTAGAAGCATTTAATGCCAATCGTGCAAGGTCACTTTTCGGTTATAACCGAATGCCACATGGCAGCATCTGAGGCAACCAAGGAAGAGCACGGTGATGCATGGTTGCATCAAGAAAATGGAATGATCTCATGATGAGACGTGGCATCTCCCTAGCCTTAGATGACTAGTCGATCCGTGTGCATTAACGAGACAGTTAACACTTAACGGAACAAACAAAAGATTCCGTTAAGTTTTCATCTCTCACTTTGGCGCCAAACACTGGCTATAAATAAGTAACTTGGAGTCCAAGAAAAAGGTATTCACTCTTACCTACTCGCTCTCTTACTTCACTTAAACTATCTCCGATTACCTGTACTTATTCTCACGCCGGAGGGTGGTCACGGAGAGAACCCCCCTTCTCCCCGTGGCGCGGTTAATGGCAGTTGTTTTGTATGTTCAGTCGGTGATCAGTTTGCAGCCCTCGAAATCAAAGGAACGGAGGATTAACCCCTTATGTAGCAACACTAACTCTAGATCTGGTCCTCTTCCCAATCTGAGATCTAGCCAGTGTTTCTTCACATAGGTCTTCGAATCCCATACCCGACCATGCGGTAATAATTTACCGTATCCCAAGCCTGTATAGGAAAAATAGGTTAAGAGTATTTACCTGAGCTTAGCAATCCTTTTGAAATAAGAAAAATAATAAGCACAGCCGTATCCAATTTAAGTAAGCTAGGTACAATTTACCGGAAGGCTCTAGTCTGGAATGATGGTATAAATAACCAATTAGAATGCTAGCGGATCTTATTTAAGTCATTGACTTGGGTTGGCTAGCTTAAGGTATGAAAAACAGTACAATGCGCTTGATTAAGCGATGACCGGAATAGAATGTAGTTTAAACCCGACAAGTATAATATGGGTAAACTATTTACATTCAGGAATTTGAGATAAAAATGATAAGATTAAACACGTTTCTGTTAAATTACATAAACTAGTTACATAAGTTTCACCGTGCGCAAATAAGCGATACCTGATAACCAGATGAGTCATGAACAAGTTTATACTTTAACGAGTTATAATATCAGTAGGACATCAACTTGTATGCTCGTTATGGTTTTAAAATCAAACTATGCCTCATAAAGGCGTTTTGGCCCTTTTAGCGATGTACAAAAGGAACTTGCGTATAATCTTATGTCACGACCATAAATATTTTGTGAAAATACTTTATTTATGATATAATATCAGTAGGATATCAAATATATGTGTGTTTTATAATTTAAGACCAATCTATGTTCTGTAGGGGCATTTTGGTAATTTCACACATAGTTTTGAAAGCGTATTTGGGATTCTGAGTTTATAACTTGTACCCACTGTAAAAATATTTTAAATGAGTTATAAAATCAGTGGATAACAAGTCTTGGTTGGTAAATATGGTTTAAAACCATACTACGCGCCGAAAAGGCGTTAAAGTCGTTAAATGACGATATTTGCGATGTTTTATGAAAAATGATGTTTTGAACAGGTTTAAATAGTTAAAATATGTTATTTAATATAAAACATCAGTATGTAAAAGGTTTTGTATGAAATTCATGATTAAAAACCATTTTAAGTGCCGTAAGGGCGTTATCGTCATTTAAGAGCGTAATACAAGATCTTGTGTATAAACTCAGTTTATAAACTGAAATGATATCCCAATATATCCCAATCATGATATTATATCAGTAGGTAATGAGTTTGGTATGATAGATTATGTTTAAAATCGTTCTATGCACCGAAAGGGCCTTTCGGTCACTTTAAAGCCTTATTTACGATATGTTAAACATGTTAACATATCAGTACCTAAATCATTTGCAAGTTCGTTGGTGTTTAAAACCTCATTTTTAAATAAAATGGCAAAATAGTCAAAGTATGGCATATTTACGGAAACTCGCATAAAACTCGGATTACTATTATGATCATTTAATATAACCTCAGAGGGTTATGCTATATCATAATATGATCATAACGGGACCTTAAATCAGAAGCACACTAGTCTAATTCAGTTCATAATCGAAAGTCAGCGCATAAGTCAAACTTCACGACTTTCAGTTACGAACCGACCCTAAAACTGGAATTGACGAGCCTAACATGTTTATACATGTTCTAATAATTATTACCAAGTTGTCTAAGTGATAAAACATATTTTAGAACACTTCTAAACTCAGATCGTAATTATTTCAAAAACTGACCTGTTGACTTTTTAAAACATTAATATGTTGACTCGTCAATTGACCAAGCAAACGTGATTCTTAGGAGGTGCCCTTTTGATGGATTAACACCTACCTAATTACGATCACGTAGCCATGTTCGTTGCGAACAATGACTCGACCATTAAGGTATAAACCGAAAGTCAAAGCGTTATTACGATAACGCTTGACTTTTGGCTTAAAAGCCTATAAAACTGAACAAGCCATGAATAGAACACTTACACGTGGTTCTAGGGCTAAAGAAAACTCAGAGGATGTTCCCAATTGCTCAGGAACTTCCAAGATTGAGAGAAAGGAAGAAAATGACATTTTAAGCACTTTATTTTCATATTTAATATATAATGTTAGTATAAGGTATGAAAACCTCTAATGGCCAATCTTAGGCACATCCGGGAGTATGACCGAGTATCACGGAGTTCCCGGTTTGTTTAAAAAGGTCACTCAAAGGTATAGATTCATACGTTGACGCTTTTAGTCCTTTTAACGCACAAACTTGTGCGTGTTATCGTTTAATAGCATCAAAGCCCTACATGGCCAATATTAGGTATTCCTGAGAGTATGATCGAACATCATGACGCTCTGGGTTCGTTAAAAGGTCACTCAGAGGCTTAGTTTGAGCATGTTGACACTTTTAGTCCCTTAATTAATAAATTGTTGTTCAGCGGTTATAAAATAACATAACGATGCTTTTGGTCCCTCTCGTTTAACACGTGGCATACGAGAATCAGCGGGACACGTGTCAGAATTTTATAGGACGGGTTTTTACGAGGTGTTACATGACTCGAAAGATCCAAATAGAAAATTTTCCATATGCACCTATCGACAACAAATTATCATTGTTCTTGTCATTGACCGTCAAAATATTTTTTTGACAATACGATTCTAGGTGTATGAATTCAGATTTTAGATAAAAAGTGTTACGTGACATCCAACCAATTATATACTCATTTTTTATGTGCTTATATTTATGTATGTGCTGGTATAACGGGTTTTTTTTTTCTTTTAGTCAGTTTTTGTTTATTTTAGCCTTTAACATTTAGTATTGGCAGTTACAATTCTTCAACTATATAAAAAATTTATAATCCTTTTTACGTGTTTATATTTATGAATGTGTCGGAATAAATTCAAGTTGATTACGTTTCTTTGAAAATGGGTAGGCTCAGATATAATATGTTTTTTCACTTCTTTTGATAAGTTTTCAGTTAATCTATGTTTTGGCATAAATTTAGTTTTAAAACAAGTCGGGTCAAATATAATAGTTTTTATTAGATTTTTTAAATTCAACTTACTTACGGCCCCACTGCAACGCGTGGTACCATTTTTAACTTAAAAACATAATTTTTTACTTATTTTTATGTACGTATCGGTATAAGTTTAGTTGGTGTTGGACGTAAATTCTTTCGTTTCCGTTTATTTTTTTGTATATTTCAGTTTATGTACGTTTTGACGTAACTGTTATTTAGAAACGGTTCAAGTCATTAGTGCACAAATCCAAGTTCCTTTACATTTGGACCGGCTACATCGGCACAGAGAGATTTACTAGTTGATAATATATTAACAGGCTTATAGCCTTCCAGTCCTTCCTTTACGTGTAACTAGGTGGCCACTTAGGGCGTTCAAATTTTTACAGAAAAAAAGGTTACATATAGCGTATAAATTAAATATATTTTCATTAGTATGATAGTAATATTAAAAGTTAACGATGTAACTCGCACACCTTATAAATCTACTTCTAACTTTACATTAGTATCCATCATAGGACTAGAATCATCTATCATTTGAGAATCAACATCTTTACTATACTGATTGATACCGTTAGGATATAAACCTTTTGATATGGTTGTAGATAACCAACTTTGTTTCAAAAAAAACACCTAGAGTATAAATTGGTTTGGTCCTATAGAAGTCCATCACGTCAAATAGAAATGGAAATTAAGAACCCAAAATTTTGAGATAGGGCCCAGATTAATGCTTCGCTTTGGGTCCCTAAATGCTTAGACCGGCCATCTAGTTTTCTAAAAGACAAAACGTATTAAAAATATTATTTAATATAATTTATAAATTTATAAAAGTATTGCAAAGTTTAATATAATTTATAAATTTATAGAAATAATACCAGGTTTACTTTCTAAGACTAAACATACACCCTACCCCAAAAATCATAAGACCTTTCTCCACAAAACACCATCCCAAAGCTGACCCCTTCTAAAATTCCAATAGCTGAAACCAGCCAAGAATACCACTCACCTCAAAAACGACCTAAAACCTACTACTTTTGTAACTTAGTAAGTACCCTTAGTTAGCATGTCGTTAATCGTTCGTGAAGAATGCCTGAAGAGATATAAAATAAGATCAATGTTACGTGTATGTTTTGTAGTGATTGATTCACTTACTAGTTAGAAATATTTACGTTTTTTTTTATATTTTTTGAGTGACCCAATGTCAAACCGTCTAAAAGGCAACCTAGCCAAGATCTACCCAGACTACATTGTTTTAACCGGGTCCGCGCTGGGTTGGTTAGACTTGGTTACGGCGTTCCCCTAAAACCGTACTGTCTCCACACGAGTTGCCTCACTGAAGTAACAGCCTGATGAAAGCCGAGGTGCGCCTTAGGATCGAACCCCCCTCTGTGGGTTTGTCACCATCATTGCCCACCCAACCACTGAGCATAAACCCAGGTTATCTTCACCCCAATATGACACAAGTGGGAATTGAACTTGAGTCTCTATTAGAAAACCCAAGTCTCCTACCACTAGGCCACAAATGAGGGGATAAAATTATTATAAGTTATAATTTTGAAATAGCTTAATAACAATTACACTAGTTTTTGTTATTATAGAGTAATAAATTTTACACTGCAGTATGGGAAATTGTCATTACGTTAATTTAAAACTACATCACAATAAAAAGTTGCTCTATTTTAAGCTTAATTACTCTAGTTATTTATACAATTCACATGCTATAAATTGTTTACATTTGATCCTAGGGGGAGTGGGGGCGCAACGTTGTGGCAGCGTGATGGCCGGTGACCACGTGTGGTGGCCAAAACGCGTGCTCGTCATCTCGCTGAAGAATAGGAGGTGAACGTTGGAATGATGGGTGTGGTGAGTGATGGGCACCCCGACTAAAATCAATCACTAATGATGGAACCAAGCTTGATGACGTGACGTTTAATGATTGGATGTGATAAATGATGACTAGTGGAGCACCCCACCCTTCTAATACTATACATACCGTTACCCCGGCTAAAAAGTCTTGGTTCCTTTTACACAAAAGGGATGTAATTGATTTCAGGTTAAGGTTTAGATAAAAACTTTGATTGTATAAATGTACACTAAAAACCTAAGTCGTATGAATGGATGGTGAAAAAAATAACTTTTAGGAAATTTCTGAAATTTTCTTTTAAATCCGTCAGACAATTAAAATTATATATAACCTACAATAGAAAGAGTCATAAACAGTGGCAATAGAAAGAGTCATATACAATGGCAGGCTGCCTATAACCTACAACAGAAAGAGTCATAAAAGTGGCAGATAGAAAGAGTCATAAACAGTGGCAGGCTGCTGAGCTGGCTAACCTACCATAATAGGTCAATTTATTTTTTAAATAACTTTTTTTTATTTTATTATTTTTACCTTTCAACATTTAGTATTGGCATTTAAAACCCTTCGACTTTTTAAAATTCATATAATCACTCTTTTTAAAGTAAGTTTTTTTTATAATTTTAACCTTTACCCTTCAACCTTTAGTATTGCCACTTATAAGCCTTCGGCTTTTTAAAAACTATATAATCCTTTTTTTAAGTAAGCTTTTGTTTACTTTAGATTTTACCCTTCAACATTTAGTATTAGTACCTACAATCCTTCGGCTTTTTAAAAACTATACAACTTCCTTTTTATTTTATTTTTTACCTTCCAACATTTAGTATTGACATTTATAACCTTTCGACTTTTTAAAAATTATATAATCACTCTTATTAAAGTAAGTTTTTTTAAACCTTTACCCTTCAACCTTTAGTATTGGCACTTACAACCCTTTGGCTTTTTAAAAACTATATAATCCTTTTTTTAAGTAAGTTTTTGTTTACTTTAGATTTTACCCTTCAACACTTAGTATTGGTACTTACAACCCTTCGACTTTTTAAAAACTATATAAGCATTTTTTTGTGCTTATATCTATGTACGTGTCCGTATAAATCCAAATTAATTACCTTTTTTTGTCATTGAGTACGTTTTTGTTTCTTTTAGTCTTTATCCTTCAACATTTGGTATTGGCTGTTACAACCCTCAAAATTTCTATAAACTTTATAATCATTTTTATGTGTTTATATTTATGTACCTGCCAGTATAAACTCAAGTTGATTACGTTTCTTTGAATATGAGTATACTTGGATATAATATGTTTCTTTGCTTTTTTTGGTTTAGTTGATCTACGTTTTCACATTAATTTTGTTTTAAAACAAGTCGGGTCAAATATAATATGTTTATAAATTCAGCTTACTTTACGTTTTGGTCCCACCGCAACATGTGGTACCATTTCAACTTACAAAAACATAATTTTTTTTGTACATATCGGTATAAGTTTAGGTTGGTGTTCGACGTAAATTTCTTTCGCCAAAAAAGTTGACCCTTTAAGTTTTTAACCGCATAAATCCGAGTTACTTTACATTTTGACCCACCGCATCGCCCGGGGAAATTTACTCAATAATGGCAGGTTGTTGCATGGCAGCGTGCCATTGGTCAATAATTTTTTCAAAGTTTTCGCATAAATTTTGTTTTAAAACAAGTCGGATTAAATGAAATATGTTTTCATTAGACTTTAGAAATTCAACTTACTTTACGTTTCGGTTCCATCACAAAGAGCGGTACCATTTTAACTTAAAAAACACAATTTTATACTTTTGTTTTGTATGTGTCGGTATAAGTTTAGGTTGGTGTTCAACGGAAATTTCCTTCGCAAAAAAGTCGAGTCATGTATAATACATTTTTGTACTTAGTTTTATGTACCTCTTCGGTTTATCTACGTTTTGACGTAACTTTTGTTCAGAAACGGTTCAAGACTTTACTGCACAAATCCGAGTTACTTTATATTTGAATCTGCCGCATCGCACGGAGAGATTTACTAGTTTTTAACATCAGACAATTAAAATTTTCAACAAGTTGTGTGATCTAATAAATGTTTAACCATCAATTAACATAAACATATTAAATGTGTCACTTGGAAATTTTAATTTGATTTAAAAAAAGGTAAGTGTATGATTATTATGATTAATAATTGACATACTTATGCTTATCCAACCTCCTACTCCAAAATATTCTTGGTTTAGATTGAAGAAAATCATTCTAATTCACAATCTCACCAACAAAACCCCAATCTTCTCTTTCTTAACCACCCACATCCACTACCTTTTCTATTTTGCAGGTAACCTGTCTCTTCATTTACCTTCAAACCCTAGCTTTTATTTCATCAGCTTGTATGGCTTCTGGATCTTCAAAAGGGTTTGATTTTGCATCGGATGATATTCTTTGTTCATACGAAGATTACGCAAATCAAGACAATAATAACGGCACTCACTCCGATTCTGCAATCGCCAGTATTTCCGCTAAAGTATACCACTCTTTCCGTATCTATTGTTCAAGTGTTTATGATTTAATCTAACTTATTAGGGTTTTCTTTTTGCTGGGTTTATGATTTGGGTATTTGTGAATACGTTTAGGTTTTTTTTTTTTTCAATTTGAGCTTCAATGAGCACTTGTATGATGATAATTGTTGGTTTATATTATGCTGTTAATTTGGAAGATATAATTAATTAGGGTTTTGTTGGTTTATTTATTATAGCAGGAATTTAATAAAAGCAGAATGGCTAGAACATCGGTTTTCCCAGCTTCGGCTTATGGTCCACCTGATGACTCTGGGAACCATGAAGTGATTATCTCAGCTGTCGAGCGGTCCATGAAGAAGCACACGGATAATCTTATGCGGTTTCTGGAAGGTCTTAGTTCGCGTTTATCACAGCTGGAGTTGTATTGCTATAATCTTGGTAAGTCGATTGGTGAAATGCGGTCAGATTTGACCCGGGATCATGAAGAGTCTGAGGCTAAGCTCAAGTTTCTTGAGAAGCATCTCCAAGAGGTGAGTGAGTTTCAACTGTTGGTTGGTAATGGCCTTAGGGTGTGAATTTGTGGTACGACAAAAACCTAACGCAGTGTTCACGGGTTTGGGCATAGTTTAAATGGGTTTGGCCGGTTTTGGGTTGAAGGCGTGAGTATTGCTTGGCCAAAAGAATCGTATTCTGTCTACAAGGTTTGTGGGTAGACCCGTTTATTAAGATCTTAACAAAACAGATTTTATGTCACAACTTAAAACGGGTATTTTATATCCATTTGTATTTTTGGTTGTAAATTTTTTATTTTAGAGTGTTCATATGTAAAATTTAAATTTCCAGGTTAACGGGTCGTGTTTGTGTCTGTTCGGTTCATGTGTCTGCACGATTTCCAGGTTCGTGTCAGGTTTTACTCGGGAACACCACCCATTTAACACTCCTAGTAATGACTCAAAACGTCTACTTAAATTAGTTTGTCACATTGGGTCGGGTTTGGCCAGGCCAGTTTGTGACCATTTGATGAATGTTTTTCGGTGTATATGATTGTTGATGCAGGTTCACAGATCGGTACAAATTTTAAGGGATAAACAGGAACTTGCTGATGCCCAAAAAGAACTGGCGAAACTTCAAGTCACGCAAAAAGAGTCATCTTCGAGTCATAACTCGCAACAAAACGAGGAAGGATCTTCAACACCCGACCCCAAAAAGACCAGTGGTTCACCGGATTCACATGGTCAGCAATTAGCCATTGTTCCAGCCACCCAACCGCAAAGGCCTCCCGAGCCATTGAGTCAACCACAGGCTTATTATATACCTCCAGCCCCATTATCAAACATACCTGGCCCCACCCAGGTTAATCAGGCTCAATACCCGCAGTCTCAAGTGCCACCACAGCAATCACCACCTCAGATCCACCCATTACCTCAGTATCAGCAGCAGTGGGCCCCGCAGGTGCAATCGCAGCCATCAATGCAACCTAGGTCCAGACCATCATCACCTCAAGTTTACCCTCAGTACCTCCCGACTCAACCACCAGTGAACCCTTCACCTCTTGAACCACTCCCGAATAGTATGCCAATGCAAATGCCTTATTCGAGCCAACCAGTGACTTACTCGTACAGTGGACCTGTCAGGACTGGTCAGCCTCAACCACCACCACAGCATGTGAAGGCTGGTTATGGAGGACCGCCAGGGGACGTGTATGCCGCCAGTGGGCAGCCCAATGCGTATATGATGTATGATAACGATCAGGAAGGGTTCAACATCCTGCTGGTCAAGCAGGCCACTTTTATCCTTCAAATCAACAAAGTGGTGGTGGTGGGATGATGTCACGTCCCGCCCAACAACATATGCGCAATCATCCCTACGCTGAATTGGTGGATAAACTGGTGAGCATGGGGTATAGGGGTGATCATGTTACGAGTGTGATTCAGAGGCTGGATGAGACTGGACAGACTGTTGATTTCAATGCGGTGCTGGATAGGCTGAATCAGAGAGGATGGTCTGGTTGATTGGATTTGGGTTTCACCTGTCTTTTGTCTCGAATTTGAATAAGTATAAACGTTTGTGACCGCAATGTCACAATCGCGATGTGATGGAGAGAGATATTTTAGTTTGTAATCTCTCTGTTCCAGTGGTTTCAATTTTCTCGACTGTTTTCTGTTACTTTGTGCATGTACAGTTTGAACGTGAAAACATACAAGTTATCTGTTAGATGGATTGTGGTCTTCTATCTCATGAATATGCATAGACAGCAAGCAGTACATGAAGAACTAGTTAGTGTTTTTGGTTATTGAACTCTGATCTTGTTTATAAATATGTGATGAAATTGTTGAATCCGAGTACATGATCAGAGAGAGAGAGAGAATAAACTTGGTTACAAGGACTAAATATTTAAAGACCTAAACATCATGAATTTTATTTAGTTCAGTTGTTTCTGTATAAGAATTCTAGTTCTTCTCTAACTCAAATACTAAAGAATACTTATCTAAACTTATACTAATAGATAATTCAAATAATAATTAAATAACTTTAATTATTATTTTACTCGTTTAGTCCTTCGACTTAATATCTTCTTCAGACCGCCCCCTTTATATAGTTGATGTTGTAATTTCATCAGAAATGATATAATGAATTGCCATGAGGACATACTATGAGTTGTATAAGTTGCGTGAATAGTATTAGTAGCATGAATTTCAGGATTCAAAAACCACAATAATTGCAAATATCAGTTCGTCTAGTTGGTGATTGGATCTAGAAAACTCTTTGCTTTATATAATTCCACTTCTTGTTTGCAGAATTAATATGTAAAGTGAGAATGAACCAAAAACTCAGTTTAAATCCATCTCCTAATACATCAAACTTCATTTTCAGATGATTTGTTTCAACTGTAAACAATTATAGTGTTTCCTTTTAATTATATATTAATTATTCTATATGTGTAGCTTTTAAGCCTAAACACATACATTGTATGAAGCTTGAGTTTAAGCTTGAGCCTGGCCCATGAAAAGTTGAGTATTCAGCGAGCCAATCTCGAGCGGCTTGATTTGTGTGCACTTTACAGTTAAAAGTTTTATTAAATAAAACATCCCAAACCAATACGAGCATGCACGACAATCTACAAAATACAATACTTTATCAACAAAAGATTATCAACAGTGAACATGAAACAACAGTCAACAACAAAGATAGATGTCGGACACGGCATAACAACGAACATAAAACATGTAAACATCAAGCAATAACAAGAAACTAAATAAACTGTAAAAGAAAGATCATCAAAAAGAACTTTTGTTGCAAAAATCGTTAGTTGAAGCGTAGAATCTTGGATGTTGTTGCTGTGATTTAGAAGAAACAAACCGTGAATACTAGGAGGTAACAAGATATTGTGCGATAAAGAGATCCAAGATTAAAACAGGGTAGCTCCGCTGTAAAATCGTTAGTAGAAGTGTAGAATCTTGGTTGTTGCATGAACCGAGGCAAACGCATGCCCTTGTGCAAGGGCGCCTCACATAAGGGCTTCTTGAGACGAATAAACTTTGATGGTAAGGGCCTCCAAGGGCTAATCTCCATAGACCCATTGGAGATATTCTTAAGAATATTGCCTGAACAAAAATAAAGCCAGTGTCTGAAACACACGCGCCGTGAAAAAAGCGATCGCCTATCATAGCTTTTGCATCGCAAGTGCCGCTTTAGCCACCACTAGGCCATTGTTGCTCCCATTGACTCGCCTCGCACGCTCCAAGGACTTTTGACGACATAAATCTCAACTATATAAAAGATCATAGCTAGCTATATAAATATGATAGTATATTTGATTTCTCAATTTCTTTATATTTTTTTTAATGTTAAATATAACTAAAACTATATTACCATCATGGCATCATACTATCTAATTCTTATGTTTATTTATTTTTTTATTTTTTTTATCCGTTTAAATCATAATTCATGCTAAGTTTCTCATCCAACAATGAACAACAAAACATCAATCTAAATAAGCTTATGAGAATGGAAACTTGATCCAAAATCCAACTGTGGAATAAGAAGTTATTCACCTGCCAACTCTGTTCATCATCTAGAAATTTTTACCATTTTCTGCATCAAGAGTGCCTATACGTGTTTCTATCCGATATTTAGTAAATTATAACAGAATCAGAAACCCATTTGTCAGAAAATCTTGCCACAAGAGTCATCAGCTTTCAACACGATACTGGTCACAGTTGGTTGCACCATATCGACTGAAGTTTGAGACCAGACCATTGACCATCTTACCCACGGCTGCCTTAAACTGCTTTGACCCACTTTTGTCATCAGCGATTCCTCCATTGACCGTTGAGCCTACTTGAACACCCTCCATATAACCCCTGCACGCTGATAGGATCACATGGGCACGGCTACAGAAATGACCAACAACAAGATCTTCATAATGCTGCAATAGACATTAACTATTATAAGATTTAGTGCAACCAACAAGATGAAAATCAAAGTTATTAAACAAGTGGAAATTGTTTAGAGATACCTTTGGGGGTCTCCTAAGTGTATATACCATTGTTTTCAACGATAAAATGAAGATATCTTCGTTATAACCCTTAGATTTCTTCTCACCTTCAGCTCCAACAAACCTGCTAGCATAGCCAGGCTCATTGAAGAAGGGCTTATCGTTCAAGATAAGGGCCTGTATCGACACCAAAACTTGAAGCATGGTTGAATTATTCGGCATCCACTTCTCGGTCCCTTTACCACTCCAAGTGTTAAGAAGGCTAAGGCATACTTTACCACTTCCATACAAGTTGGGGTTTATCCGAAGCCCTCCAGAGTAATAGTGAACTATCTGAAAGCCGTAACCCAAAAGTCAGGAGAATTGTTTCATTCATAGTTTAGAGGTAGAAATTTCAACCCGTTTAAGTTATTAATTATCTATTTTGACCCGTTACCCAACCTGCGCACTTTTCCTGTCTATAATTAACATCATATGAAGGAAAAAGAATTGTTTGTGAGTAGATACCGGAGGGACGTCTGGATAGGTAGGTGGAAAGTGAATGTCAAATACAAAAAGCCCATCGTGATACGGAGTGCCAGCAGGTCCTACAATCACAGCCCTCAAAAGATCCATTCTCGTTTCGTATGCCCTCACAAATATAGTCTCTGTTCATGTAAGACTGAGTGAGAAATTGTTGTAAATGGTGATCAACATATCGTGAAAAGTCCTTTTTTCTTCCGCTTATCATTTTTTATTAAATGATTAATATGATTATGGAAAAATATTATTACATTAACAGACATTACCTGGTAAGTCCTTGGCTAGTATCTTCCACTCATCTTGAATTTTCTTTGTCCAGGTACTAGGAGGCTACCACCGGAAAAAATAATATAATGAGAACTGATGAATAAAAACAAGTGTACAAAGTAACGCGTAAGATGGTAAATTGCCATTTAACGTTGAGAGAAGTTACCTGCCGCCCTTGAAAACCAGCACAACTGTAGTGATGATCGGAAAAATCATCAACAATATCAAACAATTTGAAGTTTTCAAACTTTTTGATTGACTGTTCTTTGGTTGCAGCTTCTTTCTCAAGTGCTAAACTTGAGATTACGTTTGGACAGGCCGATGTACTGCTAGAAGCTATGTCGTTACTTTTGGAAAAAGGTGTATTTGGAATTTCATGATCATGAGTGTTGGCAGCGACTTTGGTACTTGTGGCGGGTGGACCATCCAACCAGGAAAAAGATGCTTCAACACCAGGAGGTAGATCAACATTATCAAATTGGGCTTGCATGTTCAAATAATGGGCTTCATCATCTTCATCGTCATCATAATCAACTAGTCCATCATCATCATCATCATCATCATAATTATTATCATCATCATAATCAGCCATGCCATCATCATCATCATCATCAACATCATCATTATTTTCATCAACATTGTATGACATATCTGAGTTTAGAGATCCAGAAGAGTTGCCCTCACTAGCAGGCTTCACAACATCCTGCAAAAATCGTTGCCAAAAGAGCAAAATAAATGTTGGAATTTCAAAGCAACATCCCAAGATAGAAACTATTTGCATTTAGACCTATATGCAGTTGCAATCAATCATGGACCTTTCCAACACCTAATTAGTATTAGACATTCAAAAGCCGATTTTTACGCCTAAAAACCTACTTTTACAACCATTCTTGCACAGAAAAAAAAAGCCCTTTTGCAGCCAAACTACAAAATGACATATAAAGGCTGTTATAAGAACTTGTGTTTTAACTTTTAATAACAAACCAGACACAATTGATCAGGTATCAAAATTTAGAGTTTACAAATTCAAATAATCATAAAATCAAATACCAATCAATGTAAACATCAATTCTATGAAAGGACTAACAGAGAAGATAACCATCAAATAAACCATCACGGAATCATACCGAACATTAAACAATTAAAAACTAAGTAGAATTAATGAAGTGGTGGAAGACCTCATGGTCGTTGTGTTTAGGCTTCTTTTCGATTGAGCCCAACATGTTGATTTGAACTTCCATTGGCGTGATCAAACCCTAGAATTTTGAATATAAAAGGGAAGGGGATTATGCGATATATATACATCCATCGATCAAGTCAAAATCCGGTTTCATAAAAGAGTAGACAGAAAAAGTAGCGGTGAGAGAGTGTTTTGGGTTCTTATCGCACCGGTCGTTCGTTACTAACGCGTGATTCACAAGGCAAACTGTTCTTTTACATTTAAGTTTGCAACTATTTTTTTTAATTATATAATACATAAATAAAGTAACTAGAAAGAATGTGAATTTCAATATATTTAAATTTTATTCTTTTAGAATATGAAACTAATAGCATTTTATCTAATTACACATTGCATATACACTATATGCATATGTATATGTTGTTATACTTAAAAAGAAGTTCAAAAGATAGTAGATATATAGTGTAGTTGCTCAAAACTATTCTGGTGTCGCTCTAAGATGGATCGATGGTGTAGCGTTGCACGGGAGGGTAGGAGGAAGTTGGAAGTGGTTGTTGCATATTGATGACGAGTATCCTTGTTTGGACATGTTCCTAAAGAACTTGTAAATGGGGGCCAAACCCACTTGGCCTTCTCCATCGTAGATTGAGGCGGTCAAAGCCCATGGTTGACCCAAGGTGATTTAGTCAACTGAGATAATGTTCTTCACAAAATGCAATATATATTTGTCTTATATGTTTATTAGAAAACACAAAATTATCGAAAATGATATCTATTTCTTTTTGCTCTATTTTCCCTAATTATGACATAATGTTCTTTATAAAATGAAAGTTATACTTGTCTTATATGTTTATTGAGAATTTTTATTTCATTCGTTAACGTTTAATGACTTTGCTGTAACGCCGGCTTTTTCATACTTTCCATATTTAGAAAGCTCTCATTGTATTCTATTTTTGGAAACCTTTGTATTTTGTATTCGTTCTTTCATTGTAATCATCGTAAACATTGTAATCCGAGAATTGAATCATAATGAAAACTCGTATTTTATTCCTATTCATGTTATATTTATTCGTAATCATTTTATACTTATACATACTCATACATTCATGCTTATACTACTTGATACTCGTAAACGTGTGACAACTCGTAAATACGTGACAATTGTAATTCATATGAGAGTTATACGTAATTTTTATACTGAATCTTATTCGTTTTATACTTATGTGAACTTTAGAATATGTTATATATGCTAAAGGGTCTTAAAGTGGTCCTAAAACACGTTTTATATAACAATAATGCAAGGCCCAATCAACAAAACAAAAAAAATAAAAATGTGTTGTCTTGACCAAGGCCTTGCGGAAAGGCCGCATGGAGAACCCCATACGGTCCGCATGGGGTCTGGGCGGGCAGCAGGTTTGAATCAGCCGCGATTTGTCATGAAATCCCAACATAAACCCCTCCCCAATCACCTTAAACCTTTATTTAAACACCCCCAATAAACCCTAAACTCTTCCCTATAAATACCAACCCTCCTCTACACATTTTCCACTTTCTAAACATTCTCTAATCACTCTCAATCACCTTCAAATCTGTTGATAATCACAAGTTGGAGCAAAATCATCAACCTTCACCAAAATGAGCCTAACTTGCTCAAATCTTACTTGTTTTGCTTGATTCTTCTTCCTACTTCCTTGGATAAACCTTAGGTTAGATTCCACAGATTCTCCTCGGAGAATCCAGACCTGGATATTCACCTAAAGGGCTCCAAACTTTCTGTTTTGATTAAAACATTCGTAAACTTATGTTCTACTTCAGACAACCTTGTGTTCTTGAGCTCCTAATCAAGTTTATGATTAATGAAGCCTAACCAAGCTTGTTTACATGAACTAAGGGCTGTTTTAACACCCTAAACTTTCTGTTTTACATGGGCTTTAAGCTCACAAATGTTGCCAAGTCTTGAACTTGAAGCTAGTGTGACTACAAGGTTAGCTTGGGCTATCCTACATCCAAGTCCACACAACACTCGATGTTTTCTCATTCCATCCTAAATAGTTTGCTAGTTTAAAGTGACACAACCCCGTCTAGTCTTCGACTTGAGTCGATGCTGGCTCGTCGGGTTGTAGCTTACTTGGCTACTTAGTGTACTGATAACTTGTAATTTCCATTCTTATATTAATCTTGTTCTTGACCCTCCTTGTTGTCCATAACAACTTGTGTAGTGGTGAACTCTCATGAGGTTCCTAAATTGATGGTTATACCACTTACCTCCTACATGACTTCCATGATATTATTGTCAGTTAGACTTATGATATATAATTATGGACTATATAATATATACTTAAAAACTGAAACCTTGATAATGACTATATAATCATGTATCAAGTTACTAAGTTTAATCACTAAAAGTGTTTAGTTCCTCATTATGATTCTAATAGGTGTTATACCCTATGAAATCACATAAACCCTAATGGGTTCCCAGAGTGTCTAAACGAGTGCTAGTCCTTAGTGAATATTTTCGTATACATACTTTGTTATGCTTTATTCTAAAATCCCGAATCTTCCACCAACATCCAAATACTCACACCTACGTTTTCCTCTTGTCGGATAACTCGGTGTTCCTCCCACAACCAAACAACTCTTCACGGAATCGGCAAGTCGGAAAGCTTGCAAAACCGTGAGTACACATGACCCATTTTACATTTTCGTCACTTTGGGTTGTAACATGTTTACATTATCAAAATCACACAACTTATGCTTATTCTAAATGCTCGAAAACAATCCATTATACATGAATACTTTGATACATTACTCGTGATTATGCTTGGACCATTCTTATGTAATACCATAGTCATTAGCTTATCTTAAGCCTCCATTTGACATGTATAGCGCTATAGGAGTAACGCACCGCCCAATCGTGAATCTAGTGGTCATGTTAAATTATCGTTATTATTCGTAAGAAAGAGGATTGACTAGAAATATTGCATGCCTTGTATAATGCTCTCGTAATAAACTTAGTTGCCATGTGGATTCGTTTTAAACCTTATTCGTATATGTATGCTTATGCTTAAACTTGTGTACTCGCCTTTGCTTTTGCATTTAACTCTGTTTTAAACATGTTACAGGTTGAGAAGATGATGCTATGAAATCGAAGTAGCGTTGAGACTAGATACACACATGGACGTTTAGGTTTATTATTGTTGTATCAAATTTTGCCTTTGTTATTGTTTTTATCTGAATTCTCCTTGTATTGTAATGACAATTTACTCACAAAATGAAATTTGGTTTAATTAATTGTTGTCACTATTAGCGTTTTGAGCAATGAGCAATCTATTTCGTCCCGCCTCGATGTTTCCGCCATCGGTTGGGGTGTGACAGTTTGGTATCAGAGCCATAACTATAGGGAATTAGGTAGAATTGTCATGTTCGACCTAGTCTATAGTTTAAGCATCCCATTTTGACCATTCTTATATCATGCTTAAAACATTATTCTTCCTTCATTGCTCCTTCCTTATATTTTGGTCTTAATATTTACATAATGTCTTTCCTAAGACATTTTACACAATACACTTTGAAGACTTGAAGACACTCGTGATGCAAACGAGGCGATTTGCACCAAAATAGGCCCAATGGCTTACAATTTTTGGTGGAATCCCTCACTCCGCGTATTCGATTTTTCACGAAGTTATACCATCAAGTTAGGAGTGACATCCACACCTTGATGGAAAACTTCCCATTCAAACTCTAGTGGACTCTCGTCAAAGTGTCGAAATTAATTTTGACCCGACGAGTATCAACCACATTTAGGGTACGAAATCGTCAAGTTAGGGGTGAAACCCGCACCTTGTCGATTAAGTCCCGTTCCTCGATTTTCAATTTCACCGAAGTCTCGAGTTTTCGATCGACTAGGGACATGTAGTAACTGGAATGGTAAAATGCCATTAATCGCTTCTCGACGAGAAATTTTACCTATTAGGCCAAAGCATGTTCCCTAACTCGAAAGATCTTACGAATCACTTTGGAATAGTCGACGTTTCTCTACCTGAAACAATCCTATGTTTTATTGAGCCAATCTTTTATGTTATCTCAATTTTTATGTGATTTTATACTTGTTACCTCATTCATTTCGAAACCCTTACACAATTCGCACGTCTATCGCAATCAAAACAATAATGATCCCCGTGAACAAACTAAATTTATACTCTATATACGCATTCACACGTTATTATATATGCCAATACTTGATGAATACATGCAAACTATGTGAATCATACGTGAACATATCCATGCTTATACATGCAAAACTTATTTTTACATTATGATCAAGTCTCACCCTTTTCCTTTCTATTTCAACCCTAGATGTCTTCTCCAAGCTCATCAAAGAAATCCAAGGGTTCCAAGAAGGGTTCCAACAACCATGGGGACTCTATATCAAAGCAGGAACTCGTAGAGTTAGTTGCGGAACAGATGGCCGAGCAGATTGCTAAGATTATCCCCAACATCGTTAGCCAAATTCAAACCATCCGACACCCCCAAATCCTCAGTCGGTTCCAAGGTGGAAACACCTAAAACATCGTTCCAATTCAAGCAGTTCATGGCCTGTAAGCCTCTCGAGTTTACCGACGAGGATGGAGATACATCCATGATGAACTGGTTTGATGCAATCGAGCTCACCTTCCTACAGAGTGGTTGCCCCGACGAACTCCGAACCCTAAATGCAACAGGGGTCTTTTGCAAGAGAGCCCTCGAGTGGTGGACCACCGAGAGGAACAAATGTGGTAACGAAGTAGCCCACTCGTTACCTTGGGACGAGCTTAAGCAGCTCTTGAAAGACCATTTCTACCCGCTACACGAGACCGAAAAGCTAGAAAACGAGTTTTGGAATCTCACTCAAAAGGGGAGCGACGTAGAAGGACTGGTCACGCGCTTCAAACAATTGGGTGTCCTCTGTCCTGAACAAGTCGACAATGTTCCCAAGGCAATAGCTAAGTTCATTCGTTGCCTCGCACCCGTCTTGATTAACGATGTAGCTTCAGCCAGCCCCAGAACCGTTGAGGACGCCTATAGTATCGCCATAGAGCTGAACAACAACTATATTCTTCATGGGGCCTATGATAAGGTCTCTATGAAGAATGCTCACCAAGCCACCCCCGATACCACCGCCGTCGTTGAACCTCCACGAAACAACAACCCTAAGAACAAGAAGCGGAAGGCTTCTAGTCAAAATTGCGCGGTTGTTACTCCGCCAAACCCTCAACCCATCGAAATGGTAGCAGCCTTTACCCCTGCCAACCCCAAGCAACCCAAACGTGGCTACACTGGACCTCATCCCCAGTGTGCTAACTGCTCCTACCATCACCCTACCAACACGCCATGCCGCAAATGTGCCCAATGTCAAAGGTTAGGGCATTTTACTAACCGTTGCTGAACTTTCCTCAACCCCAAAACCAGCAAAACCAAGCCATCGTGCCAAACCCTAACCCTGCTCGACCTCAAGCTCAACCCAAGCTAATCCTGCGCGAGCATGTTACACATGTGGCGATTCTAATCATTTCGCCAATGTTCCCCCCCCCCACGCGCCAACAACCAGCAACAATAACAGCAGCAGCCTCAACCAGCTCGAGGCAGAGCCTTTGCCCTCACTGTCGCTCAGGCGCAGAACGCGAACGACGTTATAACCGGTACGTTTCTTGTAAACCATGTCTATTCTTCTTGTTTATTTGATACTGACGCAGATAGAAGTTTTGTGTCTATAGAGTTTGAACCCTTGCTTAAGTGCGTACATTCTAAGTTGCCCAATCCATTCGCAGTCGAAGTCGCTAACGGGAAATCCATCGCTGTTGGTTCTGTCCTTTCTAATTGTTCCTTGGATCTTAACGATCATGCATTTCAATTGACCTCATACCCATGCAATTGGGAAGCTTCGATATCATAGTAGGCATGGATTGGCTTAGGCAAGTTACTGCTGAAGTTGTTTGTTCCGAAAAGTTCATTAGCCTCCCGCTTCCAAACGACGATTCCTTACACGTCTATGGCAAGAAACCTTCTGAAGGTCTTAATCTTATGTCGTGTATCCAAGCGAACAAATATTTACGCAAGGAATACTTTGCCTTTCTGGCCCACATTATGGAAAAGAAGGACAAGGGTCCGAGCGTGAGTGATGTCCCTGTTGTTTGCGATTTTCCCGATGTCTTCCCCGAGGATCTTCCTGGTCCTCCTCCTCCTCGTTCCATCGACTTTCGTATTGTCTCATTCCTGGCGCAACTCCTGTTGCAAAAGCTCCTTATCGTTTAGCACCGTCGGAGATGCAAGAACTATCTAGCCAACTTCAAGAGCTTCTTGATAAAGGCTTTATACGCCCTAGTACTTCCCCTTAGGACGCTCCCGTTTTGTTTGTCAAAAAGAAAGATGGATCTTTTCGGATGTGTATTGACTATCGTGAACTCAACAAGCTTACAGTCAAAAACCGATATCCACTTCCTCGTATTGACGATCTCTTCGATCAACTTCAAGGTGCGACCTGTTTCTCGAAAATCGACCTTCGTTCTGGCAACCATCAACTTCGAGTTCTCGAAGAAGATGTACCGAAAACCACCTTTCGCACACGCTGTGGACATTACGAGTTCGTGGTCATGCCTTTTGGTTTGACTAACGTGCCTGCAGTGTTCATGGATTTAATGAACCGCGTGTGTAAGCCTTTTCTCGATCGCTTCGTAATTATATTCATCGAAGATATCCTCATCTATTCCAAAACGAAAGAAGAACATGGGCGACATTTGCAACTTATCCTTCAGCTTTTGCGTACTGAACGTCTTTACGCCAAATTCTCCAGTGTGAATTTTGGCTAAAAGAGGTTCAATTCCTTGGTCACATCGTCAATGAACTCGGTATTCATGTTGACCCCGCAAAAATAGAAGCTGTGGAGAATTGGATTGCACCTAAATCGCCTTCTAAAATTCGTTCGTTTCTTGGCCTAGCTGGTTATTATCGTCGCTTCATCTCGAACTTTTCCAAAATCGCAGTCCCTCTTACGTCTTTGACTAAAAAAATAAACCTTTTGTTTGGGGTCCCGAACAAGAGGAGTCTTTCCAAACCCTCAAAGACGATGCTTTGTACACTCCTCGATGGAAACGACGATTCGTCATATATTGCGATGCTTCAAACCAAGGTCTTGGTTGCATTCTTATGCAACGAGACAAGGTTATCGCTTACGCGTCAAGACAACTCAAGATCCATGAGAAAAAACTATACTACGCACGACCTTGAACTTGGTGCAGCTGTTTTTGCATTGAAGATTTGGCGACACTACCTATACGGTACTAAGTGTACTGTCTTCACCGACCACAAGAGAGCCTTCAACATCTTTGATCAAAAGGAACTCAACATGCGTCAACGTCGTTGGGTAGAATTGTTAAACGACTACGACTGTGATATTCGCTACCACCCTGGTAAAGCAAATGTTGTAGCCGATGCACTTAGTCGTAAAACTCATGTCAAGAGTATTCATTGTCACCAATCGTGGGAAAGCTTCACGAGCTAATCCGCCAAGTACAATTTGCCGTCATTAACGAGTGTAACCTCGATAACGAGTTGAATTGTGAAGTCGAAAACCCACTTGCAGCTAAACCCGATGGTATTCTTTACTACCATGATCGCATTTGGATCCCCAATCGTCTTAACCTTCGAAACACCTTGATCACAAATCCCGATACTCCATTCATCATGGCGCCGACAAGATGTATCATGATCTTCGAGCATCTTATTGGTGGCCTGGGATGTAACGCCCTGCTATTTCAAACTTTCTATATTTTTAGCAAGTCTTGTTGTACTTTCCATTTTGGGAAACTTTCTAAATTTTCGGAAACCTTTTTACTTGTATCGTCTTTCAATTTCAACCTTGTAATCCGAGACCTTGATCATAATGAAATACGTATTTTATACACACTTGTTATACTTACAATTTAATCAACTTTTATATGCAAGTGATACTTATTATACGTGCAATCGTTCGTACATGCATTCGCGATATTCAATTTATACTTGTATACATTCAATATACTCTAAAACATGTTAAATATCAAAGATTAGGCATAAAATAATGAATTTTAGGAAGTTTGGGGCCAAAATGAAAGAAATCAAACTTCAAAAGGAAACCAGGGGCGCCGCCGTACGCTATGCCTACCCCTTGGGGCGTCGCGCTACCCCACGACCCCCAATCCGCAGAAAGATTGTTTCAGTTACGGGATTGGGCTCTTTTGTGTGTTTTGTTAAGTTGTTTTGTGTTTCTTGCATTAAATACTCAACTAACACCACCCAATCACCCTTAAAACCAGCTAATCCACACCATTTTAACACTTTACAAGCCTCCATAGCTCTCTCAAATCCTCTCAATCAGCTGATAATTGCAAGTTCTGTTGGTGCATATGTCTTTTCGCTACGTCATTGTATATCGAGTCTGAGTGATTAGAGCTTAATCTGTTAGAAACAAGGCGTATTTAAGGTTGTCTTAGGCCAAGTTCGCTGGTCATGGTGCTTGTGAAGTCAAGTTCGGCCGAACTTGACTAGGTCAAGTTCGCCCGAACTTAGTTTCTCACCAGCGAACTTGAGTTACTATATATAGGTGCCTTGGTGATTTCATTTATAACTTCAGAGATTTTGGCACAGAGACGGCGAAGCTCTGTAGGATCCAGTTCTCGAATGTATTGAACTTTAGATCAATGAAAACAACATTTAAATGAGTAATTATTGTTATTTGGTTAACTTGTAATTAGTTTCCGACTAATTGGACAATAGATAACAAATTTAGGTTCCCGTGATAATCGTGGACGTTCCTACAAGTGGTATCAGAGCCTGGATACCTAAATTTGCTGGAATCAAGACAAGAATTTCTCTATTTCATCTCATTTCTATCATTTTTCTTAACATTTTCACACATTTGAAGATTTCATGGTAAAAAATGGATGAAAATTGAATATGTCATGTAAAATACACTTGTGGTAAACCCCTGAGAGTTTGGACAACAAATTCAAACGAATTGATAGCAAAAAGTTCAAAAAACCATGATTTGCAAATCATCCACTATGGCCGAACTTGATAGAGTTTTCAAGGATTTAACCTCAAGTTCGCTCAAACTTATCTAAAAATTCTTCAATTTTATCAAGTTCGCCCAACTTGTATAAATTTGTTGAAATTTTAGTGTAAGTTCGCTCGAACTTAGCTATTTTCTTGAAAATCCTTCAGACGTTCGACCGAACTTACCTGATTTTTTGAAATCTTTACACAAGTCCGCTCGTGTTTGAAAACCTTTCATTTAAGTTCGACCGAACTTGATTGTGTGTGATAAAATTTGAAAATTTTCATCTAAGTTCGACCGAACTTGTTGAAAGTTGAAATAAAATCTGATTTTCACACAAGTTCGACCGAACTTGTCTATTGCTAATCAAGTTTCGAGTGTTTTTATTGTATTTTCAGATAAGTCTTCAGATTGTCATAATGGAAGATTTCCATAACGTGTTCGTCTCACAAGTAGCTTCTTCATCAAATGCTAATACTCTTGCGGCGAATCAGATGAATATCGACAACGAAATGGGTACTACGACAAAACTGCCAAAGCTAATGAGTATGGACGAATTCGAAGGGTGGAAAGAAAAATTTGTGAATTGGATACAAGCAAATCAATTCAACAGTTGGGTTGCAGTTGAAGATGGTTACGAGTGGCCAAAAGATGAGCGTTATAAAGATCTTCCGCTGAACAAGTTTTCACCGGCTGACAAAGAAAATTATGTCGCTGAGAAGAAAATGATCAGCTTGATACAACAATCAGTAAAGGAAGATATCTTGATACTATTGCCAGAATATGAAACGTCACAAGACTTATGGCACGCTCTTTGCGATAAATTCAAAGGAAGCGACGAAATGATCAAGAGCAAAAAGGCCTTGATTAAGAAAGAGTTCGAGATCTTCACGATGATCAAAGGAGAGATGATGAAGCAGATGATCGATAGATATTGTCACCTCATGGTTCAGATGCGAAGACATGATATCAAAAGATCTAATGATGAGCAAATTGAGAAATTGGCCGATGCACTTCCTGAATGAGAATGGACAACATATCTGATGATTCTGAAGAATGGTCCATCTTGGAGACATTTCAAGTTGTCATCTTTCATCGACAAATTAGAAGGTCATGAAATGGAGTTGATGAAGATTGCAAAATCAAAGAATGCTAATGTTGTTCAAGATGTCGGTGTTTATTACAAATGAGGTGTTCAATCCAAAGTTCGAAAATCCAAACAGCATTTAGTGCAAATATGAATTCATCACAAAACCAGAGTTCTCCATATGCTGGATATACAAGCGCTAGCTCAAGCTCTTCATTCCGAAATCAGAACAATCAGTCGCATCAGACAAACCAATCTAGTTCTGATTCAAATGTTTTCCAGTGCAACATAGCAGTCGATTTGAAGAATGTATTTCCTGAAAAAGTTGCAAAACAGCACATAGCACTTCTTGCTACTGTTCTAGAATCGTATGAAAGTCTGGTTGCTGGAAAGATCGGAAATCCGGAAATGACCGCCGAGTATTACGATCAGGGGACGAAGAAGAGTTGGAGCTGATGGATATAAAATGGAGTCTAGCATCCATCATCAGAAGAGTTACCAAGTTTGTGGCACTCACTGGATGGGATATTGGTAATTCAAGCAACAAGCTTGTATTTAACAAGTCAAAAGTCACATGCTTCAGGTGTCGACAAAAGGGACACTTCAAACGTGAATGCAACAATCAAGAAGCAGGAGGAAACCAAAATCCTTTCGGTAGCAATAATGAGTATTACAAGAAAGCTCTTCAATACAAGCCATATCCAAAGAGAACACAAGTCGAAGTAGAAGATAAATCTGCAAAGACAACTGAACAAGCTCTTGTTGTTACTCATGAAGAAGATGGTTTTGACCGGAACAGATACATCGGAAAGAAAACTGGTGTTGCTATGATGGCAGAGGTAATGGATGAATCTGAGACATCGTATGTTGATGCTGCTATAGAAAATGCCATTCTGGAAGGATATATGCAGAGAGTGAGGAAGAAGAAATAGCTTATATTGAGATGCAAAGGCAAGAAGCGTTGAAATCAGAGGCCGAAAAGGTAAAATCTAAGTAAGTATGTTTGAAAAGGAAGTTGTGAAAGTTGTGGAGGTTGAAAAACCTTGCACAAAATGCTCAAATCCTTGTGAGTCTTGTGCTGAAAAGATCAAAATCATAAGAGAAATGACTGTACACAACGAAAATTTTCGTTATGATACAGAACCATGAAAGAAGCTTATGACAAAATGAAAGGCACATATAAAAATCTCGAAAAAGCTAATCTTGAACTCAGTGCTAATATAAAAATGTTAAATGCCACAGTAATAGAAAAACAAAAAGCAATTAACATGTACATTAACACTACTGCTAAAACAAAGCGTGAGCTTCATGACATAAAGATAGAAACAGAAAGGGTAAGACAATTGCTGAAAAGTTACACTATAAACGCTTAGGTCATTGATCACATTCTGCCTACGATTAAGTAGGAGGAAAATGTTGATAAATCAAAGCGTAAAGAATACGGAAGTGTTCCTCCACCACTTCTTGCAAGTTATTCCTGCAAGAAAGATGATGAGATTGAAAAGGCATTTAATATATTACTTTTATCATAAATGAAAGATAAATTGCCTGAGAACATTAACGTAGACTTTACGAAATCAAATGATGACAATGAAGCGGTGGTAAAAAATGTGGTTAAAAAGGTGTTGGGAAATGATTCTGATGAAGGTAGCTCTGAAAGCGCCAAATCAAGTTCGAACAACTCGAAGTCACAATCTGAAGATGACGATACATCATCAGAATATGATCTAAGTGATGATCCTAATGTTGTCATGTACAGATTAAGGAATCTGATACTTCGATAATAGTTTTCCGATTCGGAGCGTGAAAGAGGATCAACTTGATAAATTTTTCAAACTTGTAGAAGTTTCATCAGATGATCTTAAAAAAATGAGAAAAAATTTTACTCGAAACCTAAAAGGAATGCTAACAATTATCAAAAGTTTGGTAGTGATTTTCCTGAGAACAGGAGGGCATGATTGGGTTTGGAGGAAAATGAAGAAGAGCCAAGGAGGAACCAGAAGTCACCATTTCATGAATACAAAGGTAAACACACGAAGTTTGTGTATGGGAAAAATATGGTTCAAGAAGAAGGTATGATCGGTAAGAAATCGAATGATGAATTCAAGAAAGAGAAAGAACTTCAGGACAAGGCTAAGACCAAGTCCACAAGTGGAGTGAAATCCACTAGTGGACATGCTCCTGATAATCGGACTTGCTTTAAAGGCAATACTGTTGGTCATATTGCTCGCAAATGTCTGAATCTAAAGCCTCTGTTTCCACGAAGAAAAACCGTGTCAAAATATTAAAAAGCAAAAACAACCAGAGATTGTGAATTCTGATACAGTGCCAAATAGAAACTATGAATCTAAATGCAAAGTGAAACCTAAAACTGGATCAAAGTTTGAAAACTCAACATTTGAAAAGGGTGAAACTTCAAAATTTAATGAAAACAAAGATTCTAGATTCTATATCAAAAAAGCGAAAAGCAAGCTACAATCCTAGGTTGCTAAGAAAAAGTTTTCATCATTTGAAAAACCAAAGTCTGTTGCTGACAAATCTGAAAATGTTAAATCAACCGAGTCAGTAATCAAACAGACAAAGAAAGAAAAGGTCAAAATGTTTTCAGAATCAACATTGGACGAAATGTTTGATGATGATTTTGAAAGTGTTTATGATGCTTATCATGTCAAACCCAAAACCAAAAAGGTTTGGGTTTCTTTATTCAAATAGTTGCTTTGGGTGCAGGAGTTCCAAAAGATCCACTTTGTCAAAGTTAAATCTGGATAGCGGAGCTTTATGTTTCTTAACTTATTCAGAAATGTCAAAATCTTAATGATTTTGAAAAAATGAGAATTTGAAAAAGAAAAATTTGTCAAAAATCAAATTGTGCAAATCCACATCGTTGAACGAAACAATGATTTTATAACCGTTTATGCTTTCATGTTAAAAGAAATTTTAATGTTTCTGTCTATTGAACAGGTGCAGATACAGATGTTGGAAAAAGGATCGGACGGCGAGTTCTCGGGATCCACATTGGTTTGTTATCTTTTTAGAATAATATTTCCTAAAATCTAAAATCCAAAAATATGTTTTTGATTTGAGGGGGGAGTAAGAATTAAAAATTGTTGAAAAAAATAAAAAACATATGAAAAAGTTGAAAATTCAAAAACATTTGAAAAATTCAAAAAGTACAAAAATATCGAAAAAGACAAAAAGAATTTGATTGTCAAAAAGGAAATGATAGTACATCAGTGGACTATCACAGTATGCTAAAGAATTGTAAAGTTTAAAAAGTGATAAACGAGTCTTACTGTGGATGTGTCGATAGACTTTTACACGTTCAATAAATTGTTTCTAAGATATAAACTAAATTTCGCAACTGCTTAAACTTGTGGTTTAACACATCTTGGATATATGGACTTAGTACTCCGAAATTTCGATTGAAGGGTTGCCTGATTCTGAGATACGAGGTCTTTATAGATAGTTGATATCTGGGGTATTATACAAGTTTTTCTGATTTTGCGGAAGCAATAGCCTAGAACTTCTATAATACATTATGCTATAAACCCCTAAAACTGCATGCAAATTTGAAAAGAATCGAAAGATCTAATCATTTGCAATGCTGAAAAGATTCCTTAAATGGAACACACCTAAAGACGAGCCTTCCATCTCTTTGTCTGTACGGTAGTACTAACCTGAGCTCTCAAAGTCTTGCATAACCCAGAGACAGATATCAGTTACGCTATATTCACCTGTAAGATGAAATCTAGGGAATCTGGATTCAGGAGTATATTCAAGAAGTAGGAAACACAGTTTAAGTCAAGTTTTCATAAATCATACCTAACATATCTTGGAACAATTGAGAAATGTGTCAAAGTTTAAATGGACTAGTATATCGACAATCTAGGTAAACGAGTTTAAAACTTAAAGTCTCAAAAGGTCAACGGTACTGGTGATATGTTTCAAACAACTGATATGATCCTTAGACACGAATTCACAAAAATATGTCTGTAAATATGTTTGTAAATAGTTTACTTTATTCACGTGTTTTACAGATTAAAATAAAAAAGATTTTCAGTGTGTTTTAGAATAAACTTTCTGAAAATACAAAAAGATTTTGTTTCTTCATTAGTTTCAACAAGCCATTGATGGAGAACGGTTCTTCGAAGTCTGGTAAGGTATTATAATGGTGAAAATCTGGATAACGTTTATTAAAAATCAAAATGATCAAAAGTGTTAAAAAGTTCATTAAATTGAAACACTAAATTTGAGGAAAAACATTGGTTCAATCACACCGGTTTCAAACCGAGGTCATTAATTTGGACTCAGTAAATGAAATTGGTTAACCAAGCTCATTAACTTTGACTTGGTCAACCAAGTGGATTTCATATTTGAAAATTTAATCAAGAGGACAAGGTTTTTAAATGGAAAGGTATTCAAGGTCATTAAGTTGAACTTGAAACAACTGAAAGTTTTTGAAAAGATTGAAGTGAAGATTAAAGTTTGAAATGTTGATGGTACAAAATTTCAAAGTTTGAATCTGAAATGTTTATTTGAATGTCAGAAAGTATTTAGACAGGTAGTAAAGATTGAGGGGGAGTTGATAAAGCGAAGACTGAAGACACCGGAAAGCTTAAAGCTAGGGGGAGCAAAGCTTAAAGCAAGGGTGAACATGTTGATTAAAGTTTTATCAAAGACAAAGCTCAAGAAAGAGGAAGTGGATATAAATATCAAGATGTTAAAGTTTATTCAAGAACTAAAGATCGGAAGACTCAGAAGATTTTCAAAGTCAATGACTACGGCAACATCCAAGGGGGAGTCTGTTGGTGCATATGTCTAATGCCTACGTCATTGTATATCGAGTCTGAGTGATAGAGCTTAATATGTTAGAAACAAGGCGTATTTAAGGTTGTCTTAGGCCAAGTTCGCTGGTCATGGTGCTTGTGAAGTCAAGTTCGGCCGAACTTGACTAGCTCAAGTTCATCCGAACTTAGTTTCTCACCAGCGAACTTGAGTTACTATATATAGGTGCCTTGGTGATTTCATTTGTAACTTCAGAGATTTTGGCACAGAGACGGCGAAGCTCTGTCGGATCGGTTCTCTAATGTATTGAACTTTAGATCAATGAAAGCAACATTTAAATGAGTAATTCTTGTTATTTGGTTAACTTGTCATTAGTTTCCGCCTAATTGGACAATAGATAACAAATTTAGGTTCCCGTGCTAAACGTGGACGTTCCTACAAGTTCGAGCAGAAAGTTCCATCTTCCCTAAAGTGAGTCTAACTCACTCGATTCTTAACCAAATCCTTCCATTCTTTTCCCCACTTACTTGGTTTGACCTTGTGCACATCTCCAATGGTTTTCCATGGAAAATCAGGCTCTGGAATGTCACGAAAAAGGCTCCAAAGTGGACTGTTTTTACTTTACATCTTCAAACTTTTGTAAAACTTGTTCAACTTGAGTCTAACTCATCTCAAACCTATGTCTGAATGCTTACAACACTATTTGTGGTTGGTTAGGCTTAAAAACAAGGATGAGACATGTCAAACTAGAGGTGAAAACTTCACAAACTTTCTGTTTTTCAACTTGGGTTTGCACCCACAAGTAGTGTCCAAGTTTAACTTGTGCATGTGTGAAGTTGGTCTAGCCTTGGCAACCCATCTTGAAACCACACACTACTTGATGATTTCCATTAGATTAGTTGTTATTATTATTTAGTTCATGACCCTCCTTGTACTTATAACACAAGTGTAGTGGTGAACATTCGAGGTACCTAAATGGAAGCTTGTTCTTCCTACCTAATGCATGAAATCCATGACACAATAAAGGTACCTAAATGGAGACTTTGATCTTCTACCTCCTACTTGATTTACATGTTATATGATATAAAGTATATGTATATGTATATATGACTATGTAACAAAGACTTAATGATAACTAAATGATTATATGTTAAGAAACTAGTTACATCATCTAAAGGACCATACAACTTGTCACGATTCTAATGGATCTTCGAATCCATGAAAACACACCAAACCCTTGAGGTTTCTATAGTGTCAAGAACAAGTGTCATGAGTGCCAAGATGATTACTTTCATAATACTATTTTCACGATATTTAAGTTCCGAATCCATAATCCTCCGTAAACTCCAATACTCATACGCCTTGTTGCTTCTTGTAGAAGGATGAGGTGCCCCAAGATAATCAACCCAACAACTCTTGGAATTCAAGTCAAGACTTGCAAAAACGTGAGTATACTCGATCCCGTTTTCCATTTTAATATTTCGGGTGCAACATGTACAAAAACCATGAAACTAGTTTACAAATTTACTCTATCCGTTATAACATGATACTCGTTTGCATACTCGATTAATGCATGCTATGTTAGACTTGTGATATATGCTCATTAACTTTGCTAGCCAACCTTAACAAATATAGCGCTATAGGAGTAACGCCCGCCCGTATGCTTGTGGTATTGTTAAGTAAACTATTAAACACCCGTTTATGACAATGTTGGGTAATGACTATTGCGTTAGACTATGGATTGACATATAAGAACACAAGTTTAGTATGTTATAACAATTATATACAATGTTGCCATGTTGGATATGAGTCAAACTTTTTCGTTATTATGCTATTATCAAACTTGTATGCTCGCCAACCTTTTGTTGATATATATTATTTTAATACATGTTGCAGGAAATTAAGTTGATGCCAACGAAGAAATATATTAGGGTGGATTAGATACACACCTAGTTTTAATTTCATGTATTTCGTTCCATGTTGTATTGTCCTTTGAATCTTGTCGTATTTCCCTATGAACAATTGTATTCCAACTTAGCATCAATGAAATTTTGAATTATTAAATATCGTCTCAAAGTAGTATTATGACGTTTTGAGCAATTTGTTCGTCTCATCCCGATGTTTCCGCCATCGGTTGGGGTGTGACAGATTGGTATCAGAGCCATAACTATAGGGAATTAGGAAAATTTCCATGCTTTTGACATAGTCTTTAGTTTAAGTGTCCGACTTTTGACCATTCTTTATTCATGCTTAAAAATGTTAATTCTCCCTACTTTGCTTCTATCTATTCTTTTTGTCTTAAACATACAATATGTCTTTCCTAAGACATCTTACACAAATTACACACTTGAAGACACTCTTGTTACGTCAACGAGACGATTTGCACCAAGATAGGCCCAATGGCCCGCAATTTTTGGTGAAATCCTCATTCCGCGTTTATGATTTTTACACGAAGTTACGCCATCAAGCCTAATCATCCCCTATAAAACCCAAGCTAATACACACCATTTTAACACTTTATAAGCCTCCATAGCTCTCTCAAATCCTCTCTAATCAGCTGATAATTGCAAGTTCTGTTGGTGCATATGTCTGTTCCCTACGTCATTGTATATCGAGTCTGAGTGATTAGAGCTTAATCTGTTAGAAACAATATGTATTTAAGGTTGTCTTAGGCCAAGTTCGCTGGTCATGGTGCTTGTGAAGTCAAGTTCGGCCGAACTTGACTAGGTCAAGTTCGCCCGAACTTAGTTTCTCACCAGCGAACTTGAGTTACTATATATAGGTGCCTTGGTGATTTCATTTGTAACTTCAGAGATTTTGGTACAGAGACGGCGAAGCTCTGTAGGATCCAGTTCTCGAATGTATTGAACTTTAGATCAATGAAAACAACATTTAAATGAGTAATTCTTGTTATTTGGTTAACTTGTCATTAGTTTCCGCCTAATTGGACAATAGATAACAAATTTAGGTTCCCGTGCTAATCGTGGACATTCCTACAAGTGGTATCAGAGCCTGGATACCTAAATTTGCTGGAATCAAGACAAGAATTTCTCTATTTCATCTCATTTCTATCATTTTTCTTAACATTTTCCTACATTTGAAGATTTCATGGTAAAAAATGGATGAAAACTGAATATGTCATGTAAAATAAACTTGTGGTAAACCCCTGAGAGTTTGGACATCAAATTCAAGCGAATTGATAGCAAAAAGTTCAAAAAACCATGATTTGCAAAATCACTATGGCCGAACTTGAGATCAAGTTCGCCCGAACTTGACTAAAATTCTTTGAATTTTTATCAAGTTCGACCAAACTTGATAGAGTTTCAAGGATTTAACCTCAAGTTCGCTCAAACTTATCTAAAAATTCTTCAATTTTATCAAGTTCGCCCGAACTTGTATAAAATTTGTTGAAATTTTAGTATAAGTTCGCTCGAACTTAGCTATTTTCTTGAAAATCCTTCAGACGTTCGGCCGAACTTACCTGATTTTTTGAAATCTTTACACAAGTCCGCTCGTGTTTGAAAACCTTTCATTTAAGTTCGACCGAACTTGATTGTGTGTGATAAAATTTGAAAATTTTCATCTAAGTTCGACCGAACTTGTTGAAAGTTGAAATCAAAATCTGATTTTCACACAAGTTCGACCAAACTTGTCTATTGCTAATCAAGTTTCGAGTGTTTTTTATTGTATTTTCAGATAAGTCTTCAGATTGTCATAATGGAAGATTTCCATAACGTGTTCGTCTCACAAGTAGCTTCTTCATCAAATGCTAATACTCTTGCGGCGAATCAGATGAATATCGACAACGAAATGGGTACTACGACAAAACCGCCAAAGCTAATGAGTATGGACGAATTCGAAGAGTGGAAAAAAAATTTGTGAATTGGATACAAGGAAATCAATTCAACAGTTGGGTTGCAGTTGAAGATGGTTACAAGTGGCCAAAAGATGAGCGTGATCAAGATCTTCCGCTGAACAAGTTTTCACCGGCTGACAAAGAAAATTATGTCACTGAGAAGAAAATGATCAGCTTGATACAACAATCAGTAAAGGAAGATATCTTGATACTATTGCCAGAATATGAAACGTCATAAGACTTATGGCACGCTCTTTGCGATAAATTCAAAGGAAGCGACGAAATGATCAAGAGCAAAAAGGCCTTGATTAAGAAAGAGTTTGAGATCTTCACGATGATCAAAGGAGAGATGATGAAGCAGATGATCGATAGATATTGTCACCTCATGGTTCAGATGCGAAGACATGATATCAAAATATCTAATGATGAGCAAATTGAGAAATTGGCCGATGCACTTCCTGAATGAGAATGGACAACATATCTGATGATTCTGAAGAATGGTCCATCTTGGAGACATTTCAAGTTGTCATCTTTCATCGACAAATTAGAAGGTCATGAAATGGAGTTGATGAAGATTGCAAAATCAAAGAATGCTAATGTTGTTCAAGATGTCGGTGTTTATTATAAATGAGGTGTTCAAGATACTCCGAACCAAAGTCCGAAAATCCAAACAGCATTTAGTGCAAATATGAATTCATCACAAAACCAGAGTTCTCCATATACTGGATATACAAGCGCTAGTTCAAGCTCTTCATTCCAAAATCAGAACAATCAGTCGCATCAGACAAACCAATCTAGTTCTGATTCAAATGTTTTCTAGTGCAACATAGCAGTCGATTTGAAGAATGTATTTCCTGAAAAAGTTGCAAAACAGCACATAGCACTTCTTGCTACTGTTCTAGAATCGTATGAAAGTCTGGTTGCTGGAAAGATCGGAAATCCGGAAATGACCGCCGAGGATTACGATCAGGTGGACGAAGAAGAGTTGGAGCTGATGGATATAAAATGGAGTCTAGCATCCATCATCAGAAGAGTTACCAAGTTTGTGGCACTCACTGGATGGGATATTGGTAATTCAAGCAACAAGCTTGTATTTAACAAGTCAAAAGTCACATGTTTCAGGTGTCGACAAAAGGGACACTTCAAACGTGAATGCAACAATCAAGAAGCAGGAGGAAACCAAAATCCTTTCGGTAGCATTAATGAGTATTACAAGAAAGCTCTTCAATACAAGCCATATCCAAAGAGAACACAAGTCGAAGTAGAAGATAAATCTGCAAAGACAACTGAACAAGCTCTTGTTGTTACTCATGAAGAAGATGGTTTTGACCGGAACAGATACATCGGAAAGAAAACTGGTGTTGCTATGATGGCAGAGGTAATGGATGAATCTGAGACATCATATGTTGATGCTGCTATAGAAAATGCCATTCTGGAAGGATATATGCAGAGAGCTGAGGAAGAAGAAATAGCTTATCTTGAGATGCAAAGGCAAGAAGCGTTGAAATCAGAGGCCGAAAAGGTAAAATCTAAGGTAAGTATGTTTGAAAAGGAAGTTGTGAAATTTGTGGAGGTTGAAAAACCTTGCACAAAATGCTCAAATCCTTGTGAGTCTTGTGCTGAAAAGATCAAAATCATAAGAGAAATGACTATACACAACGAAAATTTTCGTTATGATTACAGAACCATGAAAGAAGCTTATGACAAAATGAAAGGCACATATAAAATGTCGAAAAAGCTAATCTTGAACTCAGTGCTAATGTAAAAATGTTAAATGCCACAGTAATAGAAAAACAAAAAGCAATTAACATGTAATTAACACTATTGCTAAAACAAAGTGTGAGCTTCATGACATAAAGATAGAAACAGGAAGGGTAAGACAATTGCTGAAAAGTTACACTACAAACGCTTATGTCATTGATCACATTCTGCCTACGATTAAGTCGGAGGAAAATGTTGATAAATCAAAGCGTAAAGAATACGGAAGTGTTCCTCCACTACTTCTTGCAAGTTATTCCTGCAAGAAAGATGATGAGATTGAAAAGGCATTTAATATATTACTTTTATCAGAAATGAAAGATAAATTTCCTGAGAACATTAACGTAGACTTTACGAAACAATGAAGCGGTGGTTAAAAATGTGTTGGGAAATGATTCTGATGAAGGCAGCTCTGAAAGCACCAAATCAAGTTCGAACAACTCGAAGTCACAATCTGAAGATGACGATACATCATCAGAATATGATCTAAGTGATGATCCTAATGTTGTCATGTACAAGATTAAGGAATCAGATACTTCGATAATAGTTTTCCAATTCGGAGCGTGAAAGAGGATCAACTTGATAAATTTTTCAAACTTGTAGAAGTTTCATCAGATGATCTTGAGAAAAATGAGAAAAAATTTTACTCGAAACCTAAAAGGAATGCTAACAATTATCGAAAGTTTGGTAGTGATTTTCTTGAGAACAGGAGGGCATGATTGGGTTTGGAGGAAAATGAAGAAGAGCCGAGGAGGAATCAGAAGTCACCATTTCATGAATACAAAGGTAAACACATGAAGTTTGTGTATGGGACAAATATGGTTCAAGAAGAAGGTATGATCGGTAAGAAATCGAATGATGAATTCAAGAAAGAGAAAGAACTTCAGGACAAGGCTAAGACCAAGTCCACAAGTGGAGTGAAATCCACTAGTGGACATGCTCCTGATAATCGGACTTGCTTTAAATGCAATACTGTTGGTCATATTGCTCGCAAATGTCTGAATCTAAAGCCTCTGTTTCCACGAAGAAAAACCGTGTCAAAATATGAAAAGCAAAAACAACCAGAGATTGTGAATTCTGATACAGTGCCAAATAGAAACTATGAATCTAAATGCAAAGTGAAACCTAAAACTGGATCAAAGTTTGAAAACTCAACATTTGAAAAGGGTGAAACTTCAAAATTTAATGAAAACAAAGATTCTAGATTCTATATCAAGAAAGCGAAAAGCAAGCTACAATCCTAGGTTGCTAAGAAAAAGTTTTCATCATTTGAAAAACCAAAGTCTGTTGCTGACAAATCTGAAAATGTTAAATCAACCGAGTCAGTAATCAAACAGACAAAGAAAGAAAAGGTCAAAATGTTTTCAGAATCGACATTGGACGAAATGTTTGATGATGATTTTGAAAGTGTTTATGATGCTTATCATGTCAAACCCAAAACCAAAAAGGTTTGGGTTTCTTTATTCAAATAGTTGCTTTGGGTGCAGGAGTTCCAAAAGATCCACTTTGTCAAAGTTAAATCTGGATAGCGGAGCTTTATGTTTCTTAACTTATTCAGAAATGTCAAAATCTTAATGATTTTGAAAAATGAGAAGTTGAAAAAGAAAAATTTGTCAAAAATCAAATTGTGCAAATCCACATCGTTGAACGAAACAATGATTTTATAACCGTTTATGCTTTCATGTTAAAAGAAATTTTAATGTTTCTGTCTATTGAACAGGTTAGATACAGATGTTGGAAAAAGGATCGGACGGCGAGTTCTCGGGATCCAATTGGTTTGTTATCTTTTTAGAATAATATTTCCTAAAATCTAAAATCCAAAAATATGTTTTTGATTTGAGGGGGAGTAAGAATTAAAAATTGTTGAAAAAAATAAAAAACATATGAAAAAGTTGAAAATTCAAAAACATTTAAAATTTCAAAAAGTACAAAAATATCGAAAAAGACAAAAAAATTTGATTGTCAAAAAGGAAATGATAGTACATCAGTGGACTATCACAGTATGCTAAAGAATTGTAAAGTTTAAAAAGTGATAAACGAGTCTTACTGTGGATGTGTCGATAGACTTTTACACGTTCAATAAATTGTTTCTAAGATATAAACTAAATTTCGCAACTGCTTAAACTTGTGGTTTAACACATCTTGGATATATGGACTTAGTACTCCGAAATTTCGATTGAAGGTTGCCTGATTCTGAGATACGGGGTCTTTATAGATAGTTGATATTTGGGGTATTATACAAGTTTTTCTGATTTTGCGGAAGCAATAGCCTAGAACTTCTATAATACATTATGCTATAAACCCCTAAAACTGCATGCAAATTTGAAAAGAATCGAAAGATCTAATCATTTGCAATGCTGAAAAGATTCCTTAAATGGAACACACCTAAAGACGAGCCTTCCATCTCTTTGTCTGTACGGTAGTACTAACCTGAGCTCTCAAAGTCTTGCATAACCCAGAGACAGATATCAGTTACGCTATATTCACCTGTAAAATGAAATCTAGGGAATCTGGATTCGGGAGTATATTCAAGAAGTAGGAAACACAGTTTAAGTCAAGTTTTCATAAATCATACCTAACATATCTTGGAACAATTGAGAAATGTGTCAAAGTTTAAATGGACTAGTATATCGACAATCTAGGTAAACGAGTTTAAAACTTAAAGTCTCAAAAGGTCAACGGTACTGGTGATATGTTTCAAACAACTGATATGATCCTTAGACACGAATTCACAAAAATATGTCTGTAAATATGTTTGTAAATAGTTTACTTTATTCACGTGTTTTACAGATTAAAATAAAAAAGATTTCAGTGTGTTTTAGCATAAACTTTCTGAAAATACAAAAAGATTTTGTTTCTTCATTAGTTTCAACAAGCCATTGATGGAGAACGGTTCTTCGAAGTCTGGTAAGGTGCTATAATGGTGAAAATCTGGATAACGTTTATTAAAAATCAAAATGATCAAAAGTGTTAAAAAGTTCATTAAATTGAAACACTAAATTTGAGGAAAAACATTGGTTCAATAACAACGGTTTCAAACCGAGGTCATTAATTTGGACTCAGTAAATGAAATTGGTTAACCAAGGTCATTAACTTTGACTTGGTCAACCAAGTGGATTTCATAGTTGAAAATTTAATCAAGAGGACAAGGTTTTTAAATGGAAAGGTATTCAAGGTCATTAAGTTGAACTTGAAACAACTAAAATTTTTTGAAAAGATTGAAGTGAAGATTAAAGTTTGAAATGTTGATGGTACAAAATTTCAAAGTTTGAATCTGAAATGTTTATTTGAATGTCAGAAAGTATTTAGACAGGTAGTAAAGATTGAGGGGGAGTTGATAAAGCGAAGACTGAAGACACCGGAAAGCTTAAAGCTAGGGGAGCAAAGCTTAAAGCAAGGGTGAACATGTTGATTAAAGTTTTATCAAAGACAAAGCTCAAGAAAGAGGAAGTGGATATAAATATCAAGATGTTAAAGTTTATTCAAGAACTAAAGATCGGAAGACTCAGAAGATTTTCAAAGTCAATGACTACGGCAACATCCAAGGGGGAGTCTGTTGGTGCATATGTCTGTTGCCTACGTCATTGTATATCGAGTCTGAGTGATTAGAGCTTAATATGTTAGAAACAAGGCGTATTTAAGGTTGTCTTAGGCCAAGTTCGCTGGTCATGGTGCTTGTGAAGTCAAGTTCGGCCGAACTTGACTAGCTCAAGTTCATCCGAACTTAGTTTCTCACCAGCGAACTTGAGTTACTATATATAGGTGCCTTGGTGATTTCTTTGTAACTTCAGAGATTTTGGCACAGAGACGGCGAAGCTCTGTCGGATCCGGTTCTCTAATGTATTGAACTTTAGATCAATGAAAGCAACATTTAAATGAGTAATTCTTGTTATTTGGTTAACTTGTCATTAGTTTCCGCCTAATTGGACAATAGATAACAAATTTAGGTTCCCGTGCTAAACGTGGACGTTCCTACAAGTTCGAGCAGAAAGTTCCATCTTCCCTAAAGTGAGTCTAACTCACTCGATTCTTAACCAAATCCTTCCATTCTTTTCCCCACTTACTTGGTTTGACCTTGTGCACATCTCCAATGGTTTTCCATGGAAAATCAGGCTCTGGAATGTCACGAAAAAGGCTCCAAAGTGGACTGTTTTTACTTTACATCTTCAAACTTTTGTAAAACTTGTTCAACTTGAGTCTAACTCATCTCAAACCTATGTCTGAATGCTTACAACACTATTTGTGGTTGGTTAGGCTTAAAAACAAGGATGAGACATGTCAAACTAGAGGTGAAAACTTCACAAACTTTCTGTTTTTCAACTTGGGTTTGCACCCACAAGTAGTGTCCAAGTTTAACTTGTGCATGTGTGAAGTTGGTCTAGCCTTGGCAACCCATCTTGAAACCACACACTACTTGATGATTTCCATTAGATTAGTTGTTATTATTATTTAGTTCATGACCCTCCTTGTACTTATAACACAAGTGTAGTGGTGAACATTCGAGGTACCTAAATGGAAGCTTGTTCTTCCTACCTAATGCATGAAATCCATGACACAATAAAGGTACCTAAATGGAGACTTTGATCTTCTACCTCCTACTTGATTTACATGTTATATGATATAAAGTATATGTATATGTATATATGACTATGTAACAAAGACTTAATGATAACTAAATGATTATATGTTAAGAAACTAGTTACATCATCTAAAGGACCATACAACTTGTCACGATTCTAATGGATCTTCGAATCCATGAAAACACACCAAACCCTTGAGGTTTCTATAGTGTCAAGAACAAGTGTCATGAGTGCCTAAGATGATTACTTTCATAATACTATTTTCACGATATTTAAGTTCCGAATCCATAATCTCCGTAAACTCCAATACTCATACGCCTTGTTGCTTCTTGTAGAAGGATGAGGTGCCCCAAGATAATCAACCCAACAACTCTCGGAATTCAAGTCAAGACTTTGCAAAAACGTGAGTATACTCGATCCCGTTTTCCATTTTAATATTTCGGGTGCAACATGTACAAAAACCATGAAACTAGTTTACAAATTTACTCTATCCGTTATAACATGATACTGTTTGCATACTCGATTAATGCATGCTATGTTAGACTTGTGATATATGCTCATTAACTTTGCTAGCCAACCTTAACAAATATAGCGCTATAAGGAGTAACGCCCGCCCGTATGCTTGTGGTATTGTTAAGTAAACTATTAAACACCCGTTCATGACAATGTTGGGTAATGACTATTGCGTAGACTATGGATTGACATATAAGAACACAAGTTTAGTATGTTATAACAATTATATACAATGTTGCCATGTTGGATATGAGTCAAACTTTTTCGTTATTATGCTATTATCAAACTTGTATGCTCGCCAACCTTTTGTTGATATATATTATTTTAATACATGTTGCAGGAAATTAAGTTGATGCCAACGAAGAAATATATTAGGGTGGATTAGATACACACCTAGTTTTAATTTCATGTATTTCGTTCCATGTTGTATTGTCCTTTGAATCTTGTCGTATTTCCCTTTGAACAATTGTATCCAACTTAGCATCAATGAAATTTTGAATTATTAAATATCGTCTCAAAGTAGTATTATGACGTTTTGAGCAATTTGTTCGTCTCATCCCGATGTTTCCGCCATCGGTTGGGGTGTGACAGATTGGTATCAGAGCCATAACTATAGGGAATTAGGAAAATTTCCATGCTTTTGACATAGTCTTTATTTAAGTGTCCGACTTTTGACCATTCTTTATTCATGCTTAAAAATGTTAATTCTCCCTACTTTGCTTCTATCTATTCTTTTTGTCTTAAACATACAATATGTCTTTCCTAAGACATCTTACACAAATTACACACTTGAAGACACTCTTGTTACATCAACGAGACGATTTGCACCAAGATAGGCCCAATGGCCCGCAATTTTTGGTGAAATCCTCATTCCGCGTTTATTGATTTTTACACAAAGTTACGCCATCAAGCTAGGAGTGATATCCACATCTTGATGGAAATTTCCATTTCAAACTCTAGTGGACCCTTACCAACGAGTCAGAATTTGCTCCTCGTTTGGTAAGTACCAACCATATTTAGGGTACGATGTTATCAAGTTAGGGGTGAAACCCGCACCTTGTTAACTAGTCTCATTCCTCGATTTTCAATCTCGCCAAAGTCTCGAATTTTCGATCGACTAGGGACATGTAGTAACTTGAAGGGTGAATACCGTTAGTCGCTTCTTGATGAGAGTATTCTACCTATTAGGCCAAAACATGTTTCCCTAACTCGAAAGGATTTTCGATCCACTTTGGAATTGTCGACGTTTCTCTACCCGAAACATTCCAATGTTTAATTGAGCCTATCTTTTATGCTAATTCAATTTCAATGTGTTTTATACCTTGAACGTTACTAGCTTTGATTCATTTACACAAGTTGCACTTATCTCGCAATCTCAAACAACAATAATTCTTCGTGAACAAACTAAATTTACACTCTTTCATGTAATATTTGTGATTATACTATGTGAACTCTTATTTTGTCAATGTGAACTATTTGAAACTATGTGTTACTTGTTACACAATTGCAAATGACTTTTCTCAAAACATTATGATCAAGTCTCATCTTTTACCATCAACCTTGTAGATGTCTTCCAACCGTCTTTCCAACTCCAAAAGGAACTCCTAGTCAAACTCTAGCAAGAAGATGCTTGCTTTCATGGCTAAGCAAATGGCTTAGGTGATCCCCGATATTGTGAGCAAGGTTACCTCTAATGCCGGCAACTCGTCTGTCAACTCTAGAGCTGACCAACCTAAGCCTACCTCTTTCAACTACACATCGCTTGCAACCCTAGGCCATTCACTGGCAACAAGGGTGTCACTGCTATGCTCGAATGGTTTGAGAGCATCGAAGTGACATTCATCAACAGTGATTGTCCTGAGCACCTTAAGACCCGAAGCGCAACGGGCGTCTTCCAGGCTCTAGCTCTCGAATGGTGGACGAACGAGAGTAACATTCGTTCCAACGAAGAACCTATGCCCTCCCTTGGATCGAGGTAAGGGAAATGATGATGTTGAGTTTTGTCCTCCACATGAACAAGAAAAGCTTGAGGATGAATTTTGGCACCTCAAGCAAGCGGGTGACGATAACCTTGGTTACACCACTCGTTTCAAGCAATTGAGCATCATCGTTCCCCACCTCGTGAACACGCCGCACGTGCCATTAGGAAATACCTCAACAGCCTTCCTCCTGCTATACGAGATGCCATCCAAGCCTCGAGACCCGACAACATCGAAATGTGTTATCGCCTAGCCGCGGAAATCAATGATAACCATGTGCGTGATAAGAAACCCAACTCCACCAAGTCTGCCCACCAAGCCACCACCGAACCTAGTGAACCCAAAACCCAATCACGAAACAACAATGGCAAGAAACGAAAGTTTCAAAACCAAAGTTGCAACGCGATCACAGCAGCTGCAAACCCAAATCCCCCACAAGAACCCGCTAGAAAACCGTACATTGGGAATCATCCAAGTGTACCATATGCCATCACCATCACCCAGCCAACATCACGTGCCGCCATTGCACAAATTCGCAATCGGTTTGGGCATGTAACTGCCACTTCCCGAAGTGGTCCTGCACCACAAGGCAACAAAAACCAGCAACCTCCACAAAACCAAAACCGTCATGCTCCTGCCAACAATGTCCGAGCTTGCTTCAAGTGCGGTGATCCAAACCACCTTCACCCTCAATTCCCCAGATCAACCAAGATCAACAACAAATAAGCTCCTCGTGGTCGCGCTTTCGACATTAACGCAAACCAAGCGCAACACGACAATGAAGTCGTGAACGGTACGTTCCTTGTCAATGGCTTATATGCTTCTTTACTATTTGATACTGGTGCAGATAAAAGTTTTGTATCCGTAGAATTTGAACCAATGTTAAACTGTGCACGCTCTAAGCTTCCAAAATCTTTCACCGTCGAAGTTGCCAATGGCAAGTCTATCACCGTCGACTCTGTTCTTCGCGATTGTTTTCTCACCCTCAATAATCATGTGTTTTCTATCGATCCCATACCTATGCAATTAGGTTGTTTCGATATCATAGTAGGTATGGATTGGCTTCGTAAGAACCATGCTGAAATCGCTTGTCACGAAAAGTTTGTTCGATTGCCTCTTCCGTCCGGTGACACTTTGCACGTCTATGGAGAAAGACCCTCGAGAGGTCTCAAACTCATGTCATGCACCCAAGCGAACAAGTACTTACGTAAGGTGTACTTTGCCTTTTTAGCCCACATTATGAAGAAAAGGGCAAGGGAAAGGACGTAAGTGATGTCCCAGTGATGTGTGATTTCCCTGACGTTTTCCCCGAGACCTTCCAGGTCCACATCCTCCTCATTTAGTTGATTTCCGTATCGATCTCATTCCTGGCGCTACGCCTGTCACTAAATCTCCTTATCGCCTAGCTCCCTTAGAAATGCAAGAGCTATCAAGCCAACTTCAGGAACTTCTTGATAAAGGCTTCATACGCCCTAGTACTTCTCCTTGGGGCGCTCCCGTTTTATTCGATAAAAAGAAGGATGGTTCGTTTCGAATGTGTACCGATTATCGTGAGCTCAACAAACTCACTGTCAAAAACCGCTATCCTCTTCCCCGCATCGATGACCTCTTTGATCAACTTCAAGGCGCAACTTGCTTTTCCAAGATCGACCTCCGTTCTGGTTACCATCAACTTCGAGTTCTCAAAGAAGATATCCCTAAAACCGCCTTTCGTAGATACGGTCACTACGAATTCGTAGTTATACCATTCGGTTTAACAAATGCACCCGTGGTCTTCATGGACTTAATGAATCGAGTGTGTAAGTTATACTTGGATTGCTTTGTGATCGTGTTCATAGACGATATCCTCATCTATTCTAAGACCCAAGACGAACACAAACGACACCTTCCGCCTTATCCTTGAACTCCTTCAATGTGAAAAACTATATGCCAAATTCTCCAAGTGTCAATTTTGGCTAAAGGAAGTTCAATTTCTCGGTCATGTTGTGAACAAGAAAGGCATTCATGTCGATCCCACAAAGATCAAGGCCGTAAAGAATTGGATCGATCCAAAATCTCCTTCCGAAATTCGTTCTTTCCTTGGTTTAGTCGGTTATATCGTCGCTTCATTTCGAACTTTTCAAAAGTCGCCGTTCCTCTCATGTCTTTGACCCAAAAAGATAAACCTTTTGTTTGGGGTTCCGAATAAGAGGAGTCTTTTCAAACACTCAAGGACATGCGTTGTAATGCTCCTATTCTCGCTCTTCCTGATGGAAACAATGATTTTGTCGTGTATTGCGATGCTTCAAACCGAGGCCTTGGTTGCGTACTCATGCAACAGGACAAGGTTATCGCTTACACTTCAAGACAACTTAAGATCCATGAGAAGAACTACACTACGCATGACCATGAACTTGGTGCAGCTGTTTTTGCATTGTAGATATGGTGACACTACCTTTATGGTACCAAGTGTGTGGTCTTCAGTGACCATAAGAGCCTTCAGAATCTTCAAACAAAAGGAACTCAACATGCGTCAACGTCGATGGGTAGAGTTGCTCAACGACTATGAATGCGAACTTCGCTATCACCATGGTAAAGCGAACGTTGTAGCCGACGCTCTAAGTTGTCAACCTCATGCGAAGAGCATTCACTGTTACCAAATCCTAAGCAATCTTCAGGACCGAATTTGTAAGGCCCAATCACTCATCCATCAACGAGAAAAACTTAAACAATGAGATGAAGTGCGGTGCCGAAGATCAACTCTCGTCCAAAGCCGATGGTATGTTATACTATCTCAATCGAGTCTGGATTCCAAATCGCGACAACCTTCGTGACTTCTTGATGAAGGAAGCTCACAAATCCTGATACTCTATTCATCCCGACGCCGACAAGATGTACCAAGACTTGTGTACTGACGTGATGTCAAAGTGTCACGCAAATTTAATCCAATTACAACTAATTAGCTAGCGGTAAGTGGGTATCGAACTCAGGGAGTATGTGGAAAATATGTTTACTATGTAGCTTCAAGTTAACTAATTAAATTAAACTAAGTTGCAGAAAAGTAATTTCAGAGATTTTGATTGTTTGGTTTTAAAACTAAGATTAACTAAGTACTTTGCAATGTAAACAATTTAGAGACAAAGGACCATCCTAGATATCCGGTTTCAATTGACATTCATGCTCAAATCCCACTAGAAAGAATCACATAGACATGACTCATGTGTTGTTTTCTTGTTGTGATGAAAGGGAACTAAGTACTCGGATTAAACTAATGCGAGGTTGTTACCCGATGATCAATTAATCAATATCCAACCCTAACCCCTCCCGTGATATCTCGATTATCAACGACACCAAGAACGTACGATTTAGGTTATGATCAAACACATCAATTAACAAATTACAAACAAATATCAACACACCATAATAAACCAACAAAGATTGCAAGTCTATTATTCTAGAAATAAAAACAAGAACATGAATGTCTCAAACAAACCTTCAACCTAGGATGATCACCAAAGAGTTAGCCACTCATGACTTGGACAATCATCATCACACACATATCAATGTTCATAGGAATTAAAAACACTAATAAAATGTTTAGAAATTGTTTCAAGCTCTCAAGAACACCCAAAATTCGTCTCTAGACTGCTGGTAACCGAATGGGAATGATTGGAGATGAAAAACACCTTAAAACCGATTTTAATGAGCAGTTACAACTTTTTTCGCTGGTCTCCGCCGTAAGCTACGGTGCTTAAGGTGGCTTAGAAATGGCCTACGGTAGTCAGAAACTGTCTTACGGCACATTTTTTGTCAGGCTCCACGTAAGCTACGGTGCCACCGTAGCTTACGGTGGCTTCAGCATGAAAATTTTGTTTTCTTCATAACTTTTTCGTTTCAACTCCGTTTTCTTCACCGTTTTCGCCTACGTTCTCATAATTTCGTCCTCTATCATGTTATATTCTTAATTCATCTCCAAGAAATTATTTATTTCACTTATGCTCCATCCTTCAATCTCCAATCCAGTCGCGCTTATTCGAAGCTTCATTTCCACATTTTTAAGCTCCATATGTACCTGAAACACAAGCAAACGCAGTCATCTAATTCTAGACAATTACTTGATTAAATGTAGGATTAAAATACCACTTATAGCACTTAAGGGTCCATCCTAACGGGCCACCCCTCAAGCGATCAGCATGAATCAAGTAAACAAATGTCCTCATTTTACTAACTTTTTCTTAAACCCGCATAACACACCCCTCACAATGACTCTCCTCTCGGTGACAAGTAATAACTAGCAAGGATGAGCTAGAACACACCTAAAACTAATGGGTAGTTGCACAATCATAGGCTTGTACTTAAATCGGTCCTTCGCCTAAAGATTTTGCTAAAACACGCGCGTGAATCAAAGGGACTTAAAGGTTGGAACGTGGCTAGGCATATGGGTAGGAAATGGAAATATATATGTAGTAGCTAATGATTCGACCCGGTCTTTTTATTACTATCTAAACAAACGTAAAGATCTATTTACAATATATCGTAGCATTTTTTTCTTTTAGTTTCTTTTTTCTTTTTGCTTCTTTTTTTTACTACAACTACAAACGTTTATTCTCATTATTTTTGTATTTTCTCTTTTCAACATAAACATAACATAACAAACATACTACTACAAAATGCTAACACTACTAGACCGGATCAAATACGGATGACATTTTTTAGAGAACTAGGCTTGTGTTAACAACGATCGGCTTTAAGCTCAAATGGGCTACTAAAGTCTAAACCCCCGCCCCTCCCGCTACCAAGCTCATATATATAACTTATGAGGTCCACCCCCCAAACCCCACACTCGCACACACCATGACGAGGCTACCTAAATGCACTTATCCTTTTCACATACGAATCAAGCTAAGGCCTCAAACCGAATTCAAGCACAAGTTCTAATGCACCCCCACCCATTGCCACTCTCATCGAAGAAAATATTCTCACAGTTCAAATAAGTGGCTCAAACTCGCACCAAGAAAAAGGGTATACGGGGTTGCCGGAGTGTTATGCGGTTTCAATACTTTAAGTTTTCGAATTTAGACCATTTTTCGCTTGATTTCAGAATTTTTCAAAAGTGTCAAAATTTTCCTCCATCCCCACACTTGGGATACATTGTCCCCAATGTACGGCTTTGAAGGGAAAGATTGCTCAAAACACACCAATATTTTTTTTTGGGAAAACAAAAGCAAACAAACCAACTACCAATATTTCAACGCTAAAGAACATGACAAGCTAAGGAAAAAGTACATGGACCTGATGAAGTTTGACACAACATATGTTGTAAATGATCCGATTTCCTATCACCACCTTCACACGACTATCCGCACATCTTCCCCACACTTGAGTGTTGCCATAGCCCTGAAACGTAGAAAAATAAAGAAATAACAAGGTTAGTGAAAACTCCGGGTTGCCTCCCGAGCAGCGCTAAATTTTCGGGTCTTCAGCCAGACCGTGCCACCCCCATTTATGGTGGCTCAAAGAAACGATTCCGGCCATCTCCATTACTACATCGTGCCATTGAGTAAAATGCATCCGTCCCGTTTCAATTCGGTGGGTAATCAAATACACTCCTACTTGATCCCGTTTGCTTTTCTTCACGATCCGGTGGGTGATTTATTTTCATTCTTTGACAAACTTTTTTCATCCAATCACTAGACTCACTACCCTTCTCCTCAATCGACTCATAACTAATCACCCTAGTTTGAACATCGAAAAGACAACTTACGGTTCTTTTCCGTCATGGTAATAACCTCGTCTCTACAATTGATTTGAGCATTTGCTGTGTATAGAAACGGTCGACCTAAGATTACCCTTTGATGCGCTGGATTTTAGTAGAAGCATAATCTAAGACTAGAAAATCCACCGGGTATTCAAATTCTCCCAACTGAATCTTAACATTCCTAACCACTCCCCGTGGACGCCTCCAACTTTCATCTGCCAAGCTCACCATGGTGTCTATATCTTGCAGCGGGCCAAAGTCATACATGTCATACAACTCGCCTGGTAGCACGCTCATGCTCGCCCCATAGTCCAACAATGCATGAGGAATTTTTTATTTTTCCACTCGGATTGGCACGATTGGTGCCCCATGCTCTTTATCATTTTCCGCCTCGGCCTCCTTTCCTATACCTGCACTCACTTGACACGAAGACGTTAGAAATGTTTCCTTAAATTCACTATTAGGAACGATACTTACCACATTAATGTTCACGCTTTTGATGTTCTTGGGATTTGTCACCGTGTCACTTGGTAGTTGACCTTTGTTCTTTTTCAAAAGGGCCACCTCACTTGCAAGTTGACCCATTTGGGTAGTCAAGGAATGGATGGCTTTGTCGCGAATTTCATCTTTTTGCAACCGAGCCTCATCCATTTGATTCCTCCTTTGCATATCTTGTTGCATCATTCTAAGCATATTCATCATTTCATTCCCATTTGAACCTGATGGTCCCGACCACCCGGTTGCTCATTGTTTGGTGGTTGAAATTGCCTTTGGAAGCCTTGATTTGCAAATTGTTGGTGAGGAACATAATTTGCTTGCAGAGCCCCTTGAAAGTTTGGATTGGTTTGGTTCGCCCCTTGAAAAATGTGTTATCAAATAGCGTTATAAATTAACTAGATTTAAACTAAATGTAAAAAGTAAATTCAAGATTTGGATTGGCTTGATTAGTCGGGATCCCATAACGAAGGTTTGGATGGTTCCTTAACCCGGGGTGGTATGTGTTCGAGTTCATGCCAAAATTTCTACCACCCCCTTGGATAGCATTCACCTCCTCTGCTTGACCTTCAACACATGCTGCCACACAAACATCTGCCGCATGCCCTATTTCATTGCAATTAGTACACACATTAAAAACTTGATTAGTAGGATGTACCTCTACATCTTCCACGGCATTTACTTGTGGTCTTGTAACCACATACTTCTTATTTCTTGATGCTTGTGTCTGTCGTTTAGAATTGAACGACATTTGTTCAAGAAGGCCCAATCGTCTTGTTCGTAATTTGTGCCAAATGTACCATTAGAAACCAACACTAAATCGTGAGCATCACCATCACTCAACCCCTCACGAAAAGCATGTAAAAGCTCCCAAAGAGCAATCCCATGATGTGGACAATTTTTAAGCATCATGTTGAACCTATCAAACGCTTCATGAAACATCTCACCCACTTGTTGCCGAATTTCCCGAATACTCTTTCGAGCATCATTCGTCTTTTGAGCGGTGAAAAATTCTTCTAAGAACCTTTGTTACATTTCCGCCCATGTGTAGATCGATGCGGAAGGTAATGTATAGAACCACCTCTTTGCCTTGTCTTCCAACAAAAATTGGAAAAGTACTAACTTAACTTCATCGGATGAAAATCCTTGACCTCCAATGGTGTTGCAAATGGAATCATAGGCTTCTAAATGGAAATAAGGTTCTTCCGATGCTAACCCTTTATACATAGGCAAACTTTGAAGCGCATTGGTTCTTACCTCAAAGGTTCTTCCATCCGGATGATGAGGCATTACCACCGAAGAAGGGTTGTTTATGATAACCGGTCGGAAATGAGCTTCAACTCCCCTTACCACTTCTCTATGGTATCTTCATGGAGCGCCTAACGGTACTCTTGGACGACCCAATTGGGGTGCAAATTGTTGTTGATATTGAGGTTGTTGCACTGCCGGTTGTTGCACCGGTCTTTGAACTTGTGGAGGTTGTTGAAACTGTGGTTGTTGATATTAAGGAACGCAGTTGTTGCAAAGGCATAGGCCGTTGAAACTGTGGCCCATGCGGACGAATTTGTTGCACCCCCATTGGTTGCCTAACCACTTCATGATTTGTTCAACTTGTTGCCCTTGGTATATCATACCTCCTTGAGGTCCCAAATTACCTCCTTCTCCCACATAATAATATCCCTCTTCTTGGTATCCTATAAACTCATCAACATACCCATCATAAAAGCCTTCTCCTCCAACACCCGAAGATTGCACGTATTAAGATGATGGTTGATAAAAACCCGTTTGATGTGAAGGTTGGAAAGTGGATGTAGTATGAACGATGGTTGAAATGGGTTAGAATTGGTTTGGTGGTATTTGTTGGGTGGAAGATGATTGACCGGCTGATGGGAAAAAGGATGAAAATGGTGGAACCATGGTTGAAGGGTTAAAGGTGAGAGCGGGTGCAGGTTGAGTGATTGCGGGTGATGTGGTGTTAGTGGATTGTACTTCCAATGTAGAAGTAGGATTTGTAGTAGGATTGGGTGAAGGTGTGGATGGTGATGTTTGACCCATAGTGGGATTGGTAAATCCATGATGACTTTGTTTTCTCGAAGTAAAACTCGATTTGTCATAAGGTTCGCTCAATTTCAGGATCAAATCTAGCGGTGATGACTTGTGAGAGCCCCTAGTATGCATACACTTGTAAGAAGTACCTGCACACTAAACACAACCAGCGTAAACCCGAAAATAACAAACAAAAGCTACTAAATTAACACACGATGCGCACTACTCCCCGGCAATGGCGCCAAAATTTGACGTGATGTCGAAGTGTCACGCAAATTTAATCCAATTACAACTAATTAGCTAGCGGTAAGTGGGTATCGAACTCAGGGAGTATGTGAAAAATGTGTTTACTATGTAGCTTCAAGTTAACTAATTAAATTAAACTAAGTTGCAGAAAAGTAATTTCAGAGATTTTGATTGTTTGGTTTTAAAACTAAGATTAACTAAGTACTTTGCAATGTAAACAATTTAGAGACAAATGACCATCCTAGGTATCCGGTTTCAATTGACATTCATGCTCAAATCCCACTAGAAAGAATCACATAGACATGACTCATGTGTTGTTACTTGTTGTGATGAAAGGGAACTAAGTACTCGGATTAAACTAATGCGAGGTTGTTACCCGATGATCAATTAATCAATATCCAACCCTAACCCCTCCCGTGATATCTCGATTGTCAACGACACCAAGAACATACGATTTAGGTTATGATCAAACACATCAATTAACAAATTACAAACAAATATCAACACACCATAATAAACCAACAAATATTGCAAGTCTACTATTCTAGAAATAAAAACAAGAACATGAATGTCTCAAACAAACCTTCAACCTAGGATGATCACCAAAGAGTTAGCCACTCATGACTTGGACAATCATCATCACACACATATCAATGTTCATAGGAATTAAAAACACTAATAAAATGTTTAGAAATTGTTTCAAGCTCTCAAGAACACCCAAAATTCGTCTCTAGACTGCTGGTAACCGAATGGGAATGATTGGAGATGAAAAGACACCTTAAAACCGATTTTAATGAGTAGTTACAACTTTTTTCGCTGGTCTCCGCCGTAAGCTACGGTTCCACCGTAGCTTAAGGTGGCTTAGAAATGGCCTATGGTGGTCAGAAACTGTCTTACGACACATTTTTTGTCAGGCTCCACCGTAAGCTACGGTGCCACCGTAGCTTACGGTGGCTTCAGCATGAAAATTTTGTTTTCTTCATAACTTTTTCGTTTCAACTCCGTTTTCTTCACCGTTTTCGCCTACTTTCTCAAATTTCGTCCTCTATCATGTTATACTCTTAATTCAACTCCAAGAAATTATTTATTTCACGTATGCTCCATCCTTCAATCTCCAATCCAGTCCTCGCTTATTCGAAGCTTCATTTCCACATTTTTAAGCTCCATATGTACCTGAAACACAAGCAAACGTAGTCATCTAATTCTAGACAATTACTTGATTAAATGTAGGATTAAAATACCATTTATAGCACTTAAGGGTCGTCCTACGGACCACCCGTCATGTACATCCTATTGGTGGCCTGGTATGAAGAAGGATATCACCCTTTTTGTCTCAAAATGTCTCACGTGTTCCAAGGTAAAAGATTAACATCAACGCCCCTCTGGAGTATCTGGTTCATTATCGACCGTTTGACCAAGTCCGCACACTTCCTCCCCATTCGTGAAAATTACAAAGTCGAGAAATTGGCTCATGTCTACACGAAGGAGATTATTTGTCGTCATGGTATCCCCATTGACATCATTTCCAATCGTGACGCTCGTTTCACCTCCCGCCTTTGGAAAACGTTTCAAACCACCCTTGGTACTCGTCTTAATCTTATACTGCCTTTCATCCTCAAACTGACGGTCAAACCGAGCGTACCATTCAAACTCTAGAGGATATGCTTCGTTGCCTTTGGTAGAATTCTCATACAACAACAGTTATCACGCCAGTATTCAAATGGCTCCGTTTGAAGCATTATACGGTCGGAAATATCGATTGCCTATCTGTTGGCATGAGATTGGTGAAGCTCAACTCACTGTCCCGAACTCATAGAGAAACAACCGACAAGATCTTGCAAATACGTGATAACCTACTCAAAGCTCGAAGTCGTCAAAAGAGTTACGCTGACAAAAGACACAAACCCTTGGAATAAAACGTTGGTGATCAAGTACTCCTCAAGGTATCCCCTTGGAGAGGTGTAGTTCGTTTTGGCAAGAAAGGTAAACTCGCACCTCGCTACGTAGGTCCTTTCAAAATTCTCCAAAAGATTGGTAAGGTTGCGTATCGACTGGACCTGCCTGAAGAACTCAACAACGTTCACCCTGCCTTTCATGTTTCGAACCTCAAAAAGTGTTTAGCTGAAGAAGGACTTCAAGTTCCACTCGAAGATCTTCAAATCAACGATACTTTGCACTTTGTGGAAAAACCGTCGAAATCATGGACCAAGGAGTCAAGCAATTGAGGCGCATTCAAATTCCTATCGTCAAGGTTCGATGGGAAGGTAAACGCGGTGCTGAATTTACTTGGGAACTCGAGAGTGATATGAAGACCAAGTAACTTTCTATATTTTTAGCAAGTCTTGTTGTACTTTCCATTTTGGAAACTTTCTATTTTCGAAAACATTTTACTTGTATCGTCTTTCAATTTCAACCTTGTAATCCGAGACCTTGATCATAATGGAAATACGTATTTTATACACACTTGTTATACTTACAATTTAATCAACTTGTATACGTAATTGATACTTATTATACGTGCAATTGTTCGTCCATGCATTCGCGATATTCAGTTTCGAGTTTGAGAGCTCTGGGCGAAGTTGCAGCAAGTTCAAATGAGAGAATGGAGCTGAGTATTTATAGGAGAAGGCAAAATTGGGAGCTGGTGGAGTCAAGTTCGGTCGAACTTGCTTGTTTTTATGCAAGTTCGGGCGAACTTACTAGTTATTTGAGGGAGATCAGTCAAGTTCGGCCAAACTTGCTGAATCCTTAAAGATTCAGGCAAGTTCGAGCGAACTTAAGGGTGAAAGGAAGTCTGAGTTGGCCAGTCAAGTTTGGCCGAACTTGGCTTCACCCAAGTTCGAGCGAACTTGGCCCAAAACTCATATTTTCCTCGTTTTTCATTCGTTTATCGATTGTTTGGATTCGGTTTGTATTAGATTGTTATATTAGGTGTTATAATTGATATAATAGTGCGATTTAGCGATTCGAGTGTGCGATAGCGAGCGTAATCATAACCACAAACATACATAACACATAAATAACATAAAACCATATAATTAACTGTGAGTTGCGATGCGATGAGATTAGCGTTTGATTTAATAAGCGATTTAGATGGATATAACATACATAATTATACTTACTTAACATAAACTTTTCTTATAAACGAATCTCGGAATACAATTTGAAATACAATGGGAATAAACTGAAATGAAGTAAAACGAAATTTTGAGTTGTTACAACCGCAGAGCCGTGGTTTCCTTCAAGTATAAGGTCACTGTCTTGATTTTCTTGCCATCGTCAACGATGTCTATAGCTTCAAAGTACTGCTCAATCTCCCAGATGAAGTCGTCTACGGCTCGTGCCTCCCGTTTGCCAACAAACGGAGATGGCTTTGAGACTTCAGACTTTGAAGAAATGATGGTGTCACCTTGGTTTGCTAGTGCTTGTTTGCAAATGTTTAGCTCCATTTGCAACTCATTGAATTTTTCAGCAAACTTGCTCTTAATATTGCTTTGTAATTGCCCCAGCTCTATCATAAGCATCTCTTTTAATTCAGCTTGCATGACCTGCATAGCAAGTTTGATGTCTTCTCTCAACTCGCCGAGCTCGCGACCTATTTGTTCCAGCGACTCGTAGGTGTTTGTTTGGAAGACGTTGACTTCAGCCTTGAATTCTTCAACATTTGTCTTGAATTCAACCATCGATGTCTCCACGTCTTCCACACATTTGTCTAAGCTTGCGACCAAGTCCTTGGACATGTCTCGGTTCTTTCTTCCTCCTTTATGAGTGTCATCGCACCCAAAGGTGTCTTCTCCAGTAGCTGTGGTTGTAAGTTGGGTCTTATCTTCAGCCATCTTGGATGGATCGGAACGTTGCTCTGATACCACTTGTCACGGAGTTAGTTATTCAACTCGCGTGCGGCCTTAGATCACGGTCTAAGTAAGTCTTGCCGACGTAGTGTCGTTGAGTTTTGGTTGTGAAAGTTGCTAGAGGGAACGTTAGATCGCAAGTGGGTTGCTTGTAATACTTGAACACAAGTATACAAGAGAAATGCTTTGTATTATGCAAGAAAGCTTACAAGAGTTATGATGTTTACAAGTATTTGGGGATGCCTCAAATGAGGTCCCTTGATCCCTATTTATAGAGCTTTGGTGCCCATCTAGAGTGTTCTATATCTAGAACACTCCTTACAAAATATCAAGTATAAATATCTAAGATATTTGCTACAAAATATCATGATATTTGCTGGAAATCTAGAGAGTTCCATGGTAGATTTTTATGGCAGTTTTGACCATCATTTTCCAGCATTCTCTAGACCCTTCCTTGCTGCATTTTGGTCCTTATTGTGCCTCCATGTTGCTTGCTGGAACGTTATGGGCTGTTTCGGAACCTTCGGGCAGCTCTAGATCCGACTAGATGGCCCCGGAAACTTCTAGAAAGCTGAAATTTTGAGCTGAAATTATGCGGCCCGTGACACTCTGCTACTGTTCCAATGTAAACACGATGGTCGTTGACGTTTTTTTGTGTTTTGGAGTCGTGGAAGAAAATGGGAAGGTGAACAAGAAGAAGTGGTGTGTGAGCTTGTAAGCCATGGAAGAAATTCAGAAGGTGGGTAAAAACTAAAAAATAAAAAGAAAATTACCAGCTTAGACATTTGCGTCTAAAATTAAGTCATTTACACTTTCTAAATCTCTAATTTAATCAAATTATCAAATGGTTAGAAAGGTCTCTTCAAAACATGGCATAAAATTTTTGGAGAAAAGAGCTGTTCATACACGTATCACAGCATTAGGATTGCAACGTGTCAACGTCTAGAGTCTTACCAAAATTCAGTGTATATATATATATCACATTTATTGTGAGAACCGCGAGAACCACCTTTATTGCAAAATAAAATCTAAAAAATCAAAAAAGCACTCAAAAAAAATTTTTTTTAATTTTTTAATAAAAATCGTTATATTTCTTTATAAAAAAAAAACTTTGTTTTTCGAGTAACAGTTATCCATGCACATGTGCATATGTATCTTAACTTCGACAAATTCAGTAATACGTTATCACTAGTAGACAATTGCACTTTAATTTACAATACCATCCATAATACACTCAATTTTACATTAAATGCACATTGCATCATTATATATAACAATTATATACCGTGTTTTGATATAAAAAGTTTGTGATTTTGAATGATGAAGTATGTTCATATATATGTTTTTTGGTTAGTTATATCCAGTGGTTGATGGGTTCATTATAGTTGTCACTTTATGATGTAATATGTTGATTGGATGGTATAAACGGTGTTGATATACATGTAATAAAGTGAAAATATTGGTATTGGTATTGTATAATAAATGGTAAGAGGTAATGGTATTGTATTATGGATGGTGAGAGGTAATGGAAGTGTATTATGGATGATATGATAGATGAAAGAGAAAGTGTATTCAAAGTAGTGCACCAAAACACCTTATTTTATGTTGATACATATAGATGCACATGTGCATTTCTTATATTGGTAACGTAAAAAGTAATGTATTACACATGGTAGTGTAAATGAAAGTACAATTGTTTAACGTTTGTAATGTATTACGGAATTTGTCAAAGAAATGATGAAAATGCACATGTGCATGGTAGTGTATTATGGATGGTATGATAGATGAAAGAGGAAATGTATTCAAATTAATGTACCAAAACACCTTATTTCATGTTGATATATAAGATACACATGTTCATTGCTAATATTGGTAACGTAAAAAGTAGTGTGTTACACATGGTAGTGTAAATGAAAGTACAATTGTCTAATGTTTGTAATGTATTATGGAATTTGTCAAAGAAATGGCGAAAATGCACATGTGCATGGATAGTTGGTACTCAAAAAAAAAATTTTTTTTTTTTGAAATTTTTTTTATTGTTGAGTAAATATAGCGACTTTTTTAAAAAAATATTAAAAAACAAAAAAAATTGGTATTTTTTTGGATTTTTTAGGTATTACTGTTTGTGTTCACACTGGTTCTCGTGGTTCTCGCAATAAAGGGTGGTTCCTAACGGATCCTTGTCCTATATGTGTGTGTTATATATATATATATATATATATATATATATATATATATATAATAACTATTAGTTTTTATTAGCATATAAAAAACTTTGTCAAGTTACATCAATACAGAAGGTAGACGGGCAACAAGTTGCGCCGCCACCCCCCTCCTGAATTGCAAACCCTAATCTTCCAAAAACAAACCCCTGCCCCCTACGGATGAATAATTGTTGTGGATGACCCGTTGAACCCTAGTCAAAAAGTGTAGCTTCTGGTGCTAGGGAGCCAAAAGTATCAAAAGCAAAAGGGACAAAGACATATTGGTTCTTTGCGCAAGCTTTAGCGTGTTTATCCACTTTCTTTGATTCTGCTTTTCTAGATGCTTGCCCAGCTACAAATCCATTTTCCCTTAAACCAACCAAAGGGGAAACTCCCGTGAGGTCCACACAAGCATGTTTCCCCCCAGCCCAGCCAAAGAAGAGCAGATCTGCTGGTCTTAGAGTGGATCTCCCTTCCATAGGGTCCGTGGGGAAATTCACAGGAACCTCTTTCTTAGCAGAAATCCCAGCTCTTCTCAGGATGTCCCACAAAACATCTCGCACCCAGTCATGCTGATATTTGAACCCAGGGAGCTCTTTACAATGGACTACATGCTCCCCATATTTATCCATACAAGCTTTACGACATATTGGACAGGTTTTAGCTTCCGGGTACATAGAGATCATCAACTGGTATTTGAGAATGGCTCTGTATTCTACTGCAAACATGTATGGCCCCAACCCCTCAATCAGGATAACAGTCAAAAAAATCTTGAGCATGGGGCCCTTCAAGCACTCAAACACCGCCTTCTGGCGGGGTGACAAATCAAAAACTTCTCCCAGGCTCTGAGCGATTTCGCTAAACAGAGTATTCGCCAAAGTTTTTTGTGGCTTCGAGGGGGCGGTGTCCTTATTAGAGAAACCGCCAATATCAAAGTCCGCGAGAGAGACATTTAAGCGTTCGAGCGCCTACTGATAGTCCGGGTCGAGCCCAACGACCCCACTGTTTCGAAGGATATGATCCTCTAGTTCCCAAGACTGAGCTCTAGAAGCCACAAAGGCATAAGCCTCAACATCTCGAGCTAAGAGGAGGCTCAAACCACCTAGACGCATCGGCAGAGATGCTAGACGCCACTGGAGATCATCAAAGAAGGGGCCACCACACACGACTATGTCTTCTATAGCCTTCCGGAGGCCATCATCGAACCGAGATGCCGCATCCACATCAAATGGGGTTAACAAGTCCGCAACCCAAAGAGTAACTTAGCAACCCCATACACGACCTTAACAGAAGGAGCTCACATTGAGGATCCCTAAGGCATGGCAATATTTTTATGCATCGTGAATTGTCGAATTATTATTGCAACAAAAAACAAGTTTTCACACTTGGTTCTTTTTTGTTTAAATAATTATTTTACACTATGATATCACAAACTACAACCAGCGTAAGTGGTGCACCAGCGTCATGACGAACAAAAAAACTTCTAATCGAACAATATTAGTATCGATATCTGTATTATTGAAATCGGCACCACTTTTCTTTTTATAGTTTCCGATTGATCTAAAACATGTGTTGATATCCTTTTGGCTGTATCATGATTTTATTTTTCGGGTTTTCACTTTCAATCGTTATACCTAATGTCAAAACTGTGTTGATTCCGTAACAAATTAATTCAATACCGACCAAATTCTCGCGAGGGATTTTTACTAGTTAAGTAATAATGGAAGTAGGTTATTTCAATTGCTCTCAATCTATTAAATCTATACTCGAGTGATATAGAAATATAGAATCTATAAAGAACTTGGTACAAATAATTAAGATAGAATTTGATGAAAATTCAAAGAGATTTTAGGGAGGACTGAAGTCGACAGAAAATAAAGTTTATGTCTTACTAATTTAAATAGACGATCAAACATTCTCTTAGTAGCACATGTTGATTATAATATAAATAGATTATAAATTGACAAACTGAGTTAAGCGTGGCATAAGCTTGAGCTCCGACACCTAAGAAAATGAATTGACTCCTCAAGGCTGTACGGAGTTCATCTTGGAAGCATTAACGGAGCCCTCTCACAAAAGCGAGCAAGAAGGTCAGGAAGCGCCAGGGTCTACATCCACATGGTGGAGAAAGTGTGTGAGAGGGTGGGAGTTGATGCATGGAAAATGGGTGCGGGAACACCGACTCTTTAACGCAGGAACTTGCCGGAGATATTCCCCGAAGTTGTGTGGGGGAATTCCACTTTGCATGCCCTTACAATCGAATCGATATTGAATGAGTTATAACCAGTATCGAACCTAGGAATTATTTTCAAGGAGTTTAACCAAATTTTCAATGAATGCGATCAGAATTTTGCCCTATAAAATACACTAATTTTTTAAGGGATACACCCACTCACCCAACCCTCTACCTAGGTCCGCCCGTGATTATAACCCATTTATTAAGTGAGAGTCGAGCTATGAATTATTTATATTTTCTTTAAACTGACCCACCTAGAGTAAAACCATTGACGGTTACTTATTTTTATTTTTGAACCGCAACAACTCTATATCTATAATCTATAATACCTTATTAAGTAAACTGAGTTTTTTATCCTTTTGGTAATTTTATCATGTGTACAAGTTTTGAAGCTACGTGTATAAATAAAGCAAGCCATGCATTTTAGAGGGGGTTAACTTGAACATTGTCTAAAGTTTTCAGACACTTTATGGCAATAAAGACATTTGACCGGCCTCCCTCTTTAAAGCAAAACCCTATTGCCTCCTCCCCTCTCATAGTCAAATACTGGAGACCAAAGGTCTCACGTCCAAATCCATAAGGTCATGTGTAGTCAAAAACCCTCCTAAAGGGGCGTTGTCTCATGTGGCGTGTCACGTCAGCATGGAGCGTTTTGAGGCGTTTTGACATTAGATGTCGTAGGCAAAACGCCTCTACGTCATCATTACTCAATTATCAATTTCCATTATTTAATATTAATTTGTAACTATATAAAAAAACAAATTACATTAAACAAATTTCGACCTTCTTCCGGCGGCTCTTCCGGTGGTCGTGGAAGCTCTTGCACCGGCTCTTCCGGCGGGTCCTCGTGAATATCATCGTTTACGTCGATGTTTCGAGCGTCGGATGTCGGCGTTTCGGGTTCACCCAATTCGTTTGTTTTTTGATCTTTTCGACGGTCTTTTATTCGCAGACCGACCCGAATTCGCTCCAAAGGCAGGGACGTTGGCCCATTTGGGACTATGCCGGAGAATTTGCCACACCTCATGTACAAGAAACTACCATTTTTCGCTTGATACTCGATCAACACGGCTTGCATAATGTCCTCATCTTCGTTCCCACTTTTCCAACCATTTCTCGTCCTAGGTAAACGGTATGAAAATTTGTACACTTTTTATTAATGTCGGTCCATTTGCCCGATAGTGAGTCTGCCGGTCGGTACTCGTCTCCCCTACCCATTAGGTCGAAAAATAGAGTTCAGATACGGTTCCAAAGAACGGTTTTACTTTGGTTGTTGGCTATAAAAAACAAATAATTATCATAAAAAGACACAAAAATAAAATAATAATAATAAGACGCAAAAAAAAATAATAATAAGACGCAAAAATACCGATTACGGGGTCCTCCGCCACGTCACAAAAGCTCGGGTTAACGCGTAATACTCATCATCACTCCACGGGTGAACGTTTTTTTTGGTCGGCTATCGGTGTTCTCGGGTTTCTTTTTATGCGAGCGTTTTGCTTTACCCTTTTGTGTCTCCACTATATCCGGTTGTGTCTCCGGAACAACCTCGGGCTCGCGTAAGGGAGGCCCGAATGCTTGAGACGAACCCATTTCGCCCATGTTTTGGTTCGGGTTCCAACCGTACATGTTGGGGTCCCAAGTAAGTGGTTGGTTCAAAAGGTTCAAGAACCCGTGTTGATTTTGATTAAACTCGACGAAACCGGATCCGTATGGGGTGGGCCGAGTGGGTACCGGAGAAACGGGACGGGTAGAGTGGCTAGCTTGGTTCGTATCGCCCCTCGAACATGGAGGAATAAAACCTCGGTTGAAAGGATTCATGGTTAAAAGCTTGTAAATTTTTATAAAAAAAAGGAAATAATAGGATGAAAGGATGAGAAGTATGTTGAATTTTTTTTTAAATAAGAGATGATGGAGAATATATAGGTATTAATTGTGGTATTTTAAAAAAAAGAAATTTAACATTTGACCGTTGAAACAGTCAAAATTTTCAAAATCCATTCCAAAACGCCGCCTTCAATAAAACTGGGGTTCAAAAATCATCCCAAAACGCTTGGCGTAGTGTTGTTGCCGGCGGTTTGGGGCACCAAAACCCCACTCAAACCGCCCCACCAGGGGGCCTAATCACTGTTAATGCCAACTTTAAATTCTGCCTCCTACCCTTGTTATTGAAGAGCTAGCTGCAAATGAAACGTCTCGCTTTTAGGTTACGCATGCTTTCATTTCGTTTTCCAAATCTAACGTAAATGCTCATTTCAGATTTCATAGTCTTAATCCTGTCAATTGCAGTTTAGCATCGAAGATCAAACTAATCGTGGAGACCAATGGCGTGTTAGGCGATGCACAGCCGGATGCCTTCTTCACTACAACAGCAAAACCAATCAATCACTAAATTTTCCGATTTACTATCTAGGGATCCTGATTTGAAGTGGTTCATTGCAAGCAATTAGAGAAATTTTAACTCTTTCCCATCGATTTCCTTATATCATGTTGGAGAAGTATGAATTCCCTGGTTTCATTTCTTTTAATTCCAGTGCTCTATTATGAAATGTGTTTTTTGGTTATTTTAAAATGTTCAGAATTGTTGTTGCATTAAGATATATAGTTATTTTGCTCTTATAACAAGAACAATAGCAAAAAATGTTCAGAAATATGTTCGGTCACTACAATTGAATGTTGTTCTTAAACCTGTTCCTTTCAAACTCGTTACATACAAAGGTATTGGTTTTTATTGGGGTTTCGTAAATAATAAATTTATTGATTGATTGATTGATTGTTGATTATTGAGTTTGTTTGATTAACAGAAATAGAAGGAAGAGGAGAAAGCCAGAGAAAAAGAATAGAATGATTTGTTTAAGATTGGTGTTGTTCAACCCAAAGTACCTGTTTGATTAACAGTTAGTTATTATTGTGTGTGTGCATGGGTACTATGATCTTTTATATAGAGTTTGTTACATATGCATTAGATAGATCTTGTGTATATATTTCTTTTGTCAGCTTTTATGCATTGAGGCTTTATTGTACACATTTTCTGTGGGATTTATATCACATTTACATACCTCATTCAAAACCCTAATAGAAAACTTTAAGTTTTTGGTGATGCTCTGTTTGCATATCATCCTCTTTTTTAATATAGGCAACTAGGAAGTTACAAACCTATGTAGTCAATAGCGTGCTATAGCGCTTAGCGGACATTCGATCTCATAGCGGTTCCGCTATTAGCGGTGCTAAATGCCGCTATTTGACCGCTATTCTGAAACCCGTATAGCGGTCGTAGCACTGCTTTTAGCGGGTTTTTTATATTTCAACCAAAAAACCCATATTAATCAACTTTTTGTTTGAAATAAACCTAAAAGTAAAGGCCCAAACGTAAAACTAAACCTAAATCAAGGTCTAAAGTCTTCATTTGCTGGATTCGTTTGACGTTGGTTCTTATTGTTCAACAAAATTAAACCTAAATCTAGAAATTGTTGGACTTCCACTTTCATGTTTTCATTTTTTGATATTACTACTAATATTTTGCATGATATTACTATGAATTTTGATACCACTATGAATATTTTCAAATATATATTTATATTTATATATAAATACATAACTAGGCATGGTATAAAAATTACCGCTATACCATCGCTATAACCTATATATCATATAGCGGACCTTCAACGCTATATGATTTTGGACCGCTATAACTGCATAGTTACAAACACTTTTGGGGGGCTTCTAAATCGTCCGACTCGTTGACCAGTTTGCTGAGTTTATAAATTCTACCCATTGGGCTTGATTGTAATAGGTTATAGCTCGAACTGCATAAAAAAAAGTTAACTTGCTTTTCCCACTCATCTATTTTGGGGAATATGGTATATTCCGTCTCATAGTACATATTCAACTCTTAGGAAGATTTTCATTTAGATGAGTCTTGTAAGTTAACCGGCTTTTAAACGCCACATGACTTGGAACCAAGTCAAAATCCCAAAAGTATAAATTTTCAGAAGAGCCTAAAATAGAATTTTCGTCTTTTTTACCTCTTTCTTAATTTGTCTATCAACAGGGAATGGCTATAGTTGCTGCAAGAGCAACAAGATTATCTATATATTCTTCATTTGCCAAAGAGAGTAATCAGAAGAGGTTTGACATAGTGTAAGAGTTTATTGATCATTGGCTTACGCTTTCTTAAGTGGAACATGGGAACTATATCTAAAGGATTGGCACTTTATAAAGGTGCATTTAAGTTGGTTAAATTATGTTTATTTAAACCATGAACTTGTATATTATTTGCTAAGCTTCGGTTTGGTTTGGTTTGGTTTGGTTTGGGTTTTCTTTTCTTTGGTAGGGAATTGTCTCTCTCCAACATATTGTGTAGGTATAATTTTGGTTTAGATTTATCCTATCATATGACCGATTCTTTAATCCCAGGGTTTAAATGAAGGGGAAGCAAGCAAATGTTCTTTGGATCAATATCAACCTTCATGAGGAACCGCTAATATGTTGTTTTTATGGCAGTAATCTTTAAGAATTAAGCATTGGCTATTTATTTGGGGTTGATCGTTTCAATGCTGAAGAGTGAGTGATTGTTGACATAATCTTGCACTTTTTTTTTTTTGGAGATTTTATAATAATGACAATTTCTTAATTTATTATAGATGTATTAAATTTGTGACGAAGCATGAATTAGAAATATCTCAGCTTGGTTTGGATCAAAGAAGTAGGGGTTTAACATGGCAAATGTCTAGGAGACGTGGAGATCGTGAAGCTCACAATGGATCCTCTATTTTTGTGTGAGTATAGCCTCTATATTTTTTAAATGGTTGTAAATTGTTATGAATGGAGGAGAGAGAAAAAGAAGATAAGTTACTGTTATCAGTATATTTGGAGGAGATACTGTTCACCTTTATAATTTTTTAATATTTTCTGAAATTGGTTGAGAGTGGAGGAGAGATAAAAGATAATGATAAAAGTATAAAAATATTATTTAATTGAAAAGAAGAGAGAAAAAGTGGTGTTTTTTTAGTGTAATTATAGTCTACTGATGCTTCTTTTTGTTGTGTCTTGGTACGATAATTTGTTTGTTGTCATCATAAGTAACTAAAGATTTGTTGTGTCTTGGTATGATAATTTGTTTGTTGTCATCATAACTAAAGATTTTTTAAAGTTAATATCTTTCTACATGTATGCTAATTCTTTTAAAGTTATTTTTTTATTTGTAGAGAAACAAAGGAGAAGCCAGGTTGGTGTAGTGACCCTCATTTGCCTCCAAGTGCAGCGTACGTACAATCAACTGTTAATTACTCTACTTAAAGTGGAAAGATGGGTGATTCGGGTAACGGATCACCACGAGTTTGGGCTGAAACATGTCTTCCAAGTGGCGTTGGCCTGGGTTGACCTACAAACACTTTTTTGTCCATTTCTTTTTAGATAAATAATGGGATATTTGTGTTTAGAAAAACAATATTATTACATAAATTGTAACAATTCAATAAAAGAGGCTTAGGATATTAATAGGTGCTATGTGCCAGTTTGCTATTGGTTGATTTTTCTTTTTTAATAATTTTTGTTTATTTTAGCTTTTAACCTTTAACATTTAGTATTTGCCCTTACAATCTTTCAACTTTATAAAATCTATATAATATTTTTTTCGTGCTTATATTTGTGTATGTGTCGATATAAATATAGGTTAATTACGGTTTTTTTTTGTCTTTTATTAAGTTTTTTTACCCTTCACCTTTTAACATTTAGTATTGCAGTTACAACCCTTCAACTTTCTAAAAACTTTATAATTATCTTTTACGTGTTCATATTTATGTACGTGTCGGTATAAATTCAAGTTGATTACATTTTTTTGAAAATGGGTAAGCTCAGATATAATATGTTCTCTCGCTTTTTCCAGTAAGTTTTCAGTAAATCTACGTTTTGGCATAAATTTAGTTTTAAAACAAGTCGAGTCAAATATAACATGTTTTCATTAGACTTTATAAATTCGGCTTACTGTTTCGGTCCCACCGCAACGCGCGGTATCATTTTTAACTTAAAAAAATATATTTTTTTACTTATTTTTATGTATGCATCGGTATAAGATCAGGTTGGTGTTCGACGTAAATTTCTTTCACAAAAGAGTTGACCCATGTATAATACATTTCCGTGCTTATTTTTATGTACATATTCAGTTTATCTACGTTTTGAGGTAACTTTTGTTTAGAAACGGTTTAGGTCTTTATTGCATAAATCCGAGTTATAGGTACTGCATGGCAGCTTGCTATTGGTGTTTCTTTTTCTTTTTTAGTAAGTTTTTGCTTATTTTAGTTTCTAACTTTCAACATTTAATATTTGCCCTTACAGTCCTTCAACTTTATAAAATCTATATAACATGTTTTTTCGTGCTTATATTTATGTATGTGGCGATATAAATTTAGGTTGATTGCGGTTTTTTGGTCTTTTAGTAAGTTTTTTTAGCCTTTACCCTTCAACATTTAGTATTGGCAGTTACAACCCTTTAACTTTCTAAAAACTTTATAGTTATTTTTTATGTGTTTATATTTGTGTACGTATCGGCATAAATTCAAGTTGATTACGTTTCTTTGAAAATGGGTAGGCTCATATATAATATGTTTTTTCGCTTTTTTTGGTAAGTTTTTAGTTAATCTACGTTTTGACATAAACTTAGTTTTAATACAACTCGGGTTAAATATAATATAATTCGGCTTGCTTTACGTTTCGGTCCCTCCGCAACGCGCGGTACCATTTTTAACTTAAAAAAACATAATTTTTACTTATTTTTATGTACGTATCAGTATAAGATCAGGTTGGTGTTCGTAAAAAAGTCAACCCATGTATAACATGTTTCCGTGCTTTTTCTTGTACGTATTCAGTTTATCTACGTGAGCTAACTTTTATTTAGAAAAGGTTCAAACCCGTCGCATCGCACGGGAAGATTTACTAGTTTTATATACTTATAAACATAAGATGGGTCTACAGTAACAACCGCCTTTCTTTTCTTTTTTTTCTTTTGTAACTTTTATATTTTTTATACATTTATCCTTTACCTTTTAGCATTCACGTATATAAGCCCTCAACTTTTCAAACACTTTGTAATTGAGTTTTACGTTGAATATGTTTGGATGGAAGTTCTTTTTATTTTAAATTAGTCGGGTCAACTATAATACTTTTCGTTTCATACCATTCTATGACCTAATAAAACATTATAAATTAAAACAAGTCATGTCAAATATAATACGTTTTTATTAGACGGTATAAATTCAAATTACTTTATGTTTCTACGCCGCCGCAACGCGCCGTACCCTTCTTTAACTTAATAAAACTTTATATTCTTATATGCTTATTTTTATGTACGTATCAGTGTAGATTCAGGTTGGTTAAGGTCAAATATAACACGTTTTTGTGCTTATTTTTATATACGTTTTCAGTTGTTCTACGTTTAACGTAAACTTTTTTCGGAAACAGGTCGGGTCAAATATAATACGTTTTCAATGAGCGATATAAATTTGAGTTACTTTACGTTTAAACGTCGTCGCAACGCGCGACAGTAACTTCAAGCGGGACAACTTTTTTGGTCTTTTACTATGTTTTTTTTTTACTTTTACCCTTCAACATTTAGTATTAGCACTTACAACCCTTCAATCATTTTTTGCATGAGTAAACTGCCATTTTGGTCCCTAAGTTTGGTCAGTTGTGCCACTTTAGTCCAAATCTCAAACTTTTTACATCTGGATCCCTGTGGTTTCAGTTTTATTGCCATTTTGGTCCAAAAATGAAATCAGATCAAATTTCTAAAAGAAAAACCTGGTTTTTTATCCTTTTCCTCAGGGGAAATTTGGGCATTTTGTATATCAAAACCCACAAGCTTGAAGCAGTTATTTTTTGTTCAACAACCTTCAACATCACCGCTCCCTTGTAAGATCTCCCACCACCATTTCTTCATCAACACCACCCCCTCCACCTTGCCGCCACCATACCACCATATCAACACCATCGATCCCACCACACCATCACCTCCAAGCCACCAATTAGATTTGATTGATTACAGAACCTGAAAGAGAGAGATATATAGAGGGAGAAAGAGACGGACAGAGCGGTAGTGGTGATGATGGTTCACAGTGGTGAACCATCGGATTGGTCATGGATTATGGGTCTCAGTAAACTTTGGTCAAACAGTTTACACCCCTTCCATCTTCTACTCTCCTTAAACAGAGTCCACCACGACATCCACCCAACTGAAACTAAGGTAGATGGTTGAACTCGTAATATGGCATTGTTGTTGTTGTGAGTTGATGATATATTATAGTTATTCGATTGCGGTGGTGATGGGTGGTTGCAGGGGCCGCCGGGTGTGACGGTTGGTTGAAGGTTTTGACCGGTGGTTGCAGGTTCGACCGGTGTTCCTTGTGTGTCGTCGAAGTATTGCTGACCGGCGATGGTGTTGATGGTGGTGACTGGTTGTTGCAAGAAGGAGGTGGAAGATGGTTTTGTTCAGCCTGTGTATTGTGGGAGAAGACAAAAAGTGGTGGGTGGAAGATGGTTTATTATTATAAGTGGGCCCCACACAGATACATATATATTTAATAATTATACTTTGATTTGTGTTATACATAATGACCAAAATGTCCCTGAGGCAAAGGACAAAAAACTAGGTGTTTCTTTTAGAAATCTGACATCATTTCATTTTTGGACCAAAATGACAATAAAACTGAAACCACAGGGACCCAAATGTAAAAAGTTTGAGATTTGGACGGCCAAACCTTAGGGACCAAAATGGCAGTTTACTTATTTTTATGTACTTCTCGGTATAAATTCAAATTGATTATGTTTCTTTGAAAAATGAGTAGGCTCAGTTATAAAATGTTTTTTTTGGCTTTCTTTATATATGTTTTTAGTTATGTTTTAACATAAAATTTATTTTACTACAAGTTGGGTCAAATATAATACGTTTTCGTTAGACTGCATAAATTCGACTTACTTTACGTTTTGGCGCCACCACAACGCGCGGTACCATTTTTAACTTAAAAAAAACATAATTTTGTACTTTTTTTTATGTACGTGTCGGTATAAGTTCAAGTTGGTGTCTGACGTAAATTTCTTTCGCAGATGAGTCAGGTCAAATATAATACGTTTCCGTGCTTATATTTATGTACATCTTCAGTTTATCTACGTTTTGACCTAACTTGTATTCGAAAACGATTCAGGTCTTCACGGTACATATCTGAGTTATTTTACATTTGTACCCGCCACAACACGGGACATATTTACTAGTTATATGCATATAGAGAAAAAGGTCCTTTACCTTCTCTAGGTCAAAACAGTTTGGTTTGGGGTGTGTTGACCCGTTAACACTTTGTATAATTGTTTATATGTTTTCCAAAAAATACTACTGAAGTAATAATCTTATTTCGATGAAGAAAGACCATTTTAGTGATGAATCATAAAGTTTACCTTTGACCCATCATGCCACCTGTAATTCATATTCATTTTGTACATGTAGGAAATGCACCCCTTATTTTGGAACGGCCATTTTTTATTACTGCCAGAGCTATGGATCCTAATGTGTTGTACTTTTTTTTATACAAAGTGAAGTAGAGCTATGAAAGTGGGATTATTTGTGTCCAATGCTACAAAGTGAAGCAGAGCTGTGCATCAATTCTTCAAGCCACTCTCAAAATACATGATGTTATTTTTTTTAATTTGATTGCACTTTATAGCGATCAAGGAGTTCCAGCATCCTTTAATGTCCCAAACAGTGCGGTAATTCTTTTGTTACGTGAAACCATTGCGCAACGTATGGCATAAAAACATAAATACCCTCGCCAACGTGCGGGCGCTCCTACTATATATATTTATATAGGGCCAGCAAGAAACTGAATAAACAAAACGAGATAAAGCAGAGTGTCAAGACTTATACAATGTCCGCTACATCAAAACTAAACCGAAAATGCTTTCTCAAATAAACCAAAATGAGACACCATCGGTCAAGGACAAGAATTCAACAACCTAACTCAGGATCCTGTGTTGACCAAAATAAGACACTACACATCTTCTGCCACACAAGCCATCCTTCATCATGTTTCTACAACTCCATCTCCCAATGAAACTTATCACATATCACAACACCAACCTTGATCTTATCATTTACAGGTTAACAATATTTTTACAAAGAAACATAAATTGTTACAACACAAAAAACAAAAACTCAAAACATATCATGTTCTTATCTTAACCCATGTCATCTAACAACAGAAGCAACAGAATGAGCCCAAAATCTAAGCTGATTCTTAACATCCGCTTCATTCCCAAATACCGGAATCCTTATCAGTCTTGATGCTTCTTCCTTAATCTTCTCCATATCACCCCATGCTTCCGACAGATACGGTCTCGAAACATTAACACAATCATCATTCACTTGTTCTTTCTCATCTTTCCCTAACCTCTGCAACCCTGGAATTATCGAAACCAAACTTGTATCCTTATCTTTTTCCGAAAACAAAAACCCTAAATCCATAAACCCTTTTAGCTCTTCAAATTCAAGCTCAGACAAGCTCTTGCTTTTACTTGTGTTTTTGTTTTTCATATTCTTCATTCTTGTTCTCTCATCTCTATTCAAATTCTTGTTCTTCACTTGAACTATAACTTCTTTTTCTTCATCAACTTCTATAACTTCTTTTGGAGTTTGAAGATTTAGCACAGAGTTAGGGGAATCTGAGGTGAGCTTATGTTGGTTGGAGTTGATGGACAGTGGGTCACTGTGACATCTAATGTTAATTGTTGGGACAGATGAGAAATCAAGGTTTTGAGATGTTTTAGCAGCTGGTTCTTTGTGTTCAGGAGATTTGGAAGATGGGGTTCGGGGTTTGTTGAAGATTTGGTGAGCAAACCAGTAGGAATCGAAGAGATCGAACAAGAGTTGAGGTTGTTCTGCTGCCATATGTGTGTGTGTGTCGGCAGGAGAATATAGGGAGTTTGTAGACAGGTTGGATTATTAGGTCTGGGATGAAGAGATTGGTATATAAAGTGGTTGAATTGACTAAATTGCCCTATGTTTATACCAACATTTACAAAACTCACGTGTATATCATTTGGTTTTGTATTTGAGTATATTCTTTATCGGTCTAGTCCATTCCTTGTTTAACGCGAAATCACGTGACCACCATTTGAACAGTAAGCAACTTGTATGTTTTAATAAAAAATTATAATTATAATACTAAAATAAATAAAACATGGAAAATGGGGAAATGCTTAGTATATTCTTCTTAAGTAACATGCTTGATTAATTTTATTATAAATCAAATTGTGTTTTAATAGTCTAAAGTATGACAATAAGTCAAATTGTATTTTAATAGTCTAAAGTATGACAATTTGCCAATTTGCCGATACTCGTATCTCTTTTTATTTATTTTCCCTTTCTTATCAATGACAATTTGCCAATTTGCCGATACTCGTATCTCTTTTTATTTTATTTTCCCTTTCTTATCATAATTTTTTTCTTCTTTTATGCATGTTATCAAAGGTTCTTTCTAACGTAAAGAAATAAAGAAAAAGATGAGGGTTAGAAAAACATAAATTCCTATTTATAAGAGTTTGATAATATCTGTTAAAACAACAAGGATATGGCGGGGAGGAAGGTACATGATCAACTCCGGTGGAAGCTTCTTGGCTGGAATCTGCGGACAAAGAACACCGTTAACCTTAACGCGAGCGGTGGCCTCCCGCGTTTGGACTCCGGCGTGAGAATCAGTTATCGGTTCTTAAGAGTCTTAGCATAATGTAGTAAAGAGTTTTAGAGTGAGAGAGTGAAGTGTGAATACCTTAGGCTGGCTCAAAGTACCCCCTTTTATAGACCAAGTGATCTGCCCAAGGAAGTTCCTTTGCCAGCTGTTGCCTTCCCCATCGGGTAAGCATCTTCTTTACTGTTGTTTGCTTGCAGGAGAGACCTTGCCTTTTATGGTAAACGCACAGGTTTGTGTGTCTCGAGGTTTTTGCTTGTGCTTTTGGTAAAAGGTCAAGTCAGTTTGACCTTTGTTATACTATTCCCGAGGTGCACAGTAACAGTAGCTCCCTCATGTTGGTCCAGCTCCTGATGGGGAGCTAGTTGCCTTATTTACTCAGTCCTTGCTTTTATTTATGTTAGGCTGGTTGTTGTTTATTTGAGCTTCTTGACTTATCCTTATGTTGTTGCTTAGGGACTTGGTATACCTACGTCATCAGCCCCCCAGTCATAAGTGTTGGTATCTTCTTATGGTAGCGATATTTATGACTTATATTATTCCTTTCTTATCTCTAACCCATTCCTTAGGCCAGGGAGCTGAGCTCCCTTGATGGCGCCTGTTTTATCCCTAGCAATTTGAATCCCTTCTCATTTATTGCCCACTTGCCCTAGCCGGCTGTCAGGAAACGATTGATTTGACATCGCAGCAGGTGATGAGTGCTTCCCCTGACAATTTCCGGCGGTTACATCTTGACCTTATATTTTTCCCCTAATATCGTGATTAGTGTTTCTTTGATTTATAAAATAACCGTTCCTTTTACCCTTTTGCATTCAAAAATCCTCCAAGTTTTTCATAGTTTTCTTTGTTTCGGATATTACTGTGCTTCCTCCGGCGATATATAATTTTCCGGTACGTCTTTCTTTCTCCTCATGGCTTCTAACAAGAATGACATTGCTCTTCAGTTTTCAAAACTCACTGAATCTAAGATTAGGCAGTTTGTTCTCGGTCACGGTATCGACTCTAGTCTTGAAATTTGGGTTCCGGGGATATGACCGCTGATCAATGGGTTTTTGGTTTTCTATACTCGTATTTTGGATAAACCAAACCTAAGATACCCTTTTTCTGATTTATTTCTTAGTGTTCTTAAGTATTTCCGGTTGTCGTTGGGTCAGTAGGCTCCGGTAGGCATTGCTCATATCATGTTCTTTGAGATACTCTGTGGAGCTTTAAGTTACAAACCTGATTTGTTGATGTTCCGGCGATTCTTCCGGCTTTCCCGGAATGGAGATTGGTATACTGTCGAGAAGGTTCCTTGTGAGAGTTCTCTTCTAACTACCACTGTTGGGCATACTTATGCCTGGAAGAATCAATTTTTCTTTATCTCTCATGACCTTCTTCCATTTCGTATTGTTCCTCGAAAGTTTTCTGAGGCTTTGAATGAGAAAGAGCCGGATGTGCAAAGTGTTAACCAGGAGTTACTTCTCAAACTTCGTCCCTATCGTTTGAGGCTTAAGGCTTACCCGGGGGAGCTTCTGGTTATGCTGGGTATAAGCCAGGATTGGCCTGAATCTCGTCGTGAACCCGTGTTTTTCTTCAATGACAAGGGTATGTTATGTTTGTTACTAACTTGATCATTTTTTTTGTTTTAATTTTCTTACTTGTTTCCTTTTTCAGAGATGAGTGCTTTGGATTTTCTTGAGATAAATGATGCTACTTGTGTGGAAATTGAGATGAGGGAGCTTGCTGAGGGTGCTCCTTCTATTGTTCTTCGTACCCAGCATGTCCGTACTGATGGTGATTTCCAGAATGTACCTGTGCAGCCGATTTCTGATGCTCCTTCTGCCAAGAAGCTTGCCTCCACAGGCCGTCGATTGACTAGGGGGTGTCAGCTTCCAAATCCGCTCCCCAATCTTCTGATCTGATATCTGTTGATAGTGGCGATGAGGATGATGCTAATATTATTGCTTCAATTACTGGGGTTAAGTTTGTTAAGAAGGAGATCTCTGAACTTGTTGGTGAGGGAGGCGATGTTGCTGTCGAGGGAGCAGTGTGCCTGAGGAGCCTGTTGTTAGTGGTGGGGAAGCTGGTGCTTCCTCTCCTCGTCTTGCTACCGTTGTGCAAAAATTAAACAAAACAAAAAGGAAGCTCCCGGAGAAGCCTGTCAAGGCTTCTAAGGCTTCGAAGAAGGTTAAGATTTTGTTGTTAGTCCCTCCTCTCCTGAGGGAGGTGTTCATAGGGCCTCTGCGGGCATTCATGCCCAGAAGAATGGAGGGGATGAAGCTTCTAAGTCTTTGGGTAAAGGTAACTTGGGTGATGCTTTGGAGGGGAAGCAGACTGTTGAATCGGGGAAGGGGCCGGTACAGGCTATTTCTGTCCCAAGTTGGAATATTACTGTCTCGGATACCTTGAAGAGCGGTAGGGTGTGCCATGATCTTATACGGAATGTTGCTCCTCCTGCTGAGAATGAGCTTCTTTCGCAATTGTCCGATGAGGATTCGGCCTACCGCATCATTACTCAAGCTACTAGTTTGATAACCTCCCTTCCTGATGGTCTCGAACACTGGGCTAACTCGGTGAGCAGGAATGTTGATCTTACTGAACCTTTGTCGAAAAGGAGGTCGAGCTTAAGGAATCTTCTGATCTTCTAGCCACTCATCAAGCTAAGGTAAATGATCTTGAGGAGCAGCTTGTCTCTTCTTTAGCTAAGAGGAATGAGGAAGCTAAGAAGGTTGATGTGTATGCCGGGCAGCTGGCTGATTTCAATAATCAGTTAGCTAAAGCGAGAGCTGAGTTTGGTGCTGAAAGGTTATCATTTAGAAAGGAACGTGCTGCTTATGAGGCAGGTGTTACAGAGTTGAGGCAGCAGGTCAAGAGTTTGACTGAGGACAGGGACTGGTTGATTGGGTCTGGTATTCATCAGTTTGTGACATTTCTTCTACACAGTCAGGAGTTCAACAAGGATCTTGCTGGTATTTATTCTAAGGCTATGGCTCATGGTCGTTTTACGGGCCTTGTTGCTGCTTCCGAAGCAATTGTTCGTGGGGAAGCTATAAAGGGGCTCCCCTCCTACAAGCCTGACTCTTTAATGACTTTGCTGCTGCTGTGAGGAGGATGGAGGCTCTTTCCTATCCGTATGTTGAGAGCTTTTCTCAGATGGTGAACCGCCCTATTGCTGAGCTGCAGGCTTTGGAGCCGGAAGGTCTGAACTTGGATCTTTGTAGGCAGCTATTGCATTCTCCCCCGCGAAACAGTCATTGTTTGAATCTGGTATTCAAGACCGGGGAGCTAGCCCTGCTAAAGAGGCTGAAATGACCCAAGGTTCTGACCTGCTACTACCTCCTCCGTTCCTCCTGATGCTCCCCCACCCTCATCTCCCAAGGGAGCTAGCTCCTCCGCTCCTGAAGGTGGGGATATTGACCTTGATGGCTTGTATGATGACCTTCCTTGAAGCGACGGTCTTTTCTTTGTTTGATGTTGGCATTGGTGGCTCAATGTTTTATTTTGTTTAACCTTCCTGTTTAGGAAGTGTTGTATTTGCCCTTTATGGGTTATCTTTTGGTGTATTATGACTTAGGCTGCCCCCTTAGGGGTTTTAGGCCTTTTGGTATGTTTACGACGTTCTATGTCTTTGTGATATATTTAGTTTTTGTTATCTCCCTTTGTGCATTCTAATGTTTTGTTTTGCTTTCGTGGAAGTATGTTATCTCCCTTTATTCTTCTTGTTTGTGATACTATGTACGAATATTTTTCTCTTTTTGCAATGTCTTCTCTAGACGAATTTTGGTTAAGTGCCGCAGTCATGGGTAGATATAGTGTCGGATCCCATGGAGCTTGATTTGGAGGAGCTCACCCTTAGGATAGAACAATAATTTTTTGTTAACAAAAGTTGCTGCTTGTGTTTTCATTAAAACTGATTACAGCCAAGTACAGATTCATTCAACCATTACAATGATCAATTCACACTATGAATTTATTCAAATGTTTCCCGTTCCAATGTCTTGGAACCTTCTTGCCTTGTGGGGTTTCCAGCTTATAGGAGCCTCCCTCATGTGCTTCTTTTATAACATATGGGCCTTCCCACTTTGGGCCCATTTTTCCAGTGTCTTCCATTTTACTTGCTTCATTATTTCTCAAGACGAGGTCTCCTGGCTTGAAAGTTTCTTTTTTGACTCTTTTGTTGTAGTAACCTTCTAGCCTTTTCTTGTATCTTGCTTCTCGAATTAGGGCAGCTTCTCTGGCTTCTTCCAGCAGGTCTAGGTTTAGCAGGATTTCTGTTTTGTTGGGTGCTTCTTGCCTTCTTGAGCTTCTTAGTGTTTGTACCCCCACCTCTGCTGGTATCACTGCTTCGGAGCCATACACTAGGCTATAAGGGGGTTCTTTGGTGACTTGTTTTTTCTAACGTTCGGATAGCCCACAACACACTGGGGAGCTCCTCCACCCAGTGTTTTCCATACCTTCCTAGCCTGGTTTTCAGCCCTTCTACGATACTTCTATTCATCCTCTCTACTTTCCCATTGGACTGTGGGTAACAAACGGAGCTAAAGACCTGCTTGATTTGTAATTCTTGGCACCATGTGCTGAACGGTTTTTCTGCAAACTGTTTGCCATTTGTCGGTTACTATCTCCCCCGGTAGTCCGAACCTACATACGATGCTTTCCCATACGAAGCTTATCACATTTTTCCCTGTGATTTTTGCCAATGGCTTCACCTCCGGCCATTTGGTGAAACAGTCTACTGCTACTAGGAGGAATTTAACCTGGCCAGCTGCTGTGGGGAATGGACCTATGATGTCCATACCCCATTTGTAAAATGGCCATGCTGCCAAGATGGGAACTAAGTCGTGCTTTGGACTTGCCTTTACCAGAGCGTGTATCTGGCATGATTCGCATTTGTGGATGACTTCAGCCGTGTCTTTGTGCATCGTGGGCCAGTAGTAGCCCATGTTCATTAGCTTTGCCACTATGGTTCTTACTCCTGCATGCGCACCGTATATTCCATCATGCACCTCATTGATCAAGTAGGTGCTTTGATTGGGACCGACACACCTTAGTAGTGGGGACAGGTAGCCTTTCTTGTAAAGCTTCCCTTCCTCCACTACATATTGGTTAGCTTTTGCCCTGATTCTTACAGCTTCTGGCTCTTCTTGGGGGAGCTTCCCTTCTTCGAGGTACTTTTGTATCGGGGTCATCCATGATTCTTGCTCTTATTTGACTTCATCATTGACCTCCTCTTCCTCCACTGTTTTCTTTTTTATTACTTCTAGCAACACCTTCTTCGTTAGGTGTGCAAAGGTTAAGGAAGCCAGCTTGCTCAAGGCGTCGGCTTGCTTATTCCTTGTTCGAGACACTTGGGACAACGAACAGGATTCAAATCTTTCCATCAACGCTTTTACTTTCTCCTTGTACTGTATCATTGATGGTTCCCTTGCTGTGTATTCTCCTTTTACCTGGCTTGCCACTAGCTTTGAATCGATGAAGGCCCTAAGCTCTTTAACACCCAATGCCTTTGCTATTCTGAGACCGGCTAACAATGCTTCATATTCTGCCTCATTGTTGGTGCAAGGAAAGTCAAGACGTAGTGGATAAGTATATTCGGTTCCGTGAGGGTCCGTTATGATGAGACCTGCCCCGGAACCTTCTATACTGGATGCTCCATCTGTGAATAACGTCCACTTTCCTGCCACTATCGTTTCACACTTTTCCTCCTCTACTTCATTAACCTCCTTGATTCTTGGCATTTCTGTTAAAAAATCAGCCAGTACTTTCCCCTTGTAAGCCTTCCTTGGTATGTACTCGATCTTGTGTTCCCCCAGTCCCACTGCCCACTTGGCCATCCTTCCTGAATCTTCAGGCTTTTCCAGGATGGTTCTTAGCGGTTGGTCAGTCAGTACTTGGATGGGGTGAGCTTGGAAATACCTTCTTAGCCTTTTCGCTGTATGCACCAAGGCTAGAACCAGCTTCTCTAATGGAGAGTAGTTAAGTTTTTCCATTTTTAGGGCCTTGCTTACAAAGTATACCAGTATCTGTTTTCCTTCCCTTTCTACCATAAGCACGGAGCTTATGGCTTCCTGACCTGAAGACAAGTAGACGGTGATTGTCTCGTCTTTTGATGGTGCTTCCATGGCAGGTAATGAGGCGAGGAGCTCTTTGAGTGCTGAGAAGGCTTGTTCAGCTTCCTCCGTCCATTCGAAGCTTTTCTTATTAGCACAATTTTTTAATGTTCGGAAGAACGGGAGTGACCTTTCTGCCGACTTAGGAGGTAACCGTTTGAGGGTTGCAATCTTTCCGTTCAAGCTTTCGACTTCCTTCTTTGTTTTTGGTGATTTCATTTGTATGATAGCTTGAACCTTGTCTGGATTGGCCTTGATGTTTTGCTTCCCTACCACATGACCAAGGAACCTCCCCTCCTCGTACCCAAACGAACATTTGCTTGGGTTCAACTTCATATTGATTTTGTTGAGGTTGTGGAATGTTTCCTTGATGTCTTGTAACATGTCTTCTTCACTTTTGCTTTTTATCACTAGGTCATCAACGTATGCTTCCATGTTCCTTCCGATTTGCTCAGAAAAGGCCTTGTCGATGAGCCGTTGGTACGTGGCTCCGATGTTTTTCAACCCAAAGGGCATTTTGGTATAGCAAAAAATCCCCTTGTTGGTGTGAAATGTCGTCTTCTCTTCGTCTTCTTTTGCCATTTTGATTTGATGATACCCTTTGTAAGCGTCAAGGAAGCACTCGAACTTATACCCGGTGAGTGAATCTACCTTCCAATCTATCTCTGGCAGGGGGTAACAATCTTTAGGACATGCTTTGTTCAAGTCCTTAAAATCAACACACATTTTCCACAACCCATCGGGCTTCTTTACCATTACAGGGTTAGCAAAGCAGGATTGGAATTTTACTTCCCTTAGGATGTTAGCTTCCACTAGTTTCTTCACCTCCCGACAGGCAGCTTGGCTTTGTTCGGGAGCCAGACCTCTTTTCTTTTGAGTCACCGGTTTGTATGTTGGAGCAATATTCAATGAATGCTCAGCTACTTGCCTCGGTACCCCTATCATGTCGCTTGGGCTCCAAGCGAATACCCCTACATTTTCCCTCAGGAGTTGCTTTAACCTTTGTTTTGTGGCTGTCGGGAGGTGGTTGTTTATCCTGATCTTCTGTTCTGGGATGGAGCTGTTTATGCTCACTTCCTCGTCAGGGCTATCTTTGATTTCGCTACCTCCCTCTGCTTCTATTTCCATCAATGCGATCAACAACGCCTCCTTTGTTGGGACCAGCGATGCTATGCCCTTATCGGTTGGGAATCTTGCCATACCATGGACTGGGGAGACCACAGCGTCAAAACCAGCGAGGCCTGGCCTCCCTATCAGCATGTCATAGTTGGAGGGGGACCTTATTACTATGAATGTTAGCTCCTCCGTTCTTGCCAGGTCACCGTCCCGAGGCACAAGCTCAGGGTTAGCTTCCCCAGGGGCTGTACCTTTTCCCATGTGAAGCTTCTTAGGGTTTGTATCTGTACTTTTCAATCGGGATTTTTGTCATCACTGAGTTGACTAAAGCATCTTTGGTACATGACATTTGATGCTGCCCCAGGATCCATGTACACCCTATTGATGACCTTCCCTTCCAATTCTGCTTCTATGATGATTGGAAGATCCATCCTATCTTTTGACTTTGTTAGGGAGAAGCATATGACTTCTTGGTTCCAAGGGGTGATTCTCCTCCTTTTTCCTTCTGGGTTCTCTTCCCCCACACCATGTTGACATTCGATTCTTTCTTGCTTTCTTTCTTCTCCTTGATCTCTTTTACTAAGTGACCCAGCTCCCCCGACTTAACTGCCTCTTCGATCCTTTTCTTTAGCTGATAACAATCGTTAGTTTGGTGCCCTGTGTCATTATGAAAAGCACAAAACTTGGTTGAATCTCTTTTGTTGGCTGGCTTTGCCAGGGTCGAGGTGGTTTGAAGGAGTACTTGACCTCCTCTGTTGACAGGATTTCTTGGGGTGTCTTCGTGAGTAGGGTAAAGATATGTTTATCTTTTTCTCTATTCGATCGAGGGGACCTTCTTTTATCTTCGAACCTTCTTCCTTCGTAGGGCCTGAATGGTCGTCTCTCTGAGAAAGACTGGAAACGAGGCCTCTTAGACGAGGAAGGTTGGTCTCTCCAGCTACCATGCTCTCTTTTCTTCGAGGCCTGTCTTTCTAAAGCTTCTTCCCCTTTGAGGAACGATTCTGTTCGCTCAAAGGCTTCCTCCATCGTTCGAGGATTGTTCTCATGAAACCTTCTTAACAACTTTTTAGGTCTTATGGCATTCATGAAGGTTGAGACCCTCATTTTTTCGGTTGCCCCACTATACATTAAACCTTCTCGTTTGAATCTTTCCACAAAAGTTCGAAGGTCTTCATGGTCTTTTTGTTGAATTTGATGCATGACTGTAGCATCCCTTGTACACTTCTTTTGTGGGTGAAGTTTGATAGGAAACTTTTATACAAGTCATCAAAGGAGATGATGCTCCTGACCGGGAGCCCACAGAACCATAACCTTGCCGGGCCAATGAGGGTCTGCATGAACATGTGGCAGCACTCTGCATTGTTCCATCGCCCCACTGTGGCAGCTCCTGTAAAGACTTGTAAATGATCCTCAGGGTCTTCCGTTCCATGGTACGTTTTGACGTTTGAAGGCATCTTTATCTTGGTTTGAAAGATGTAGTTGGCTATTTCGTCGGAGAAGCATGACAACGAGCTCGGCTTGTAGGGCATAGAAGGAATGTTGCTAGTAGCTCCTGCTCCTCTTATGTCTTGTGTAACTGGCTGAGTTTGCAAGTTCTGCCAAGCTTGGTTGCCTAAGAGCTGCTGACCCAACTGTGCCAAGAGCATAGCAATTTGGGGGTTTTGAACATCATATGGCATGCAACCTGGCTGAAGACTGGTGAACGGTGACAAGCTCACGGCTACAACTCTACTAGCCAGCGGCAAGGACCTGAGTGCTTCTGCAAAGGTCGTTTGTGGAGGTGGCGAGACAACCTGAGTCTGTTGTAGGAGCAGCTCGACTGTATACTCTGGATATCTTGGGGAAGGTTGGTAAGGGGAGCTAGAGTGACCGCTCCCTTCTCCAAGTATACCTTTCGTTTGTGTGTTAGGACTCGGGGAAGCTCAAGTGACACTGGGGGAAGTAGTAGTACACAAAGGAGGAGGCATAGGTGCAAGTGTAACCTCAGGCTCATCATAAGACAAGCGTGCCTCACTCCCTTGGTTTGTTCTTCACGAACATAGCTATTCAGCAGTTCCCTCAGCTGTATGAAGTTATTTCTTACCCCTTCCGGTGTTATCTCCATGGTGTTTACCGAAAATAGAACCTCGCTGGGCGAGGAGGGCCCAACACGTGTGGCAGGAGGTGTTTGGAACAGTTGAGTACCTCCCGTAGTTGGTACGAGATTTAGTCCGTCCGTGTTACTAGGTGAGCTGCCCATCCCCGGTGTGACAGGGGAGTCTGGCAGGGAAAAGGAACTGCCGGAGACTTCCTTTTGGGGATGATCCTTTCCGGCCATATGGAAAATGAGAACTTAGGAACAGGGCTGTACTACTACAATGGTTGTTCTAAGTAGCGTAGCCCCACGGTGGGCGCCACTTGTTAAAACAACAAGGATATGGTGGGGAGGAAGGTCTAGGATCAACTCCGGTGGAAGCTCCTTGGTTTGGAATCTGATGACAAAGAACACCGTTAGCCTTAATGCGAGAGGTGGCCTCCCGCGTTTGGACTCCGGCGTGAGAATCAGTTATCGGTTCTTAAGAGTCTTAGCATAATGTAGTAAAGAGTTTTAGAGTGAGAGAGTGAAGTGTGAATACCTTAGGCTGGCCCAAAGTACCCCCTTTTATAGACCAAGTGATCTGCCCAAGGAAGTTCCTTTGTCAAGTGTTGCCTTCCCCATCGGGTAAGCATCTTCTTTACTGTTGTTTGCTTGCAGGAGAGACCTTGCCTTTTATGGTAAGCGCATCGGTTTATGTGTCTTGAGGTCTTTGCTTGTGCTTTTGGTAAAAGGTCAAGTCAGTTTGACCTTTGTTATACTATTCCCGAGGTGCTACAGTAACAGTAGCTCCCTCATGTTGGTCCAGCTCCTGGTCGGGAGCTAGCTGCCTTATTTACTCAGTCCTTGCTTTTATTTATGTTAGGCTGGTTGTTGTTTATTTGAGCTTCTTGACTTATCCTTATGTTGTTGGTTAGGGACTTGGTATACCTACGTTATCAATATCAAAATCAAGAATTGATAATGCTTGTGAAAAAGAAAATAAGTTGATGTCGAAGATTGTAAGTACCCAAGAGAACCAAGATGGGTGAAAGGCAAAACAAATAAAGAACTGTTGAAATAATAACATATTTATTATTTCATTTATAACATCCAATTCAATAGTTACATATTTTATAAAAAAAAATAGTCTTTATACATTTCTTTTATGTCTAGATAATGTTTTCATGATTGGGCCTAGAGCTGTTGGGCAAGCCCGACACATCCTTCTCAGAGTTAACATGGGGGCAGGCCCGCCTCTAGGTGTGAAGACTAATGGGCTCAAGTGTTAAAGCAACATAAGCGCTTGGTGCTGGGCTTAACAGAATTGTTGATCAAGGCCCAGGAATTGTGTGTCCGGGTTTCTTTGCGGGTCAAAGCAGCTCCTATTGGAGCTGTATATAAAGGGAGAGTGTCATTAGGGTTTCGTGTTGTTGAGATAAGTTTTCTCTCTATTGCTGAGTTGTCGTACTTCTCTCTGGATTCTGAGATCATTTGTGTTCATCTTGTGTGATCTTTGTACAGATGTGTGTAAATCTTATGATCATTAGGTGTTCTTTGATTTCGTTTTGTATATAGATCTATTGAGTTTTGAGAGTTTATTTGATTTTGTGAAATTTTATAGTTCCTAATTCATCAGATCGTGTTGATTTGAATGTTTATTACCATATTTTGTCGTGGTGTCAGAGCACGAAGTGCTCTTGGGTTTGATTTTTATATCAAGATCTAGGGTTTGGTCTTTGATTCTTTTGAGGCTCCTGCTGTTAGTGTTTTCTGAGCGTTGTCAGAGATCGAGTCTGGGTTGATTGAAACGGATTGAAGAATCCTGAGTGGTTGTATCTTATCTCTGGTTCTGTGTTGTTGTTGATCGAGTGCTGGTTGGAGCTCTCAGATCTGGAAACTGTTGTTCCATGTTCTTGATTTACAACCTTAAGTGAAAGTTTTGGATCTTGAATATTGGACGGAGAAACCCTAGCTTGGGTTTATAATCTGGTAAGATTGTTCCATCTTATTCTTGTTCTTTATTCAATAATTTGCATTAAGCATTTATGACCGGGTTAGGGGTACCGACTTGTTGATTTACATGGAGATCCACACATTGTCTTTGTGTTGCATCATCTATGTTGAATAATTTTGTGTGTGCTTGGTCTGTATTTTAGATCTAGGTTGGCGTTTCTATGTTAAGACATGTCCTGACTCCTATTGAGTGACGAAGTAGGAGTCTAGACACTGTCACAGCTTCACCTTTGTGTGCGTAATATATGATTAGTTGGGTTCTTGATTGTTTGATTATGTTTTTTATGTGATCATGGGTGTGAATCAAACTCTGGTTAGCAAATTGGATGCTAGTGATTCTAGCAGTCTTACTGGTTGTGACTTTAAAACTTGAAGGTTCTTAGAATTATAGTGTGTGGATGCTATAACTCTTACTCTTCATGTTAAAAATAAATAGGGATTTATAAATGGGTCTTGGGTAAAATCTGTTGATAATGACATACTTGTTAGACAGTGAGATAGATGTAACTATGTAGTTCTACATCAGATATTAAATTTTGTAAGTGAACAACTGTATATGAGTCCGGTGTATTCTAAATTTGCTTACGAGGTATGGAAAGACTTGAAAGAGGACATATGACAAAGTAGATGGATCTGTAGTATTTGACTTGCATAAAAAATAAGCTCTTTCACTCAGAATGGCATGTTTCTGTTAGAATATCATAAGCTAAATGTTATACGGAAATAACTGGATCGAATCATGCAATTACTCACATATACATGTAATGCATATAAGGAGTTCAATTTATACATGTAATGCATCTAAGGAATTCGATAATTTACATCATATGATAAAATTAATGCAATTCTTGATGGGTCTTTGACAATGTGTGTTAGTATGTTAGGACAAGTTTGTTAATAAAAGAGAGTCTTCCTAGTGTTAAGGAAGCTTTTGTTATTGTTTGTAGAGAAGAATCACATAAAAACTCTAGTGGTGTTCAAAAAGGACAGACTACTGTTGGATTTGTGTCCAAATTTAATCAAGGTTTTGATAACAAGAAAAAGATTAATAAACTTTAAATCAAAACTTTAACTGTACATTGTGACAAAGTGGGTCATAACATATAAAAATGTTTTGAGCTTATTGGTTATCCTTACTGGATGAAACCAAGAATTGTGAATAAAAAACGAAGTTCTAGTAATGTTGTTAGTGATAATTTTGATACTTCTTCTATTCCAATAAACTCTTTAACATCTGATCATATTTGAATTTTGTTAAGTTTGTTAAATGATAAGTCTGGAGATAATTCGCAAAGCTACAATGTGTCGGGTAGCTTGTCACTACCTTTAAGTGAAAACATGTATAGTAAGCATATCTTTTGTTTAGCTAATAATACTATGTCTAATAGTGGATCAGGTTGGGTAATAGGTTCAGAAGCAAACCAACACATGCTTATGTCTGAAAAAGGATTAACTGATTTTATTGATGTGTATGGGTTTAAAATTCAGGTTAAACGTCCTAATGGTACTAATGCTAATGTAACTAAAATTGGGACTTCAAAATTATCTGACAAAGTTGTTCTGAATGACATGTTTGTTGTGAACACCTTAACCAATGGAGAAACGTCGGGGTATCACGCAACAAAATTGTTCAAAACACATGACATTAAATTAAAGTTGTAATATATTTCAACCAAATTACATTGTTTCAAATAACAAACCAAGAAATAAAAATACTTGTTCCAAACATAATATAACGAATATCTTTGATTTAAATAAAACTAAGGCAGAAGTCCAAATCCTATATCAAGCAACTTGGATAGCATCAAATGTTAGCATCTGAAACATATGTAAGAAAACATGGGTCAACTTCAATGAAGTTGGTGAGCAACATAGGTTTTATAGCAAACCATGTAACAAAAATATTGAATAATTCATATGGCATAAGTGGAACATTAAGCAAATTGGATTTAACAAATATGAGTCACTTGGGGCATATTCAAACCTGAGCTGACATGTTTAACGGATTCTATCATCTTCCACTTCCCTAAAAGCAAAATGTGTTAAGCAAAATGTGCGAATGGGCAAAACCAAATGGAAGTGGAGATGGGTCGTCACACCTATAGTGTTATTATATACTACCGGATGGTTTGTTCAGAGTTACCGAATGCACGCGTTTAAGCAAACGAATAAGTTTCATACAATTACAAGTAGTGATCACATAAGCGATAAAATAATGAATTGTATAAACATTTAAGCAAAAATTAGTGCAACATATGTATCATCCCAATAGAGGTAAAAAGAGAACTATGTACTCACCTTAGGTAGCAAAGCAATCATACAAAGTTGTCGGTGTTGGGAGAATCCCAAAGTGTTATCCTATAACGTTCAAGTGTACCATTTATGTGACACCCGGCAAAATACCGATAATTCCGTACAACCCTGAACAACCGTTATAATATATGTTTACGCGTTTTCCGACTTGAATTTATCAAATTAAGTCCTAAATGTCTAGGATCGCATAAAATCATAGCTTAGTATGATAATAATTCTGTTACGATTGAAACGAATAAAACTATATCCTAGACTAGCGGGAGAAACGCGAACATGCGATACCTTTCAGTACTGGTCGTTGTACAGTCTGACATGGCAAAAACGAGACATAAGGCATGTCTGCACGAATATTCCATGAAAAAGTCGTCTCAAAATAATATGTGCCTTATACTTTTTAGAAAATTCTATTTAAAAACCAAATTGTCCAAGTCCGCAGAAAAGTGAAGTAATCCTGCAGAAGTGTACAACATTCTGCAGAACGAAACAATAACTGTTCAAAACCCCAAAAATAAATATTATTTACTATAAATAATATAACGGGTATTAAAAACAACACAAAACCCGCACTTAAATCATATTGTGTAAAGCTGCATAACTAGTTCAGTAAACTGTCCGACAACAAAGCCGGTACAGGAACTCGGCCTAAAATAATAAATTTATTAGTCTGGAGTGTTGGATTAATAGATTGACCGATAAAACATGCACTATGGATTTATATAAGTAACGCACAATACTAGTATTTAACCTGGTACAAGACCTGAACTGAATTTATCAACCCGAACAACGAAACAATAATTTTAGTGAGTTAGTTGGACCTAGTATGACATTACTTTAAAATATTGAACCATGAAACTTTATAAAAATTTATATATAAAATAACCAAGTTCATGAAAGTGTATATAATATACAAAGTTAAAAAAAATACAACCCCTCCCCCCCATCCACGGTTTTGAGGGTGTGGGACCCCACCTATTTTTCTAGTTTGTTGTGTTGGTGATCTTGCATGGAGGATTAGTGTAAGGAAATCAAAACAAATCATCAAAACTAACCTAAATACTCCACCTTCACTTCATTTTCCAAAAACACCAAAAACCTTACATCTTTCTCCCCCCTACTCTCATTTTCGGCCATCACCAAGAACACCACCATCACCATTTTTCAAAATTCAAACATTATACATTCAAGCTTTCATAGAAGATCAAAGGTGAATCAAGGAAATTCCAAGTCTTAGTAGCTACTTGAAGCACATTGGAAGCACTAGGAGGTTCTTGGATCATCAACTCATCTTCATCTTTTCACCTTGTTCTTGTTAGCAAACTTGTAAGAATCAAAACTAGCACCTACATTCTCATAGTTTTTGATTTAATATAATGTACAAGTTCATCTTGAATCATACCTAATAAACCCATTTGAAAAAAAAATAAGAAAACTAAAATCATTATTATAATCATATTATTTCGTGATGATTTTTGATGAACTTGGAATAGTTTATGGTAGTAGACTTGAATCTTGTATGTTCATGTACAAAATTATGATCTAAACACATGCATGTTTAGATCTAGCAAGATTCACCAACAAAATGTTATGAACATGGAATTTTGCACTTAAAATGGTTACATGCATCTTATAAAACATAGATGATTATTTAAAACTCATGAACTTGAAATTTTTGTGAAATGGGTAAATAAAGTTTCCATTTTTGGAAAGATCATAAGTATGAACTTGTTCTTGGAAGTGTTATGAACATACGTTTATACTTAAAATGATTTCATTAGTCACCTAAAGTATGAGATTTTTGGTGAAAATCATAAATAAAGTTTCCTTTTTAGGAAAGTTGGAGACTACAACAAGTTCATGACACTTTTGTTGGCAAGTTAGGATGATCTTTGATACTTGATGATGTTTTGAGTTGAAAATGATTTAAAAACAAGTTTGTTTAAACTTAGGAAAAGTCCATAGTTTGGGGAAACTATGGCAACATTTTTATAAAATTGGTTTTGATCAAAAAGTCTTAAACGAAAGATTTGGTGACTAGAAATGACTTGGGATTTTAAAACAAGACTAAGCGGATTTTCGGATAAGAAAGTACAAGTTCAATTTTTATAAAGACTTTCTAAATTAATAAGGGAAAGTATATATTTTAGATAAAATATATACTTTAAGGATCACCAAGTGTCATATTTATATTTTGTGTATATATTATGTATTTAGACCATTTGGGAAAACAAATACAAAAATATATAAACACACAAAAATACAAGAAAATATGGAAGCACTTGAAAACGTGAAAACTATAAAATATAAGTGTCCGCCCTTGGAAAAATTAAACAAATCGGACAATTCGGACAATTAGGACAAAATAGAAACTATGGCACGGACCAAACAAATGACTTAGGCGAGACGGACGACACGAAGGAAACGATCGAAAACAAACAGACGAACCGACACCCACTTTATTTTTACTAGATTTAATAAAAGTAACTTATACAAAAGATTTATTAGTATTATAAACTAATTTTTTATACGTTATTATTATTATTAGTAGTAAGTAATAAGAATATAGATCAACCCAAATTTAATAAACATATGGGTTAGCCCATCTTTTAAAACTAAATTGGGCTAACCTATCTTTTTAAGTTGGACTAAAGCACACTTTTATAAGCAAGCCCACATTTTACAAGTTGCTTTGGGCTAAGCCCACTTTTGTAAAGCTATTTTTGGGCTAAGCCCACTCTTATAAGAACACATTGGGCTAAGCCCACTTTTATGAACTACTTTTGGGCTAGGCCCACTTTTACCTAAATAACTTGGGGTAGGCCCATTCTTAAAAACCAATTGGGCTTAATCCACTTTAAACAAATTCGTTTGGGCTAGGCCCACTTAATGAAAACGATATGGGCTAGGCCCACCTTAAATAAACGAATTGGGCTAGGCCCACAACTATGAAAGCAACTGGGCTAGGCCCACTAATGAAAAATCAAGAAACGAGGAACGAAGGATATATCTATTGGCTGTGACGAGCCCCAATCTATACGGCGATAAAAACAAAACGTTACAGAGTGTTTTTGTGTCTAAAACGAGTGTCTCTAACACAATTAATTAGTCCAGTATTGGTTACCTCTATTCTGGCATACAGATTAGTGTCCTTGCAAAACACTAATGATCACGCGAGTTTCGTTATGCTATACAAAACGAAATTATGATTTTCAAATGTTTTAAAGATTCATTTGATATGAAAACTAATAACATGAATTCACCAACCTTTGTTGATGTTTTCAAAACTAACATGTATTACAGGAAACTAGTGGACAGCCTTGTGAAAATGTGTCCATGGGATGAGAAGACAAGTTGTTGGATGTTATCTTGTACTTGGTGTTTATGTTTCAAATGATGTATTTGAAACTTGTGTCTTTGAACAATGATGTCAGGTGTAGTACTTTTTCAAACAAACCTATGGTTGTAAACTTGCTTTAAATGAATGTATGGATGGACAACTGTTATGTTTTACACGTGTTGTTTACTTGGTTGAATGCAATGATTATCGCTTGGCCACACCTCACGACGCTTCTGCTATATCGAAAACGGGGTGTGACAGTTTAAATGGTTTGAACTAATGCTATGAACTAAGGCATGTTATAGGAAACTAAGGATTTCTAGACTAATTTGAGAAGTGATACTGGGGTTTCGGTTTGTAAAGCGTTTAATCGATTGTTTTGAAATGAATAGGGTATAAAATGTTTTCAATTATTTATTTAAAATGATTGAGTTATTATAAAAATCCTTTATATCTATGTATCTATACTACCTTATTAAGCCAACTAGGTTTTCTACCCATATAGTAATTTTACATTGTCTACACATTTTGATGCAACATGTACAAGAGAGCGGCCAAGCTATTTTAGAGGGGCTAAACTTGCGCATTGTCCAAAAATTTAACACTTTAGGGGTATTTTAGGGATTTCGGCACCTTTGTAACCTAGAATAAAGATGACATGTGAAGAGTCTAAATTAATTGTTATTCTAAATAAATTTATGCATTGTAAAATTAATTAAATGATTATCATCCACAAAATATCTATATCTATATTTATTATATATCTATAAAAGATGAAATATGATGCACACACAAGTAATTTACATCGCGTCCACCACTTTATGCAATATATACAACTAATGAATACTTATTAATAAGGGTGAAATTGTAAAAGAAACACCAAATTTTAAAACACTCAGGCTATAATAGTAATTTTGACCCACCTCATGCTCACGCACACAAAAGCCTTTCCCCACTGCCCCTAAAGAGACCTAATAGCATCCACATAATGAAACCGAACTCTTAATGTGAATCTAGATTGAACGATGGAAACAATTATTAGTGGAAAGTAAGCATACTAAAGGTCTCACAACAAACCCCTATTTTAACACTTTTTTCCCTTTTTGCCCCTCGTCTTCCCTGTTCTTTCAACGTAACCAGCTCTTCCTCTCAATTCCATCAACACATCCTTTAAACCTCCATAAATTGCCGCCGATTATATCTTCCATCCCTGTTAACTGTTTCATATCCTTCTACCCTAATCGGGTTTTAATCAATAATTTATTTAGCCTTTCCATTTATCAATGAAGCCTACTTTAAGGGTGTGTTGATGGCATTATATGTAAGGAGTTTGAGAATCTTCACATTCTAAGAGAATCTGTTTTAAATTGAGTTTGATTAATTTGCTTTTACGTGTTTCTCGTAACCAAAAATGAAAACATATTCAAGTTGCGAGAACTTAGAGAACTCGGCCTTATTTAATGTTTTTTGCAAAATTGTTTTTACCAAAATTCATAAAAGAAAACCAACTTTTCCAAAAAAACTTGTTTTTTTTTCATTTACGACAGTCGTAAATGCTATAAAAAGTGATGTCATGCTTATGTCATCACCTTTTTACAGCTGCTGTAAGGGCCAAAAAACGTTACTTTGATTTTTTTACGGCAGTCTTTTCTAACGTTTTAATCTAGGGGTGTGAAAAAAATGGGGACAAAACTCGCACGAGAAGGCCGAGTTCTCTAAGTTCTCACAACTTGGAGGGGTTTTCCCTTGACCTTGATCCTATATATATAAAATAAGTTTTTATTTTTGGGCTTTTATTTTATAAAATAGTTTTATTATATTTGAATTCAAATAACGAGAGACCAAAAATAAAGATTTTAGGTTTTATAGAAAATGCTTATAAATTAATTGGTATGGGTTCAAATTGGATAGTGACTATCATTTAATCAGTCAAATAAATCAAAAAGCATAGCCACCACCACCCTCTCTCTCATCACCACATGACTCCTCTCTCCTCAATTTTGGCCTAGAATAAGAAACAAGACCAAGGTTGTCCCTGTTAAAGATTGATTGGCTCACGTATACGAACTAAAAGATTTATAGGCATTGGTGATTTGCACAGTAATGTTATAACTCCGAGATCTATGGATGTAGTTTTTTAAAGACTTCATTTTGCTATTCAAAAACGGGTAGCGGCGCAACTTGTTGCCCATTTACCTTCTATATCGATTTAATTTCAAGATCCTAAGTCCATAGCTATAGGCATTGGTGATTTTGCATAAGTGTCCCTATAACCTAACCATCGTTTAGTCGTTAGGGATCTTTCAATTGGACTCATGGTGGGCGTTCTTAAGGCAAATCAAGAACGGCACGGGCATAACTTCCGTTGCATAGATATTTATAATGGATGCACAAAACCCATTAGTAATAAACATCCTGATCCCGTAGGTATTTTTGAGTTGTAAGTGTTAACAGTGTGTGTATGTGTATGTAAAACATAAATAATGTGACGTAACTATAAACCAGTAAAAATGTGAGATTAGAAGTTGAAGTTGTAACTTTAACAATTCATCAATAAAAAAGATGAATAGGTAAAGGGTCAGAAGTTGCAACGTAGCAAAACGTTCATTGGCCAAGTAATGCTTTTGCAATACGTTCATCGGTTTGAAAATGTGTAGAATATGCGGCTTCACATATGTCACACGTTACTCTTAGAAGAAGTAAAACGCATATAAATATATAACATGTGAATTGAAATTACTTTGGAATGGAAATAGTTAAATGCAATATAAATATATAACATGTGAATTTGAATTACTTTTGGGATGGAAGGCTATAGTTTAAACTCGTTTTACATTTAACTAGTTACTTTGGGATGACGATGTTTACAACCCAAAACCTTAAAGGGACTAAAGTAAATTAGGAGCAATGGGGGAGCCACGTATTCTACATCAGGATAGAAAGGAGAGAAAACCCTTATGTGTGAAAGAGACAAGATAGATCCAGAGGAGCAAAGCATTTCACTAAAAATTTTGAGGTTGAAGTTCAGCAACGTACTCACCAACTAATTATCCTTCTTGGTGTCTCTTTTTTAAGGAATCTCTTTTGGTAAATCTCAAAATATCCTCCATTTTAGGGCAAAGTTTAGTATAACTAACTGACGATTTTTGCTAGAAATTAAAGCCGTTATTAGCTAGTAACACTAGGCTTGTGATGGCACAAAGTATGATATCTCGACTATTTTATTTGAAGTTATTTATTGAACTTAATGTGATGTGATGTCATGTACTTAGAAACACGCTAACATGTTTAAATGTGTACGCTTTTAGAAAAGCTACCCTAGAAGGACTATGTGAATAAATTACATCTTATAAGGAATAATGGATTTTAATAATTCTAATTATTGTATGTTAGCTGGTAACAGTCTCAACTTCAAAAATTCCTATTGGCGGTCTCATATTTTCGCATATTGGCCTTCAATGGACCCTGACTAAAAAAACCCTAACGCCGTTAGTCTCCGGCAGCTAGAAAAACATTTTTGGCCGGTAAACTCCTCTTTGGCCGGAAAACTCAATCTTTTTCGTCTCAAACCTCTTTGTAATCTTATTACGCACCTTTAGGAACCTTTTCTAGTAAAAAGCCCTAATTATTAAGGTCGCCGGAAAACTCAAAGTTTTCGTCCCAAACCTGTTTGTAACTATAGATTGGACCTTTAGGAACCTTTTTGCCGACCAAAAATGTTTTTTCCGGCGATCGGAGACTAACGGTGTTAGGGTTCTGTTAGTCATGGTCCATTGAAGGCCGATATGTGAAAAAGATGGGACCGTCAATGGGAATTTTTGAAGTTGAAACCCTTCCCAGCCAATGAGAAATGATTGGGATTATTAAAATCCATTATTCCATCTTATAAATTCTGAACTTAATTACCTTATTCTGATGTTTGACTATTGGTTATTTTTGTATATGGTTGTGTAAGATGAATTTTGTAAGAAACTCTTGTAACTTATAGAGTGAATTGCAATTTTAGTCCTTTATTTATATATCAAGTTTCAGGCGGTGTCCTATATCTTTAAAATTGATGAGTTTTGTACTTAATGTTTTAAAATATTACACGTTATGTCCTTTGATCCTAACTCTATTAATATTACTGTTAAGTGAAGGGTAAATTGGTCTTTATACCTAATTATTTAAAAACTCCTTTTAATAATTAAAAGAAAAAAGGACTATACATGTATATAGATAATTAAATCTTTTATCTCGCTGTAGAAACTCTCTGTTCTCTCTCTAAACAAATATAATTAAAAAAATTTATATATCTCTCTGTACAAACACGCTCTCTATTCAAAAGAGAAATCATCTTCAGTTCATATACATGAAGTTTAAATCAAAACTTGATCATTGCAAGTCAGTGATTATTTAAAACAAATTTCAATTAGAAGTAAACAAATCGCAAAATCTAGAAGCAAATCATCTTCAGTTTAACACAGAGGGCTGAGAATAGATCCAGGTTTGAAGTGGCAGGTTTGATTATTGGCTGGCGATTAGATCTGATTCGTATTGGGGTTCAGGTTCCGATGTAAGGGAAGAGGTGGCCGTGGTCGGCAGTGGTTAGTGGTGGTGCGAGATGGTCCAATCTGGTGAGTATTGGGGTTAGGTTCCGATGGATGGGGTGGTGGTGGTCTGGTGGTGGGTTGTGGTGGGGGTGGGTAGAGAGAGGCGGCGGTGGTAGGTTTGGGTTTAGGGAATGTGGAAGGAGGTGGTGATGGTGTTTGTAGCTGTCATGTAGGTAGTGGAGAGTAGAGAGAGAAAGAGTAGTGTTTGTAGAGAGAGAACAGGTAAGAGTATCAATTTTTATTTTATTTTATATATGTATAATTCTTTTTCTTTAATTATTAAAAGGGTTTTTCAAATAAAAATGGGTAGGAAGACCAATTTGCCCTTCATTTAACAAATAAAATTAACAGAGTTATAGTCAATGGATATACGTGTAAGATTTTGAAACATTAAGTACAAAACTCATCAATTTTAAAGAAAAGAGACACCGCTTGAAATTTGATATAAAGATAAAGGATAAAACTTGTAATTCACCCAAAGTTATATGACGCATATATTTGTAAATGTTTAAGACACATATTTCCTTATTAGACAAAAGATGGTCTACATATTCAAATGAGTTAATTACGAGTTTTATCCTTTATTTATATACCATTTTTAGACGGTGTTATTTAGCGCAAAAGTTGACGACTTATATACTTTATGTTTCAAATCTTGCACGGTATGTCCTTTAAGCCTAATCCAGTTAATTTTTTGGTTAAGTATAATCACCCATGGATATTTTAGTCTTTTACCCCATCCATTGAATATTATTTATATAAATAAAACAAAATAATTCAACAACCACCACCCCCTCCACCGCCGCCACCACCACCACCTCCCTCCACCGCCACCGCTGCCGCCACCACCACCGTTCATCATTTGCAACCACCATCACCACTACCTTCCACCACCATCTCCAAATCAAGAACAACAGTCACCCTACATCATTTCCAACCACCATCACCACCACCACCACCACCATACCAGCTTCGTAACCTCCACCATCGCCTCTAAAACCACAACCACACCACCACCAGATCCACCACCACAAATCGCCACCTGCAACCGCCCATAACACCACCTCCACCGCCTTACTTTAATCACTCACCATCCTCTCTCCTCCTTAGCTGACCCTGTTCTTCCAACTTAGAAAAAACCTTCATTTCTCAAATTTCCACTGAAAATTGTACTATTTCTTCAGGTAAATTCATGTTTTTGAATGAATATTCATATAATGATTATAATCTATTTTCCCACATGTATTTTTAATCAATTTTGGCAGAAATTTAAATGGGTTTAGGGTCGAATTTTGTCCCTAAGATCAATCCAGTTCAATTGTTTGATGAAACTTAAGTGGGTTTGGTGTTGAATTTTATTCTACGATCTTCATCCATCCACCATTTGAGAAGAGAGAAAAGGGAGAGAGAGAGAGAGAAGGAGTTTAGAGAGAGAGTGTGTGCATACTTTTCTTTGTAGAGTTTCTTTTTATTATACATTTTTTTTTTATTTTATACACAAGAATTCTTTTAAATAAGTTGGTTTACACAATAGTTATTGGGAGGTGAATGATAAGAATACCCTCGTATATAAAGAACATGACATACTTAACTAAAATATTCTAATATTAACAAAATAAATTGTAAACAATACTAAATATTTTTATTTTTGTTGTGGCTTTAATACTATGTATTAATTTATTTATCATATTGTTACTTTAATATTTAATTTACAATTATATGTCTACGTGTTTTTATATAATTAATTTACGTTTATAACCTTAAACTTCAATAGATTTCATTATATGACCCCTGTATTTTAATAAATATTTTTTATAAATGATTTACGTATACCTCTAAATTTTAACAGAATTATCATTCGAGATTTTAATAATAATTCTTTTTTAATAAACAATTTAAGTTTTGGCCAACAAACTTTATAGAATAGAATTATCATACACCCTTCTGAAATTTAATAAATATTATTTTTTTTATCTTTTAATAAGTTTAATCCTTTTTTAAATTACTTATTATTTATTTAACTTATGATAATTAAAGATAACTTTTATCTCTAGAAATTCTTACTTAATCGTGTTTTGCTTATTTTGACACCGTTTAGATTAAAACATACATGGTCTATATTAATCTCTTAATATACCTAGTAACAAATATAACATTTTTTTATTTACCTTATTATATTTAAAGCTAACTTTTAACTCTAGAGATATTTACTTAATTTTGTTGATTGCTTATTTTTACCATTGTTTAGATTAAAGCATGCATAGTCTATGATAGCTCATCGATAAACAAGTACATTCTCGCCAGGAACCTTCTTCAACTCCACAACGAAGTGCGGCTCCAATACTAGTTAACTATGTTAGGCTCAAAGGACACACTGTGTAAAATTTTGAAACATAAATTACAGAATTTGTTAACTTTTGCGTCAAAAGATACCACCTGAAAAATGACATATAGATAAAAGACAAAACTTGTAATTTACTCTATTCAAATTTATGTTTGTGTTTAATAAACATTTTTTGCTAGCTAATTGCTTTAAAATTGTAAAAATTATTTGTATTAAAAAAATAAACAGTGATTCAGTGAATAGTGGTTGTGAGTGATGACATCTCCATGGTTGATCCTTAGCAATAATGTTTTTTTGATTGTTGGATGATCGAAGTGTGTAATTATATTCCTCTAAAATTACCGATCTAAATTGTGTAAAATTCATTTACAATTGGTTATTAACTAGTAGTACACACGCATTGTTGCCGAACCGTTTAGCATGTTGAACCACGAACAGACGTAACTAGCAAAAACTAGACCGAAATGTAAAATATAGAAAAAAAAATAACTAGGTTAAAACTGTAAAAAGAACATTATTCAAACTGATTATGATAATAATAATAGTAATAAACTATAGGGTTTATTAAAATAAAAAATATAAAGTATATGGTCTAATAAAATTCAAACAAACTATAAGTGGTATATTGTATTTTTACTAATACCTTAAGTGAAGAAAAGTTAAAATTAATAATACTCTAACAAAAGAAAATGAAAACTCACTAAAGTATAAGGGAAGAATAGTGACATAATGAGATGTGATACAAACCAAACAGCAAATGGTACAATCAGATAAGCACCATGAAATTGAATAGTAGATATGTGAGAGAACTCCAATTTAATAATTAATGTTTAAACTATAAGTGGTATATTGTATTTTTACTAATTCTTTAAGTGAAGAAAAGTTAAAATTAATAATACTCTAACGGAAGAAAATGAAAACTCACTAAAGTATCAGGGAAGAATAGTGACATAATGAGATGTGATACAAACCAAACAGCAAATGGTACAACCAGATATGCACCATGAAATTGAATAGTAGATATGTGTGTGAAACTGTAACAACTCAGAAATTCGTTGTTATTATTTTCCTTTTTGTTCCGTTGTATTTATTGTTGTACTCCGAGATTCGGTTATGAGAAAGCTTATGTTAAGATAATTATATTTTACTACATCTATATCGCATCTAATTGCTTATTAATCGCTAATTCAAATCGCAATCACAATTAATAACCGAGTGTGTGTTGTACAATAACCACTTGTGCCATCGCATCACTTATCTCATCGCATCGCAAAACGCAGTTAATTATGTGGAATTAAGTTTTATGTGTGTTATATTTGTTTATGTTTGGTTATAATCGCTATCGCAACGCTCTCACATGCATGAATCGCTAAATCGCACTATTGTATCAATTATAACGCTTAAAATAACTATCTAATATGAACCGAATCGCCAAACGAACTCCTAACGTGAAATAAACGAACAAAACGTGGCCAGTAGGTTAAGTTCGGCCGAAATTGTGTATCACAAGTTCGCCCGAACTTGTTCCAGCCACCAGAACACTTCAAAATCCAACAAGTCCGCCCGGACTTGCCTTAAAACTCAGGAAATAAACAGGTTCGCTCGAACCTGTAGCAAGTTCGCCCGAACTTGATACACGTTCGCCCGAACTTGGTCATTCTAGCTCCTTTTCTCACCTCACCTATAAATACTCAGCTCCCCTTCTCATTTGAACTTGCTGCAAGTTCCCACCCCAAAACCGAAACCCTTTGTTTTCTAAGTAAGATTCAACTCGTTTTCAAGCTACAACAACGTTTTACAACGATTTTGCACAAGGCTTTGCCTTCGTTTTCATCAAATATCTTCTTTTTACGAAAATCTTCATCTTTTTCTATAAAACTTCTGTTTTTCACTTAGGTCTATGCTTAGATCTAAGTAAAACCTTTAAAACATCGATTTTTACACAAGATTCAGACTAAATGACGCATGTTTCGTTCACTTTGAAGTGGAACGAGGCGTTATCAAGGAAAATCTCAGATCTGGAAGCACAAGGACGAAATTGTCACTTTACACAAGCTGGACTAACCCGTACGAACCACCAAGTTTTCCCGGATTAGCCGAGTTTCTGTAAAATGGCTAAACTCGATCCAAAAGACCTTTCCAACCTAAGTTTTACTCGGTGGCTTAAGGCTGGAGGGATGGACACTCGATTTCCTCAGCAAACGACGTGAAAACGCACGATTTGGATGCCAAAACAGTCAAGTTCGCTCGGATTACATCAAGTTCGCCCGAACTTGTCACCAGAATCATGACCAAGTTCGCCCGAACTTGGCTAAAAACCTCAACAATTCACACAAGTTCGCCCGAACTTGTCCAATTCTCAAAAGAATCAGACAAGTTCACCCGAACTAGTATCCCACCTCAACAATTGGGACAAGTTCGCCCGAACTTGTCTCGTTTCCTAGGAAACCAGACAAGTTCGCCCGAACTTGTACTTTCAGTAAGTCTAGACATATAAGTTGAAATTAATAATACCCCAACCGAAGAAAATGAAAACTCATTAAAGTATTAGGAAGAATAGTGACATAATTAGATCTGATAGAAACCAAATAGCAAATGGTACAACTAGATAAGCACCATGAAATTGAATAGTATATATGTGAGTGAAACCTAGTTTAATAATTAATGTTTTGTTAATAATGTTAATGGTTAGATCAATAATAATAATAATAATGATAATAAATAATAATAATAATAATAATAATAATAATAATAATAATCTATAAGGTTTATTAAAAAAAATATAAAGTATAAGGTCTAATAAAATTCAAACTAAACTATAAGTAGTTTATTGTATTTTTACTAATACTTTAAATGAAGAAAAGTTAAAATTAATAATACTCCAACCGAAGAAAATGAAAACCCATTAAAGTATATAGGAAGAATAGTGACATAATGAGATCTGATAGAAACCAAATAGCAAATGGTACAACTAGATAAGCACCATGAAATTGAATAGTAGATATGTGAGTGAAACCTAGTTTGATAATTAATGTTTTGTTAATAATAATATATAAGGTTTATTAAAATAAAAAATATAAAGTATAAGGTCTAATAAAATTCAAACTAAACTATAAGTAGTTTATTGTATTTTTACTAATACTTTAAGTGAAGAAAAGTTAAAATTAATAATACCATAACCGAAGAAAATGAAAACCCATTAAAGTATATAGGAAGAATAGTGACATAATGAGATCTGATAGAAACCAAATAGCAAATGGTACAACTAGATAAGCACCATGAAATTGAATAGTAGATATGTGAGTGAAACCTAGTTTGATAATTAATGTTTTGTTAATAATGTTAATTGTTAGATTAATAATAATAATAATAATGATAATAATAATAAATATCTATAAGGTTTATAAAAAAATATAAAGTATAAGGTCTAATAAAATTCAAACTAAACTATAAGTAGTTTATTGTATTTTTACTAATACTTTAAGTGAAGAAAAGTTAAAATTAATAATACCCAACCGAAGAAAATGAAAACCCATTAAAGTATATAGGAAAATAGTGACATAATGAGATCTGATAGAAACCAAATAGCAAATGGTACAACTAGATAAGCACCATGAAATGAATAGTAGATAGTGAGTGAAACCTAGTTTGATAATTAATGTTTTGTTAATAATAATCTATAAGGTTTATTAAAATAAAAAATATAAAGTATAAGGTCTAATAAAATTCAAACTAAACTATAAGTAGTTTATTGTATTTTTACTAATACTTTAAGTGAAGAAAAGTTAAAATTAAAATACCCCAACCGAAGAAAATGAAACCATTAAAGTATATAGGAAGAATAGTGACATAATGAGATCTGATAGAAACCAAATAGCAATTGGTACAACTAGATAAGCACCATGAAATTGAATGTAGATATGTGAGTGAAACCTAGTTTAATAATTAATGTTTTGTTAATAATGTTAATGGTTAGATTAATAATAATAATAATGATAATGAGTAATAATAATAATAATCTATAAGGTTTATTAAAAAAATATAAAGTATAAGGTCTAATAAAATTCAAACTAAACTATAAGTAGTTTATTGTATTTTTACTAATACTTTAAGTGAAGAAAAGTTAAAATTAATAATACTCCTAACCGAAGAAAATGAAAACCCATTAAAGTATATAGGATAGAATAGTGACATAATGAGATCTGATAGAAACCAAATAGCAATGGTACAACTTAGATAAGCACCATGAAATGAATAGTAGATATGTGAGTGAAACCTAGTTTGATAATTAATGTTTTGTTAATAATAATCTATAAGTTTATTAAAATAAAAAATATAAAGTATAAGGTCTAATAAAATTCAAACTAAACTATAAGTAGTTTATTGTATTTTTACTAATACTTTAAGTGAAGAAAAGTTAAAATTAAAATACCCAACCGAAGAAAATGAAACCCATTAAAGTATATAGGAAGAATAGTGACATAATGAGATCTGATAGAAACCAAATAGCAATTGGTACAACTAGATAAGCACCATGAAATTGAATGGTAGATATGTGAGTGAAACCTGTTTATAATTAATGTTTGTTAATAATGTTAATGGTTAGATTAAATAATAATAATGATAATGATGATAATATAATAATAATCTATAAGGTTTATTAAAAAATATAAAGTATAAGGTCTAATAAAATTCAAACTAAACTATAAGTAGTTTATTGTATTTTTACTAATACTTTAAGTGAAGAAAAGTTAAAATTAATAATACTCTAACCGAAGAAAATGAAAACCCATTAAAGTATATAGGATTAATAGTGACATAATGAGATCTGATAGAAACCAAATAGCAAATGGTACAACTTGATAAGCACCATGAAACTGAATAGTAGATATGTGAGTGAAACCTAGTTTGATAATTAATGTTTTGTTAATAATAATCTATAAGGTTTATTAAAATAAAAAATATAAAGTATAAGGTCTAATAAAATTCAAACTAAACTATAAGTAGTTTATTGTATTTTTACTAATACTTTAAGTGAAGAAAAGTTAAAATTAAAAATACCCCAAACGAAGAAAATGAAACCCATTAAAGTATATAGGAAGAATAGTGACATAATGAGATCTGATAGAAACCAAATAGCAAATGGTACAACTAGATAAGCACCATGAAATTGAATAGTAGATACGTGAGTGAAACCTAGTTTGATAATTAATGTTTTGTTAATAATAATCTATAAGGTTTATTAAAATAACAAATATAAAGTATAAGGTCTAATAAAATTCAAACTAAACTATAACTAGTTTATTGTATTTTTACTAATACTTTAAGTGAAGAAAAGTTAAAATTAATAATACCCCAACCGAAGAAAATGAAAATCCATTAAAGTATATAGGAAGAATAGTGACATAATGAGATCTGATAGAAACCAAATAGCAAATGGTACAACTAGATAAGCACCATGAAATTGAATAGTAGATATGTGAGTGAAACTAGTTTGATAATTAATGTTTTGTTAATAATGTTAATGGTTAGATTAATAATAATAATAATAATGATAGTAATAGTAATAATAATAATAATCTATAAGGTTTATTAAAAAAATATAAAGTATAAGGTCTAATAAAATTCAAACTAAACTATAAGTAGTTTATTGTATTTTTACTAATACTTTAAATGAAGAAAAGTTAAAATTAATAATACTCCAACAGAAGAAAATGAAAACCCATTAAAGTATATAGGAAGAATAGTGACATAATGAGATCTGATAAAAACCAAATAGCAATTGGTACAACTAGATAAGCACCATGAAAGTGAATAGTAGATATGTGAGTGAAACCTAGTTTGATAATTAATGTTTTGTTAATAATAATCTATAAGGTTTATTAAAATAAAAAATATAAAGTATAATGTCTAATAAAATTTAAACTAAACTATAAGTAGTTTATTGTATTTTTACTAATACTTTAAGTGAAGAAAAGTTAAAATTAATAATACCCCAACCGAAGAAAATGAAAACCCATTAAAGTATATAGGAAGAATAGTGACATAATGAGATCTGATAGAAACCAAATAGCAAATGGTACAACTAGATAAGCACCATGAAATTGAATAGTAGATATGTGAGTGAAACCTAGTTTGATAATTAATGTTTTGTTAATAATGTTAATGGTTAGATTAATAATAATAATAATAATAATAATGATAATAATAATATTAATAATAATAATCTATAAGGTTTATTAAAAAAAATATAAAGTATAAGGTCTAATAAAATTCAACTAAACTATAAGTAGTTTATTGTATTTTTACTAATACTTTAAGCGAAGAAAAGTTAAAATTAATAATACTCCAACCTAAGAAAATGAAAACCCATTAAAGTATATAGGAAGAATAGTGACATAATGAGATCTGATAGAAACCAAATAGCAAATGGAACAATTAGATAAGCACCATGAAATTAAATAGTAGATATGTGAGTGAAACCAGTTTATAATTTATGTTTTGTTAATCATTGAATATTGTTCAATTTTTATTATATTTTTAATAATATTTCTCTAATAACTTGTAAAACTTTTAGAAAAATCTAAATACGCAATTATGTTTATCTTTTTTGTCGACAATCCAATTTATATTTCATTTAAAACGGATATACACTTATAGTAAAGTGTTTTTTTGGTATGTAAATTATATGGGGTACAGGAACCATATTGCACGAAATGATACCGACTGAACAACATCGGTACCGCTATCTATATTTATTGTTATGATTTTTAGTTTTTTATAATATTTCATTTATTATTTAAATACATAATTCTCTAATAAATTGAGTTCGTTAACTTTAAAAATAAAATACACAATTACAATTTTTATGACATTCCAATAAAAATTATATTGAAAACAGAGGTGTATTAAGAATAAAGAATTTATTGGTATCATGAGTTATATTAAATACCATACCGAGCCGGGCCGATACTGATCAAATAAGATCACTATTTGTACTGGTATTCATTTTATGGTTTTTGATTTCAATACTAGTCGCTTTGATACATTTCAATTTATTTGCATTACCGGTACCAAACCGGTTTTGTGTCATCATAATCGATACCGTGTTCAGTTTGTGGTTTAGTCATTTTCGGTACCGGTGACAAATAATTTTTTTGTTAACACTGGAATATAACTTTTTTTCAAAATAGAGTCTTAGTCAAAACTATATCCAGTGCAAGTCCTGTATAGAGCTGATACTAGCCAAACAACACCAGTGACGATAGCGGTATATTTCATGATTTTCGGTTTTGGTAACATGTCATTTATTTTTGCAATAGAAAAATGCCGAACAACTTTTTGTAATTGAACTTAAGAACATTGTAAATAAACCTTTATTATTTTATTTTAGGGATATTGGATTTAAATAACACCAACTTTCATTAATTGGCCGATCACATTTTCAACTTTCGATTTCGATTTGTACCACACTGCTCCCCACTTTCAACTTATTTTACTCTAGCACTTCCAAACTAACCGAACAATAACCCAATTAGTTTTTTGCTATTGTGGCACTTGCGTGGTTACGCGGCATCTGACGTGGCATTTTTTATGGTGTGGCAGCTGACATGGCAGCTAACGTGGCATCTGAGTTGGCTTTTTTAATGATGTGGCAGCTGACGTGGCCTTTTATGACGTGGCAGCCGCACTGGTTTGGTGGCGTGTTAGTTGATGTCAGCAAACTGGGTTGGTGTTAGGTTAGTTTGGGAGTGTTGTAGGAAAATAAGTTGAAAGTTGGGAATAGACGAGTAATGTGGTACAAATCGAAAGCTAGAAATGTTCTAAGCCAATTAGTGAAATTTAAAGTTATTTAAATCCAACATCATGATTTATTTATAATAGTTATGAGAGAATTTCCACTCGTTAATGTTAAAATGGAACTTCCATTGATTTATTAACTGTTGATCATTGGAGGATACTTGAAGAAATTAAGATATCCTTCATTGTGGATCGGCTTACCAAGTAGAATACTGAAGCAAATTCCTTTGAAATCAACTTTTTCTTGAAAATAAGGTTTTGTTTAATTTGCCTCTAGAGTGTTACTATGATTATCAGGGTCCTGGACTCCTAGCGACACTCCATGGTGCCCCTTCTTTTTAATGGATCGTTCATATTTTAATGGGTTTCTACTAACGCCTGAGGTTTGTTACTAACGTAGATTTATATTGTTTCATGGAGTTTTTCTGACCTCGAGGTCATCTTTGTAGGGAGTGCTCCCAACTCAACATTGCCTTTTGATTGTGTCAAGTACATCATTAGTTACTATGATGGGTTATATGAAGTCGACATATCACAAGTACCTTGGTATTTTAAAAGCGCTGATCGGGCGCAAGATGCCTTTAGAACTTCTGACTGCTTGAGGTGACGGACGTACAACAGACACACCTCTTGTATATGGGCAAACTTTGTGCACTAGAAGGTTGTAGATATAGCTTTTTAAGTTGTAAATAAAAGTTAGCTACATATTTAATCACATAGGCACACTTTTGTATTTAAATTTTGGGTATACGATAATAGAAACCATTAAGATATATATATATATATATATAAAAAATGTTACAGCAAGACATTTATAAAAGATGTTACAGTAAACATCTTCCGCCTTGACTTCAGAGACCCTATCACCTCGATGCTATTAACACCTTTTCTTTTAAAACCAAGATAACCAACAATTCATTCATAACTTATTTTTCTATATATATAAATCCTCATATGATGTTTTAATGAATATTATTTTGATTATTGTAACATGTTAAATAAATCCTCCACGAGTCTTTTGCTAATATAATGCACACAGTTGGTAGATAAGATGGCCACCCTTTTGGATTTGGAAGAGAGAGAAAGTAGTAGTGAAAGATTGGACACACAAACATCATATACAACCACAGCCATAAAATTGGATGATAGGCTTATCTTTCATCACCAATCTCATCCACCCTCATCTTCAACACTACATGCTTACAAACACCCACCCCCCCAAACATCCCACTGCAAAGAAAGAAAGTAACACATCATGGCTTCTGCTGCCTTCACCATGGCCAACTCCTCTCTCCAGGTTTCTTCCCATTATCTATACATACATACATACATTAATACCTATAGAGGGGTGTTCGCTTCATTAATAACATGTTTAGAACCGCATAATGTATTTGTACAACTATTTTGAATGTGATACAGATTATGCATATTATTGGTTCTGAAACAACGAACGTGCGTGCATACTGCATACATACATGTATATACATAATTGTTTGAAACATGTTGGTTACTTGTTACAGGTGAATGGTAAAGGGTTTTCTGAATTTTCTGGGCTTCGTAGCTCATCTCTTCCTATTGGAAGGAAAGGTTCTGATGTTTTGTTGTCTTTGGTTGCCTTCCAAACCTCATTTGTAAGTGCCTCAATTTTCTTTCACCTTTTAATATTGAATGAATGTTATGATGCTATTTTTTTTAAAATTAAATCGGTATTTAATTTCAGATCTTGAAATGTTGTTTGGATGGATGTCTACGTGTTCATAGTTAATACTTTTACGCATTATCTTGTTTTGAAATAGCATTGCTACAAAAATAGGAACGTATAGTGTATTACAGTGGTGTCCAAATGGTATAACTTCAGCCGATTTCAGTCTGCATCTATGTTTTGAAATGGAACGATCTGTTAGTCTTGCTAACTGATGGAATCGGTTTAAAAAATCGAATCCCGTTATAGTAATTTAAAAGGGATATGTAAAAATTTACCCTACTTAAGTTAGATATAGTCGATGATGTAGTTAATTAAACATAGCTAAGAAAGGAAATAAAATGTATAAAAGTATACATTTTTGTGCTATTGTTGTTCACCAGATAGAAATGATAGGGGTCACTTAAGTTACAACTTACAAATACTGCTTAATACGATATATAAGTTGATTTACGAGTTCAATTGACTCCAAAGTTTTGTCCCGCATTGTTCAAAGTAACAAAGATTTTTCATCCCTTTTACCCCCTCTATAAATAGAGTATCCGGGGAAAAAATGTCTAAATGAACCGACACACAAAACTAGGGGCGTAAATGAGGCTAGCCGCTTGTAAGTCGCTCGAGTTCAGCCCGTAAATACTTCGGCTCCAACCCATCTTAATGAAGCTTGAGCTGAGCTCGAGATTGGGCTTCAAGGATCAAGGTTTAATAACCTCCCAAGTCTAGACAAACTTAAATAAACTTTTATTAATTTAATATATTAATATATAGTTTTAAAATAATAATTGTTGTATATAAAGTTACGATATAAACTTAAATAACATACATATACATATACATTATGTTATGTTATTTATAAGTGTTATTTATAATAATAGGTATATGGTATAAAGTTAGTTATAACTGTATAATCTCTATCGGATCCGATTTTACATTACTCATATATTTTTTTTTTAAATCTGATATATATATTTTAATTTCACATTTATATAATTGAATATTAATAAAATATCAAAAGAAATAATAAAGCTTGAAAAAGAACTAAGAAGCCAAGCTCATTATTTGGAAATATAACTCTAAATGAGCAAAGCTCGACTTTTTGAAATAAAGATGGAAATGAGCCTATCTGAAGTTTTAGAAAGAATTAATTACATGTTTCGCACCCATGATATGTCAATATTTTGGTTTTGAAACATATTTATTGGAAAGTAGATAGAAATTCTAAACTTTTTCCATTTGTAACACCTTTAGTCCCAGAACAAATGGGATTTTTGTTTGCTAACAGATAGGGATTAAATGTGCTACGAATTGCAAAAATTTAAGATTATCTATATTCTTTCTTAATAGATATGTATCAAAATATAGACATAACACAAAGATATAAAAGAGTCAAAGTCCGAACTTTAGAAACAAAGATCTAAACAAGGATATAAGTAAAACTCTAAACAAGCCTAACTTAATATAAGTTAAATGAGCAAAAGTGCTCAACATATTAGATTGTAAAACATAAGTGGGTGAAATTCGTAATTTGAAACCATTCCTTTAGTTAATTTTGTGTGTGTTTGGGCATTAGGTTGGTTCAAGCAAAGGTACGAAGGGACCGGTTGAAGCAAAGCTGAAGGTTGCCATCAATGGGTTCGGTCGTATCGGAAGGAACTTCTTGAGGTGTTGGCATGGACGGAAGGATTCTCCTCTCGATGTCATTGCCATCAACGACACCGGAGGTGTCAAACAAGCTTCCCACCTTCTCAAGTATGACTCCACCCTCGGCATCTTTGACGCGGAAGTCAAACCTGCTGGTGACAACGGTATTTCCGTGATGGAAGGTCATCAAGTGTTTTGACCGTCCCTAATTTGGGGTATGTATACAATAATATTAATGTTGTTTTATTTTGCACTGGTTCAGTTATAAAACAACATTGACTTGAGTGCGATTTGGGATATGATTCGGTGTTTTGAAGCACAGTTTCTCGACAGAGAAGGTTGGAAGCACATTGAGCAAGGAGTCTTCAAGAATGGTGCATCACTGCACTTGGGATACAGGTTGTACTTACCATTTGTTACGTGTCAATGCGAGCTTTAGAACCATAATCTAGCCATCATCAGCAAGTCTGCTTTGCACCAAATGCCCGCTCTTTGTCAAGCATTGACCAAAATTCGTAACCTTCGTCTTTCTAGTGATCCCTATAATATTACATAATTCGTTTTCTCGATCAGGAGTTTGGTCTGGTTATACATTTTAGTTAAAACCTGAGACCAAATGTTGGTAACTTTTTTTTTGAACAAAAACTAGTAATTAACAAAGCCAAATCGTTCTAACATTGGCTTAGGTATCAGGAACAATGACCACCACTACCCTACACCAGACAAAGGTATGACGCCAGCCACCCGACCTTCGGTGAAGAGCTGCAGCACTAACTTGTCCAACTAGGTGCACGGCTGTGCTCTTGTCTTCCATTCACCAAGGAATGTTGAACGGGATCGCTTGCGTTCCCCACACCCAACTCTCAGTGGGGACTGGTTCAGTCCCAGAAACTTTCGCTGAGATCATGCGCATTCAGAAGGCTGCAGACACGAGCTAAAGATCTATCTGTCTGTGATGATTGTTCTGTCGACTTCAGATGCAGTGACTTTCTGACAGTTGATCGTCATAATGGTTAGGGAGATACATGGTAATGATTCAATGGTAGAAATGAATGTGGTTATCGCAAATGTTGTTTGGACTGACATGTTGCTAACAACTGAATGACTTCACATCATCATTTAATTATACTTTTGTATGAAAACTTATATTAAATTTTAATATATAATGTAATCAGAGTTTGAAGTTTTAACATTATTCTAAACAAATATAAGACCCTTTTCTTCCTGTTCTTCAGAATATTACAACCACTATTGTAGTTCACTTTCACACAAATAGCAAGTAAAAACTATCGTGCATATGTGTTAGCAGTCAAAGTAAGATTAGCTAGTCGTATAAACAATTTAAGCTGAATTTTTCAATAATTACCAAAGTAACATCGTCTCGTTACTTGTTCACTTAAGGTTTTCCTTGTTTTGTAGTTGATTCATACCTTTTTAACACTTAACATGAAATAGTTTTATTGTTCACTTATGTTTGTTGAAACTATAGAAAATAACATATAAAGGTTACAATTTTATAAAGGTATAATGTTTTTCAACCACTTTGGTTAAAAGTGTCTTTATAACTATTACCCCAAACAACCAACACATAACTATTGCAGATTTAACAACAAACTACCACTGGGTCTCATCGCCTTCTCTCTCCTCCCATGATGGAAACTTGCGCCATGTGAGTTTAGAGGCAACCCATTGATTGCCCAATGTATGGGTCTAAAGGAAATGAGTTTAAGAGGAAACCATAGTTGCTTTTAACCGAGTAAAGATGGACCCCTAAAGCGTAAAGGTTTGAGCATGCGCTAGGATTAAAAGGGCCAAATGAATTGCACTATGTTAACAACATACAACGTATGGTTTACGTTGGTTCGTAATATTTTTTAGAGATCAAAGCTGTTGTTTCAACTCTCGATTTACAAGAGAACTTGTTTGTGCGTTCAAACTTGACAATATGTAATACACACAACAACAATAGTTACATTTAGTTTTAGTTCTATAAATGTAGATTCACGAATTTCATATGTAATTATTTAAAAGGAACTAGATTACCCCAAAATTTTAAATATAAAAAGGAGTCATTATGTAAATTCAAATTGGTGCGTTGGTTTAAGGTCGAATACACCGAATCGTTTTTTAACTCGCATCTTGAGATACACTTTACTTTAAAATCTTAACCTAGGTCCTCATGCTAATTGTCATACATTCAATAGTCAAATTTTGTTAAATTACCATTTTACGTATATAAATTTTCATAACTTTAACTACTGCAAGTTCAGACTTACATTCCTAATTTTGTCACTTTTTTTGAACAACAAACTTCAATTAACAAAGCCAAATTTGCTTCTAGCAAGAAGCTAGCGTATGCAGCACAATAAAGCAACCAAATACATTACATGCAAAAACTGAATCCATGTTCCACCCTAATTCGTAAACATTTCGCCCTATACTTGATCCACTAAAGCTTAACGTCTTGATTTGGGTTTAGGTTGGTTCCATCTTTACCGAAACATTTTCGAAATGAATCTTTCTTGCTCTCCATATGCTCAAACGCACAAGTATACTAAGTGAATCGCCTTCCTTCTTGCTTATACCCGACATCTGTTTGTGAATGTCGAATAAATCTTTCGCGCTTATATGCTGCCTATGAACAATTAATATATTATATATATATATTATATCTATGTATATTATATACTAATACATATATATATATTCAAAGCCTACTAAATGATAAATTTAGTATATTATGTTGTAGAATTCCCCGAAGTCTCCACCGAGACGTAATTATTCTGATACTTATCTCTTGAGTCAAGCAAATTTTCACAAACTCTAATTTAAACATTTCTAAATCTATTACGTCGTTTACCAAAACCGTAATAATCTTTGTTTCTCCCCGAAACATATATATAATCAATAAAACATGGTTTCTCCAAAACATTTATTAATCAATCAAACCGTTTCTCCCCGAAACATATTTATATTCAATCAAAACTCGTTTCTCCCCGAAACGTATTTATATTAAATCAATCTTGTTTCTCCCCGAAACATATTTATATTATTCCAAATCATATTTTCCATGAATATATATTAATAATTTACTCAATGGCATGTTTTATACAAAAACGTACAATTATCCTTTTTAAGGCGTGTTCTTCCCCCAAAACGTTATATAAAACAGTAAAAAAAGGGTTAGTGACACACATTTGGATGCGTTTTTATTCTAGCGCAATCTCACAAACTGGTCTACACATCCTAATTTAAGAAGGAACGATTTAATAACCAATTATTCCACAAATATCTAAGTTTCTCCAATACTTATAATTTTTACATATTATAGATTTTCTCAAAAAGTCTTTTATTTTGATATATGTTTCTGTGACTCGAACAATTTTATTGGTGACCCTCATTATGTTGTATCCGGTATCACATTTGTTTATAAGCAATATATCTACGATTTGGCGCTTCGTAATATATTTACATAAACGTGAACATATTATCATATATCCTAATACACGTATCTCGTCAACTTATATACTTCATCATTTTTAAAGCATTTATACACGAAATAACTCATCAAGTTAACCTATGTATTATTTTCATGCTCGACAAATAAGTTATATATTTAACATGACGTTTTACGATATTACCGTTTAACCTTACGAGCGTAAATGCATAGTCTTAATTCCTACTATCATGTCATCACTAAACATATCACATTACATATACTCATATTCACATATCATATTATAACACACAAAGTTCACCCTTGAACAACCCGTTTTCGTGTATGTTGAAATATGCGTATCTTAACGTTTGTGTTTTGTTTCCGGGCGTCGGAAGTCACATATGACTAGCCAAACACCAAATATACTTAATATAAGTTAAAATACTTATATTTATCATAAAAATATCAGTTTACAACTTTGATCTAAAATAGTTTTACAAAGATCACTTTAAAAGCCAATTTTTACCGTTTTTAACGCATAATCTTGTACCGAACTTTACTATAACCATCCCAAATCGTCACGGATTGATATTTTAACATAATACATGTTATTTACTGAATAAAATTGTACTTATACTCATGTTAGTGATGATTTCATGTAAGTCACATAAATCTTGCTGAAGAAACACTAGACCGAAATCTATCGGAATAGATTTAAATCTAGGGGTAGGGCTTCTGCATAAAAAGTTAATCTCCTGTTTGATCGTCGATGGATAGAACTTCATCGGAAATCATTGCAAAATAGAAAACCATTTTTAGTCTCGGCACGGGGAGAATGGGGGTTCTCTCCGTGACCACCCTCCGGCGTGAGAATAAGTACAGTGACTTGAAGAAGACGAAGTATAACGTGTAAGTAATTGATAGAGAATGAGAAAGAGCCTCTTTAACTTGTGCCTCAACTCTTCTATTTATAGTCGGAAATTTGGCCGCCAAGAATTAGTGGAGTTTTAACGGAATCTTTCCTACCGTTTAGTGGTTACATCTCCATCCATGCACACGGATTGGAAGATGATCAACGATTGGGGAGAGGCCACGTGGAAAGTGGTTTTCATCGAGCACTCATGAAGATCGTGCTGACCTCGTGTGTAGGATGGACGTCTCAGGCGCTGCCACATCACATTCGGTTGTAACCGAAAAAGGCTTGCACGATTGTCATTTGATGCTTCTAGAAGATCTAAGGCTGTAGAGCCTCGATCTGCTGCCACATGTCCAGTTAGTTATAACAGAAAAGATTCCTTTTGCCCATCTCTTTGTTAGCTACGCGCATATATGTCTGTTTACAAGGCTTCGAGTTCTGATTGTTACTTTTATTTCAAGCTTAACTATACCCTTGCGCGATTGAGCACAAGGGTGTTAAATGAAGTTTAGATGTTTTTCTCATTGTTCTTGCGCAAGTTTTATAAGAACTGTACTTTTCAGATCTATCTTACCATTGCGCTAAGCGCGCAAGGTCTATTGAATGATCTTGAGAACATTCTGAATGTACGGTCTCTTGCGCCGGCGCGGGGTTTCTTGGACCATACCCCTTCAAGTCCCCCAGTATAGTGTTCCTCCTATGCGCAAGTGGCAAATAGGTTGTCACAGCCCCGACCCCACCCTAGGAGCGGGAGCCGTGAACCAGTCAAGTGGCACCGGTGTTTATTAAATATGTTGTGGAAAATTTATCATCGGGATCGTAGTTAGGAAATAAATTCAGAGTTTGTAAAACAACAATTAATTAATACTAAATAAATGTGTTAAAACTCGTATTTCATTTAAATGTATTTATAGGGATAAACCATAAGTAATAAAATATAAATTTCTTCTTTTATTCAGGTAATTATAGCCACTTTATTTAAGCCTTCAGTGCTCCATAGCTGGCTTCTATTATCTCTACAGCGAGTTACCTGAAACGCGTTTTAAAAATATTTTATAAGCAAGAAATACTGGCGAGTTCATTCCATTTTATAAAAGGACACATTGTTATACTTTACAGTATTAAGAGCGATTACAGTGTAAGTTTTTTATCAATTATTCAACACATTAGGCAACTGGGGACACTCCCTTGTGCTTATGGTCATATTACTGTCGGACCTGTCTCCCAACAAGTAACGGTTCCTGTCACACCCTTGGTGACTGTGGACTAGTAATGTACAAAATCCCAACTACTGGCAACAATTATAGATTACACAGACTTAATCGCTATAAATATAACTGAAAAACATTTGATTTTTGTAAAGTAATTTGGTAATAAGAGAGAATGACCCACTTGGTAACTTTAGGGTTACATCCTGGTATAATCTTGGACATAACTCCTGAGCTCTTAAATAAAATATATAGTGCACTCATGTTAAGTATAATAACCCATGTCACATACAACCCGAGACAGAACCCAACGAACTTAGTCAGGCAGAGCCATGACATGCGCTGATGGGTCCTAAATCAATCGGGTAGGGTAACAAATTAGTAATCAGGGGTTAAAACACTTAAAACGGTGCAGCGCTTTGAAATATTATGGTGAATAAATCAAGAATATGGATTATAGAAGAAACAGGGAGGGGAGAGCGAGAGTAGAAGGGGAGTGAGAGGGAGCAGAGAAAAGTGAAGGGGGTGATGGTTATTTATATTGACATTCAGACTTTAAGGCCAAGCCTCAAGTTTCCACGTACACACTAAAGAATATGTATATTTATTATTTAAAAACATAAAATTCTAACTTTGAAAATGAAATAATTACTAGAGCGTTTAGGAAAATTTAACGTACCAGGTAAAATAAACAAATAAATACTAAATTACTGATTTAAGTCGGGTAAGAAAAATGTTTTCATTGTAATATCTTTTATTTCTTAAAAGTTTGATTATCTAATCTCTTTTGTACATATTTCGACTGTACAAACTATCAGACCCATCTTTTGTTTTCTTTTATAATAATCATAAAATAAAAATTATTTTTATTTAGTATAATATTCTAGATGATAAAGAATAAAAACATGATTATTCAGTTAATATATATAATAATCTTTTGAACATACATTTTCTTTAAATAATGTTATAGGGGTAAATGTATAAAATATTATATGCATCCTACGTACAAACATATTAATTTTAGTTTGCATGATATACACATATAAACATATTTAAATGCATTACAATGTATATATATTTCAAATAAATATAATTGTAATGCATTTGAAATAATTATATATTACCCTATATTAATAATGAAAACCATGAATAGTTATTATAATAATATGTATAGTTCTTTTAATATTTTAAATTTAACTAGTGGAATTTATCGTGCTATGCGGCGGGTATTCAATCATTATCAGTTTGGATTGTCATGTACCGGTTCAATACTTGTATAAGTTATAAAAGAAAATACTTTATTTAGAATAAAACTCTTTTTTTATACCGATATGTCGAAAGAAATTTTTTTTTAACACAACAGATTTCACACAAATGTTTGCAAAAATGTCACCGTTTCTCTACACTTTTGACTGTAAATTATTAATTTGTTTTAAAATTTTATCTTAGGTGGAAGTAGTCATTTTTCACCACCACTACCCTTAATAAATTAATGCATCCAAAATAAGAATGCAAGAAATTATATGGTCAAAGTAGAAAAAGCATCAACTTTTCTAGCGCAAACATATGTTAGCAATATATATAATAATATAAAAGTCAAATTTTAATTTACTAAATATAAAATGTTAAGTTAACAACTCGGAGGAGTATAAGAAAATTTCAACTTGTTCTACTCAAATATATTGAAAAACCTTTTTAATTGGTCATTTTTTTAATTTTTTTTATACAAAATGGTATAACATTAATTGTATTCGTTTATATAATTTTATGATCGATATAAAATAATTAATAGTATCTTCGAACATATACGACTATAAATATATTTAATATACTAGTAATAATTAACTTTTATTTACTAGTATATTAATTTAAATTATTGATTAGCTATATATACTAAAATATGTTTTTAAATGGTTAATTTTAACCTTATATAAATTTATGTACACTGACATAAATTTTATATATTGTCACAAAATGAAATATTAACGAAACCTGTCCATTACAAAATTATGTTTAAATAATTCGCTTTTTTTTCTGACTCATGACTGAGCTGTGAAGACTATGCTGTAAAAAGATTACATATTTACGTTTAATAGAATAAAATAACACTTATATTTATGTTTAATAGAATAAAATAACACTTATGGTGATATAAGTGATATAATTCAAAATACTTATATGTAAAATATGTTACATTTAAATGTAGTAACTTACTAGTGTACAATTTTATCTAGGATTATATGACCAAATTAGCCAGTATAACGTTTTGTACTATATAGTATCCTAATAATACGTGTAGTAACTTATTTATACAAAACAGGGCTTTACATATACAGCATGTATCAGCATTGTATTTAATAATATAATCTTGTAGTGTATAAATTTAAACGGTCCTCCCACAGTTTAATAATATAAACATTCTAAGGTAATATACATAATGTATTTTAAACCCTTTTCTTTTTTTATAAAACATAAAACATATTATTTGTACCAAATAATATCTTATATTATGTCTAGAGGCATCGTACCTGAATTGTGTTTTTTTTTTTGAACGGCTAACTGCTTTCCACGTGTAAACCCACCCTTTCGGAGCTATGTCCAAAGGTCGACTACTCGACCACCGCTAGAAAGCGTAGCACACCCCTGATGCGCAGAAACCCCGTGGAATAGGTAAAACTGCGCCCCCCTTGGACTCGGACCTGGGTAAAACCCCAGGCCAAGCCTTCACCGAGATGGAAACAACCACTATGCTATAGTGGAGGACCCACCTGAATTGTGTTATCTTATATTTATATTGACATTAATATATCTTAACAGCAATATATTAATACTAATATCGTAACATTAATATAATGTTATGAAATATATCTTAAATTTTATGTTATTATATTAATGTAAATATATTAATGGCTTTAGATTATTATATTTTTTTTTATAAAATGTTTCTTAATGTATATGTTATTTATCATGAAATTTAATATTAACAAAACATAACATTATTAATATATACCTTTATACATAATGTTAACCATAACATAATTGTAAAATTTAGATATTGGTAACTAATATTGTGAACTTAAAACATAAAAATCATAGTATAAATATTAAAATTTATCTACACAGAAAAAACACATAAATTATTACATTAATTTCCTAACATGATGTTTAAGTTTGAGGTATTAAAAGAACACCTGAATGGCATAAACCAGTGGCTCTGATACCACCTTCTGTCACAGTCCACGGCCCCCCTGGGAGCGGGAGCCGTGAACCAGTCAAGTTGTGCCGGTGTTTATTAAATATGCAGCGAAAAAGTTCTCATCAGGATCGTAGTTAGGAGATAAATTCAAAGTTTGTAAAACAACAATTAATTAATATTAAATAAATGGGTTAAACCCCATATTTCATTTAAATGTTTTTATAGGATAAACCATAAGTAATAAATATAAATTTCTTCTTTTGTTCAGGTAATTATAGCCACTTTATTTAAGCCTTCAGTGCTCCATAGCTGGCTTCTATTATCTCTACAGCGAGTTACCTGAAACGCGTTTTAAAAATATTTTATCAGCAAGAAATACTGGCGAGTTCATCCCATTTTATAAAATGACACATTGTTATACTTTATAGTATTAAGAACGATTACACTGTAAGTTTTCTATCAATTATTCAACACAGTAGGCGACTGGGGACACTCCCCTGTGCTTATGGTCATATTATTGTGGGACCTGTCTCCCAACAAGTAATGGTTCCTGTCACACCCTTCGTGACTGTGGACTAGTAATGTACAAAACCCTAACTACTGGATATAATTATAGATTACACAGACTTAATCCATGTAAATATAACTGAAAAACATTTGAGGTTTTGTAAAGTAATTTAGTAAAAAGAGAGAATGACTCACTTGGTAACTTTAGGGTCTAACAACAGTCCTTATGGTATAATCTTGGGCATAACTCCTGAGCTCTTAAATAAAATATATAGTGCACTCGTGTTAAGTATAATAACCCATGTCATATAAAACCCAAGACAGAACCCCAACAAACTTAGTCAAGCAGAGTCTTGACATGCGTTAGTGGGTCTTAAATCAATCAGATAGAATAACGAATTAGTAATCAGGAATTAAAACACTTAAAACAGGACAGAGCTTTGAAATATTATGGAGTGAGTAACTAAAGAATATGGATTATAGAAGAAATAGAAAGGGGAGAGCGAGCAGATAAAAGTAAGGGGGTGATGGTTATTGACATTCAAACTTGGAGGCCAAGTCTCAAGTTTCCATGTACACACTATGCATACGTACACATTTAGATTTATTATTATTATTATTATTTTATATTATAATTAATTAAGCTGTTCAACTCATTTATCGCTTATAACTTTTAAAATGTGACGTTTTATAAAACGATGAATATGTCATTAGAACGATAATATTTTTATCTACAATTTGACCTAAGTTTCATTAAAATCGGAGTAAGGTTGATTATAATGTATTTTTATTATTATATTTTTAAACGGTTCCTATATTCGTCAAAATAGCTCATATTTTTAACAGTCAACTTACCCGTGATCTACCCGTTTGATAATATAAGTTATCATATACTTTATTTTAATTTTTTATAAATAAAAATTTTGGAGATGTTACATCCTCCCCACCTTGTTTTAAATCTCGTCCTCGAGATTCACTGAAATATAGAGGAACACTTTTAGCTCATCATTGATCCTAGTTCCTAAGTATATTCTGGTCCTTACTTTAAATTCTACTTTACTTTGACTAGAACTATTCTCTATGATTTGAGATTATTATCTTTTTAATGAAGGTAAAATTACTCTCATTAGTGTAAATTTTTAGATGTTTTATGTCTTAGTACAACCTTTAGTTACAGGTTTTCTAATGCGTTGAAAAGCGCAAGGGCAATTCTTATACTTTTAATGGCGTCTCAACTTATAGGGTTCCCATCATTCATCTTGTCACACGAGTTACGCGACGGCTCATCAAACGAAATAGTGTTTGATATTGGAATTATGGATGTATACGAGAGATTCCTGATAAATAAATCTAAAATTATTATTGACACCTGTTTGTGATTGATCCCTAATTGTCAATCATTATGGTCTTTGGTTTTCCTTATAGATATATATATCTATATACTCATATATTTCACATATTGTAATATTGCACACCATTCATAAGGTCAATGTATTCAACAGATTCATATTTCTAAAAACATGTCAGACATCAGGTCATGGTACTATTTAGGGAATTTCATTAACATAACATATACCCCATCTTACCCGGTCTCGCCGGAGAGGAACCCCCATCTTACCCGGACAAACTGGAGAGTCTACCGTACCATACCCAGTCTTGCCGGAGAGGTAATTATCATGATATTTTCCATAAATAGGATTTTCTCAAATCATAATTTTAAAAGTGCATCATTTATTATGGCTGGTATCAAGAAACAAGGAAATTAGCATTCTCATGATCGATCATATTCTAGAGCCGAGTAGCACTAATAAACAAGAAATAACAGTGGCTAGGTGTTAGCGCTTATTAATCATACTTGCACTGTTCTAGTGATCATCCTCACGGCATACCAACACCCATCACACTTTATCTATGCAAGTAATTAGCTTATCTTGAAGCTTTATACCAAGGCATTTTTTTCTTAGGTTCAAGTCGAAATAATATCCTGGGTGTTATCAGTAAATATCAATGTCCTAACTCTTTTGTTTAAGCATAGACATTATTATGGTTGTGACTTTCTTTTGTTTTGGAAAATGGACTTCTAATAAAAATATCATTGTCTCCATTGACATTATGTCTAGGTTCGTTGTGATGAGTATGCTAACTCTATTCATGCTTATACAACATTAGATTCCTTCGTAAGGAATGTTTTATGCAGACGTATGACATTTTTAGAACATAACACGTTTCATGATTCATTTTTATAATGACTTAATGTTTTCGTATGAATCACTAGTGATATTTTTTCCCTACGTTATCTACAGAAGATATTTGATTATTTTATTGTGTATACCATCAAGAATTCTATTATGTATACACATATATGTGTATATTTATTATTTACAAACATAAAATTTCAAATCACTTATTAATATCATAACTTACGTAGTGTGTGTGTGTATATATATATATATGATACTAAATTATTTTGTAATATCTTTAATTTATAAAAATCCAATTATATAACCGACGGTACCAATTATCAAGCTTATTCCCATAACCTATTTACCCTTTTATAATACTAAAATTAGTAATAGTATATTGGAATAAACTTTCTGTTAAATTTATTGAATATAATATTTTGGAATAAAAGTTTAAAGAAATAAATTTATCAAAATATAACTTTCTAGATTTATGTGAACAATTTCATTTTTAACTAGTGGGTTGAGCCATATTGGTTTAAAATATTAAAACTTAATTATTAATTTATATTAATAATTTATTCAAAGAAGCATTACAGTAGGTTTTGACGTTTCTAAAATTGATTCTAAATATATTAGGTAATTAAGTAATATACATGTATTAGAAAATACAATATAATCTCAACAATGATAATAATAATAATTTGTTTAAAGATATTACCAATATTAAAATTGTAATTTGATTTTTAAATAAAACTATATAAAGGACAAACGTATTAAACACACATTTGAGTCAATTATTTTTATGTGGGGCATTTATTGTAATTCTAGCTTTGAAAATGAAATAATAACTAGAGCGTTTAGGAAAATTTAACGTGCCGGGTAAATAAATAAATAAACAAATAAATACTAAATTACTGATTTAAGTCGGGTAAGAAAAACTGTTTTCATTGTAATATTTTACTTCTTAAGATTTTGTTATCTAATCTCTTTTGTACATATTCCGACTGTACAAACTATCAGGCCCATCTTTTCATTTATAATACATCATAAAATAAAAATTATTATTTTATTAAGTATAATATTCCAGATGATAGAGAATAAAAACATGATTATTCAGATAATATATATAATAATCTTTTGAACATACATTTTCTTTAAATAATGTTATAGGGTAAATGTATAAAAATTTTATATGCATCCTACGTATAAAGATATAAATTTTAGTTTACATGATATACACATATATACATATTTAAATGTATTACAATGTATATATATTTCAAATAAAATATAATTGTAATGCATTCAAAATAATTATATATTACCCTATATTAATAGTGAAAACCAATGAATAGTTATTATAATAATATGTATAGTTCTTTTAATATTTTAAATTTAACTAGTGGAATTTATCGTGCTATGCGGCGGCGGGTATTCAATCGTTAACAGTTTGAATTGTTAGGGTACCGGTTCAATACTTGTATAAGTTATAAAAGAAAATACTTTATTTAGAGTAAATATTTTTTCATACCGATATGTCGAAAGAAAAATTTTTCTTTGATCAAAATATATTGTCACACAAATGTTTGCAAAAATGTTACCGTTTGTCTACAAAATATTATAAAATATTAATTTGTTTCAAATTTTTATCTTAGGTGCAAGTAATCATTTTTCACCACCCCTACCCTTAATAAAATAATGTATCTAAAATAAGAAGGCAAAAAATTATATGTCCAAAGTAGAAAAAGCGTCAACTTTGCTGGCGCAAACATATGTTAGAAATATATATAATAATATAAAAGTCAAATTTTAATATACTAAATATAAATGTTAAGTTAACAACTCGGAGAAGTATATGAAAATTTCAACTTGGTTCTACTCAAATATATTGAAAAACCTTTTTAATTGGTCATTTTTTAAAAACAAATTATACAAAATGTTATAACATTAATTGTATTCGTTTATATAATTTTATGATCTAAATAAAATAATTAATAGTATCTTCGAACATATACTACTATAAATATATTTAATATACTAGTAATCATTAACTTTTATTTACTAGTATATTAATTTAAATTATCAATTAGCTATATATACTAAAATATGTTTTTAAATGGTTAATTTTAACCTTATATAAAGTTATGTACACTGACATAATTTTTTTATATATTTGTCACAAAGTGAAATATTAACGAAACCCGTCCATTACAAAATTATGTTTAAATAATTTGCTTTTTTTCTGACTTATGACTGAGCTGTGAAGACTATGTTGTAAAAAGATTACATATTTTCGTTTAATAGTATCAAATAACACTTACATTTATGTTTAATAAAATAAAATAACACTTATGGTGATATAAATGATATAATTCAAAATACTTATATGTAAAATATATTACATTTAAATGTAGTAACTTACTAGTGTACAATTTTATCTAGGGTTATATTACCAATTTAGCTAGTATAACGTTTTGTACTATATAGTATCCTAATGATATGTATAGTAACTTATTTACACAAAATAGGGCTTTACATATACAACGCGTACCAGCATTGTATTTAATAATATAATCTTGTAGTGTATAAATTTAAATGGTCCTCCCACAGTTTAATAATATAAACATTCTAAGGTAATATACATAATGTATTTTAAACCCTTTTTTTATAAAACATAAAACACATTATTTATACCAAATAATATTTTATATTATAGTGTCTAGAGGCATTATACCTGAATTGGGTTATCTTATATTTGTATTGACACTAATATATCTTAACATCAATATATTAATACTAATATCATAACATTAATATAATGTTATGAAATTTATATTAAATTTGATGTTATTATATTAATATAAATATATTAATGGGTTTAGGTTATTATATTTTTTTATAAAGTGTTTCTTAATATACATTAATAAACACCTGTACCACATGACTGGTTTACGGCTTTCGCTCCCAAGGTGGGGCCGGGGACTGTGACAGAAGATTGTATCAGAGCTACTGGTTTAAGCCATTTATGTGTTCTTTTAATACCTAAAACTTAAACATCATAGGTGTTCTTTTAATACCTAAAACTTAAACATCATATTAGGAAATTAAAGTAATAATTAATGTATATGTTATATATATCATGAAATTCAATATTAACAAATCATAACATGATTAATATATAACCTTTATATGTAATGTTAACCATAACATAATTGTAAGATTTAGATATTGGTCACTAATATTGTGAACTCAAAACATAAAAATAATAGTATAAATGTTAAAATTTATCTACACAGAATAACAGATAAATTATTACTTTAATTTCCTAATATGATGTTTAAGTTTTAGGTATTAAAAGAACACCTAAATGGCTTAAACCAGTGGCTCTGATACCATCTTCTGTCACAGTCCCCGGCCCCACCCTGGGGGTGGGAGCCGTAGACCAGTCAAGTGGTACAGGTGTTTATTAAATATGCAGCGAAAAATTTCTCATCAGGATCGTAATTAGGAAATAAATTAAGAGTTTGTAAAACAACGATTAATTAATATTAAATAAATGGGTTAAAACCCGTATTTCATTTAAATGTTTTATAGGGATAAACCCTAAGTAATAGAATATAAATTTCTTCTTTTATTCAGGTAATTATAGCCACTTTATTTAAGCCTTCAATGCTCCATAGCTGGCTTCTATTATCTCTACAGCGAGTTACATGAAACGCGTTTTAAAAATATTTTATCAGCAAGAAATACTGGCGAGTTCATTCCATTTTATTAAATGACACATTGTTATACTTTACAGTATTAAGAGTTATTACAGTGTAAGTTTTCTATCAATTATTCAACACAGTAGGCGACTGGGGACACTCCCCTGTGCTTGTGGATATATTACTGTTGGACCTGTCTCCCAACAAGTAACGGTTCCGGTCATACCCTTGGTGACTGTGGACTAGTAATGTATAAAACCCAAACTACTTGCAACAATTATAGATTACACAGACTTAATCCCTGCAAATATAACTGAAAAACATTTAAGGTTTTGTAAAGTAATTTGTAAAAAAGAGAATGACTCACTTGGTAACTTTAGGGTCTAACTACAGGCCTCCTGGTATAATCTTGGGCATAACTCCTGGGCTCTTAAATAAAATATATAGTGCACTTGTGTTAACTATAATAACCTATGTCACATATAACCGAGACAGAAACCCCAACAAACTTAGTCGGGCAGAGCCTTGACATGGGTTAGTGGGTCCTAAATCAATCGGGTAGAGTAACGAATTAGCGATCAGGGGACCCTTGGTGACTGTGGACTAGTAATGTATAAAACCCAAACTACTTGCAACAATTATAGATTACACAGACTTAATCCCTGCAAATATAACTGAAAAACATTTGAGGTTTTGTAAAGTAATTTGTAAAAAAGAGAATGACTCACTTGGTAACTTTAGGGTCTAACTACAGGCCTCCTGGTATAATCTTGGGCATAACTCCTGGGCTCTTAAATAAAATATATAGTGCACTTGTGTTAAGTATAATAACCTATGTCACAATAACCCGAGACAGAACCCCAACAAACTTAGTCGGGCAGAGCCTTGACATGGGTTGTGGGTCCTAAATCAATCAGATAGAGTAACGAATTAGCGATCAGGGTTTAAAACAATTAAACAGGACAAAAGCTTTGAAGTATTATGGGGTGAGTAACTAAATAATATCGATTATAGAAGAAACGGAGAGGGGAGAGCGAGAGCAGAAGGGAGAGCGAGAGGGAACATAAAAAAGTGATGGGGGGTGATAATTATTTATATTGACATTCAAACTTGGAGGCCAGCCTCAATTTCCATCTACACATTATGCATACGTACACATATCTTTCAATTCAAATGTTAGATTATATTATTATTACTATTACATTATATTATTATTATTATTATTATTATTATTATTATTATTAATTAAGATGCTCAACTCATTTATCGCTTATAACTTCTAAACTGTGACGTTTTATAAAACAATGAATATGCCATTAGAACGAGAATATTTTTATCTAATTTTGACCTAAGTTTCATTAAAAACGGAGTAACGTTGATTATAATGTATTTTTATTATTATATTTTCAAACGGTTCCTATATTTGTCTAAATAGCTTATATTTTTAACAGTCAACTTACCCATAATCTACCCGTTTAATAATATAAGTTCCCATATATTTATTTTAAATTTTTATAAATAAAATTTTGGGAGATGTTACATAGGTGGAGCACTGGACTATAAAAATTGAGTGTACGCCTTGCTTACTAGGTTTGTAATTGATGCTTCATAGCTCTTGGCGCAAGGAATCAAGGAAATTCATGGTGAAGATAAATCCTTGTTTATGATAAGCTTTTGAATTTTGAATTTGAAAAGCTGACACATGATCGGTGATGTCAGATGCTTTCGCATTAATTGGTTTACTGCGGCGTGGGTGCCACGCGCGCTGTGAAAACCGTCAAACCTCTACCTGCCCTCCACGTGTTGTCTAGGCCTTTGTTTCCAACGAATTGGGGCTGCACGATTCCCCATCGCAATAAATGCGATAGGTATAAATACCCAATTCGGGGCTCCCAGACCAAGCATTCAAAAAATTTGTTCAAGTTACTTCCCACAATCTTCTTTTTCTTTGACCAATATTCTGAGTCTCCAGTTTCTGGTTATCATCATGTCGGCGACTGATAAACTAGAAGGACCTGGAGAAGAAGAGGCACCACCTGTGTTGCCGCATTTAAAGTGGTCAAAAGCCACATCAACAATCTTGTGACCAGCCTCAGGTTTCCGGCGCATTGGGATGCCCGATATCCCATGGAGGGTCAAACGGTGGCTCAAGCGCTGGCCGACTATATTACGCTATTCTTCAAATATTTTGCCGATGGGAACTTTTGGTTACTGTTAACGAAGTTCTTTGTAGACCTTCTTGATTTATTATCAGTTTCATATATCTCAACTAAACCCGATGGAATGGTGAGAATAAACCACTTCGAATTCTTATATCGATCTATAGGTATCCAACCCACAGTCAACCGGTTCCGAGTGTTTTATCAACTCCATTGCTCTTTAGGGTTTTATTCATTTCAACATCGTCTTCCGGCGAAGAAACTTTTACGTATACCTCCCAAATCTTATCACGACTAGAAACAAAAATTCTTTTATATCAAGACAGGAGTGATCCCTTTGAAGATGAACTTTCGAGGTGCCGAAGATATACCAGTGGAGACGATGCCTATCCCGGTCAAGAGGTGTGGTACCAAGACATTAAGGAGATTCCAACTATTCAACTTCCGGAGAGGGCGTTGGTTGCTGCTGGAATGAGCTTGCTATGGAAAGCGGATCGTCGTGATAAGTTCGTATACATGGAAGGGGACAACCATAAGTCTTATTTTTATTTAACTGTTGCGCGGCTGTTAAGCTTTTGCTAATGCGCTCGGTCTTGCAGTAGTGGTTCTCTATGTTGTAGCGTATAAAAGAGACAACGGAAAAATGACAAGCATTCCATTAGCGGCTGAAGAACCCACTTGGTATGAGCAGATCCTAGAAAATTTTGAACTTCCTAAGGATGAAGACCTTCAAGCGCAACCTGCGCTAGGTGTTGGTAAGCAACTACATGTAACGCCTCGTATCTTCGTATTCTATTTTAAAAATGTTCGTATTCGTATTCTAATTTTAGAAACCTTACATTCGTATTTTAATTTCAATCTCACAATTCGAGGCGTTAATCATAATAAAATTCATATTTTATACATATTATTTTTATTCACACAATCAATCATTTAAATACGTATTTATATGCAAACTAATACAATTATACGTATAAATACTTATACGCACATCCTAAATACTTGAATTATACTTTTATACTTTTTATATACTCAATTACATAATATGTACTTAAGAAATACCAAGAAATATACCAATCATCTTTCCACCTCATCAATTCTCTTCCACCTTCTTTAACCAATCATATTTCACCATTTTCCACCTTCTTTATCCACCAATCATTTTTCAATCCTCTTCCACCTTCTTTATCCAATCATATTTCACCCTTTTCCACCTCCTTTCTCCACCAATCATCTTTTCAATCCTCTTCCACCTTCTTTAACCAATCATATTTCACCCCTTTCCACCTTCTCTACCTATAAATACCTACCTCCTTCTACCATTTTCTTCACACCATTCTTCTCTCCATCTCTCTAATTCTCTCAACCTCTCTAAATAAAAAATTCTAAGAATTCAAAAAGGACACTATCCAACCATTCTTCTCTCAACCTCTCCACTTCTCTCAAATTTTCCAAGCAAGGAATAGAACTCTAAGAGTTCTAAAAGAAAACACCAAGTGTTTTAAAGGAAGCTTGAACCTCCAACCTCCAACTCTTCAGGAATCACCAAACGAAGCTTTGCAAAACTGTGAGCATACTCGACCATTTTTACGCTTTAACGCATTTTTGGGTACAACATGTATACAAAATCCACTTTACGCAATCGATTATAATTAAATACTCAAGCCATCGAACACGTTCATTGTGATGCCTAGGTAGTTTATGTTTGTATTCTCATGATATTGTTATGCTTAGGTTGTTATGTATGCCAGTTAAAGATTTTAATTATATACTATTTGCTATGCGTAAGTTATTTATGTATGCTCGTTTCAACTTGAATATAAAATGCCATGTGGTTTTGAGACAAACTTTTATACATATACTTATATTCGAACTTGTATGCTCGCTAGTGTTTTTGTACTGATCCATGCTTTTATTAAATGTTGCCGGACTGTGACAGATGAATCTAATAGGATTGCCTAGAAACGCATTTAAATTTTAATGTTTGTTGTATTGTAATTTATTTTCAATCCTGATGTATCTCGATTCCAATACTTGTACAAAAATCATTGTAATGAAATGAAAAATTTATTTATTTGAATACTTATTGTACATTATTCATTTTAAACTTGTGGTTTCCTAGTTCAAGCAACGTAAAAAGCAATTATTAAATACTTTTCACAATTAGTGTTATGAAGTCTCTTGCAATCTCGTTTTCGTCTCATCTGATGTTTCCGCCGATCGGTTGGGGTGTGCACTAGGGGGTACTTTGTTTAATGTGGTGCTTGAATTATTAACAAACATTGCGCTTCTTAATCGGGTGAATTAGTAAACTTGGGCGTAGGCCCAGATTCGAAGAAGAAAAATGTACAGGACCTGTTGCTGGAGGAGTTAAAAAATCAGAGGCTCCCAAAGTTGAACCGGAGAAAGGTACTCGCTTTGTGCCTGATATTTGGTGTGATTATGTAGTCGTGCTGATTCCTTGGAGGGACTTGCGCCTGTAGGTTTGAGGAAACCTAAGGCTGAACCTCAAGAGGGTGTAGCCATCCTATGCCGAATCCAAACAACCCTATTGACTTAGACTCGAGTCCCGAGCCTTTGATGAAGAAGAAAACTGAGAAAAGGAAACTTCCGGAGGGTGAAACTGGTGCACACCCAGCTAAGGCGGAAGAGATTGGGAAGAAAGGAAATCTTGATGCCCTTGCAGCAAAGTTTTCCCCTGGTAAGCTTCTGATTCTTGCTCCGTCACAACATAATAGTATTGATGAATGTCGTGTTACATTGCAGTGAAAATGGGTGCACCGTTCATGCTGCGGAAGCTCCTCCATTTGCCTCAGATACTATTCGCACCCCATGACCTCCACCAGATGTTAGCAAGGTATCTTCCGCCAGAGGTGAAGGGCCAAGTGAACTTGAAGCGGAGACGATTAGTGTTGGTGACATCATACCAATCTCTCCTGAGGTTGTAACGACTACTGTGGTCCAAGAAAAAATAATCGATACTGATGCTGACGAGCAGCATAAAGTATGCCCCTTCTGCCCTTGCCCACACTTTTGAAGAACCAAGTGCTGGAACAGCTGAGAAAACCACGGGGAAGCGTGCAGGAACCCCTGAATTCGAATTTCAAGATGTCAAAGAAGAATCACCCATTCTCCCCGATGAGACACCGGTGATTACTATTATCGATCTTATTTGGAGAAACGTGTTGCAGACATTCACGTGCTCGTTTGGAAACTTAAGCAGGGCGAGAAGTTTAGTCACTGGCAAGTATGTCGTGAGTGGTTTAAGGGTGTCTTCCCTCCGCAGAGGTTAAGGCTCGAGGTGAACAAAGTTGCGAACAAACATATCGTGCCTATCTATAGCTGTCAGCCAGTTCTGCCTCCAACACGCACAAAATAATTCATGAATGGCGAAGTATGCACAAGGAACGTGAGAAATTTGAAGCTTCGAAGAAAGAGATGGTTACCGAGCAGGCGCAGATGGCCATGCTAAAAAAGGAGTTTGAGCCGAAAAGGCTAAGTTTGAGGATGCGTAGAAGATAGAAGAATGGTCTGCTATGGGATTGAAGAAGAAAGCTGAAGTTGTAGATGCCACGCTTGCTGAGGAGCGCAAGTTGTGGAAAGAAGCGTGTGAAAGGGACAATAATGAAAATATATCCCTTCAATGAAGTCGTGAACCTTCGCTCGGAGATAGAGCACTTGAAGAAGGAGAAAGCTGATGCTATTGCAGCCACTGATGAAGCAAAATCTCATCGGGAAGCAACGAGCAAAAGGAGGGAGAAACTTTTGCAACTCTAATCTTACGAAATAAAGAGATTGCAGAACTTAATCATTGTTGTGTGATCGGGAGGAAACCAAGGCTGTGCTTGACTCAGCGAAGAAGGATCTCCAAGCTGTAATGTAGAAAAAGCTGAGTTGCAACACCGACTTTCAGAGAACCAAGAGAAAATTGATCTTTATGAGGTTGAGATTGGCGTGGATAAGAAACGTTCTGATCTTGCAGAGCAAACACTCGAAAACTCTAAGGCAGCTGTGTTACAGCGGAAAGTATGGTTGAGCTGTTAGCCAACAACACGCTTTGTATACAACAACACGGGATTGTGAATGTAAGTCTTTTGTTACTTGTCCGTATGTTTATCGTGATTTGATCATTAAATATGATTGTGTGTTGCGCAGATTGTGAATTCTATCCTGAATTCTGTAGGAGCTGGACAGTTCAGTGGCCAAGCTGACAGTCACAGCGTGCCATGATGGCTATGCCCAGGGCTATGGAGAATGCACGTTCCATGTAAAAAGTGCCCTCAAGGTGAACTGGTATACCAGCGCTCTGCTACTCATGGGGTTGATACTGACGCCGCCTTTGCTAAGGCGAAGAAAGAGTATGATAATTTGCAATTACCTGTGATGGATCTTGTGAATGAAGCTTTGCAACATGATGACTTTGTGGATCGTTTGAAGGAAATTTTTCAAGACGATGTAGCGGTCTCAGAGAGTGAAGGCGCGGCAAATGAATATATTAGGCCGCTCTTTCTGTTTGATGTGATCAGTATGTTGTTTCTTTTGTAATTCCCAGACATGCCTTTGTGTAGATTATGTTTTGGAAGTTTCTGATGATGTAACGACCATTGCGCGGAAGCGCATGTATATGTTTGTCCTTGTTAAAAAGGTGTTTCAGAATTATAACTGGTTTATGTATGTTTTAGTTACAATATTTGCTTGAGTATAACTACTTTGTATAGGTAAAACAAATAAAGTTGGTATAAAGCTCATGCACGAACTAGCTATAACCCAACATGTGCGTAAGAAATTACGGCTAAGGTTGGAAAATTAATGTAGTTCACGAGGCTTTATTTCTTTACCAAAATGTTTTTGTTGTGTACCCAAAGTGGTTTCATGCATTTGTAACATAACATAAATAATGTAAGTAACAACCTTTTCATTAAACTGATAAGGCGTAGAGGCCAGTAGATACAAATACAAAATGAGATAGTTTGTAAGTAACGATCTTTGTATTAAAACCAGTGTTTTAAAATAGCGATTAGGCGGCGAATAGTCGGCGATTAATCGTTAGTTGGCCAGTAACTGAGTAAGTTTTCGCTAATCAGTCCATTAATTGCTAGTGGGATCTAGTCGGCCAACCAAAAGTGGGCGATTCCGGCCATATTCCGGTAAAAAACCTGTATATTCCGTCCAAACCCTCTAAATTCCGTCAAGTTTCTAATCAAACCATGTGAATTCCAACAATTAATCTTGTATGCATAAAAAAATGAGTTGAGTAAGAGTTAAAACCAATCTACTTAAAATATTTACTATAAAATGTGTATATGTATACATAAAACTAAAAATTACATATAAAAAATGCAATCCTGAGTAATCCCGATTAATCCTGAGTAATCCCGAGTAGTCGCTAGTCCCCACCTCATCGGCCGACTAGCGACCACGAGTTCTCCAACCTTGATTAAAACTGATAAGGCGCAGAGGCCACTAAGTACAAAGATGTTAAGATTACGTATGCTAAAGACAAAATGAGATCTGTAAGTAGCGATCTTTTGCACCAAAAACTGATAAGGCGCAAGGCCAGTGCGTCTAAAGATGCTAAGATTACATATAGCAACGTCGCAACTGTTGGCGTTCCAAGTTCTAGGAATGCTTGTTCCATCCAACTGTTTAAGGGTATATGCGCCTTTACCTAAGACTTCATGAATTACATATGGGCCTTCCTATTTGGGCGCAAGCTTACCTGGGCGCTCAGCGTTTGATGCCTCATTGTCTCTTAAAACAAAATCTCCCTGAAGGAATGTGCATACGCAGACCTGTGCATTATAGTATTTCTTTAACTTATACTTGTACTTGGCTTTGTTAATGGCGACATTTTCGTGCCTTTATTCCATGAGGTCCAAGTCATGCCTGCGCACATCTTCATTGTTCTGCGCTCCCATTGCAAGTATGCGCGGTGAAGCGGAGACCGATTTCAGCTGGGATTATTGCCTCAGATCCATAAACAAGACTGAAAGGTTTTCACATGTGCTAGTTTTAGGCATAGTTTGATGAGCCCATAAGATACTTGGTAGCTCATCAACCCACCCTCGTCTTGCTGTGCCAATCCTTGCTTTGATGCCCTCAACGATACTTTTGTTGATAGAAGTAAAGATGTGCTCAATTTGCATCTCCTTCATCCACTTTTGTCTTCAGAAGCGAAATTGGGACCGTCGTCGCTGACGATGCGCAATAGTAAACCAAACGGCAAATAATATGCTCCCAATAAACTTACGGATGACCATCGCAGTGGTTGGGCAAGTGGCTTGGCCTCAACCCACTTGGTGAAATAATCCACTGACATAATTATGAATTTTACTGTGCTTGGCGCATCCGGAAATGGTCCCACCATATCAATTGCCCACTACTGGAGAGGCCATGTGTTGTTACTGGGATCAGAGGATTCTTTGGGCGTAACGTTTTAGGAGCATGTCGTTGGCAAGATGCGCACTTCCTCAGAGTTTCTACTGCATCTTAATGCATGCCAGACCAATAATAGCCGACATTCATGACTTTAGCTACTACCATGCGAGGACCCGCATGAATTCCACATAACCCTTCATGAATTTCACGAATCAAGTATTGCGCGTCTTGTGGGTCGACATCGTGAAGGAGAGGACCAAGATATGACTTCCTAAAAAGTACCCCATCCGCCATTTCATAATTTAGCGCTTTGTTTTGGATTTTCCTAGATTCCACTTTGTTTTCTAGGAGAATCCCATATTGTAAGAACATGATAATTGGAGACATCCAAGAGGAGCTTCCCACTTCGATTATATTATCCTGACGTAATAGGATTGATGGATTCTTGAGTATTTCAATATGGACTTCTTTTAGCTGCTAGCTTGCTGAGCGCATCAGCATGTTTGTTTTCACTTCGATTGATGTGAATTACTTTGAAAGTTTAAAACCTGTTGAGCAACAACTTCTCATGTTCAAGATACAAAACCATTGTTTCACCTTTCGCATCATAGATACCATTGACTAGCCCTGCTACCAAAAGAGAATCACATATGCCTCCATATTTTTCGCACCCATTTTGATTGCTAAATGAAGACCCGTGAGGAAAGCTTCGTATTTCGCTTCGTTATTGGTCCTTTTAAAATCCAACCTCATGGCATAAGTAAACTCGTGATTATCGGGACTGACTAGACGAGGACCAACTCGTGTGCCATCATCATTAGATGCGCCGTCAGTGTGCAAGGTCCTCACACTATCATCCACAACAGGTACTGGATTTTGGGTAGCTTCGCACTCTTGAATCTTTTTACTTGGGACTTCATTGACGAAATCAGCTAATATTTGGCCTTTGATGGCTGGACGCGGCTTATAAACAATATCGTGTCCACCCAACTCAGTAGCCAATTTTTCCAATCGGCCTGAAACGTCGGGTTTAGATAAGACTTGACCCAAATGATAATTTGTAAAGACAGTAATCAGATGGCCGGAAAAATACCTGCGCAGTCGATGCGAAGCATGAACGAGTGCTAATACAAGTTTTTTCCATTATTGAGTATCGTGTTTCTGGATCAGTTAACATCTTACTGACGTAATAGATAGGTGTTTGAACCTGTAACATCCGTCGAAAAACGGGTTTTCAAAACCCGCTTCGTTTATTAATCGAATAACAGTTTCAAATTTTCGTTGCTCATTTAATGCTTATTTTAATTTTAAACAATACATAACTAATAAACATTTTAGAATATGGAAATTAAAATTGTTAGAAAATAAAAATAAAGCAATTAAAAATGAAAAGGGGCTGCCGGGTTTCGAACCCGGGTCAGCCGGAAGACACTAGCAGCAAACACTTAACCACTCCGCCACTTGATTCGTTTGTGTAAACAAGGAAACAAATAATATTTAACTCTACCTGTGAAATCATCCGTTTGCGCCAAAACTGAAACCGCTCATCGGCTTTCAACTTTCCAGACGATTGAGTGATCGCTATTACTGATAATAACCGATGAAACCATTACGACGCACGTTCTTAATCAAATTCAGTCTTTATTGTTTCCATTCATATGAGTTTGGGAGTTAAAAACCGAAATCCTTTACTTTCTGATTTACTCTATCAATATCATCATCTCGCGACTCAAAAACACTCACAGAACCTCCAATTTCACTTTTGCTCTAATTTCTGATCGTCGGAATCGCTATCTGATATCACCGGACTTTAGCCGGAAAACCGTGTCATTCATCAAAATGGTAAATTTCTCAATTCTTTCATCTTCTATCTATTGTTAGACTTTTACTAACTCAAACCCTTCAACCAGAATCAGTCCCAGACGACGATATCGGATAATCAGCACTCGCCGGAAGATTTCTGAAAATTCCTAAATCACGCTGTGAATCGGTATAATCATTTAAACCTTCTAATAATCATTGTTTAGTAACTCAATTTCGCAACTAATCGATCAAAACGGTTAATTGATTCAATCAGACGGAATTCATAAATCAGAGCCGACGACCTTTGCCGGAGCTCTGAGAAAAACATCTGTTGCGGTACATTCATTTCCAAAACCCTCTATATCTATTTCATTTCAGTCAGTTATATGTTAGATGAATGATTTAAACAAGAACTGTCAAGAATCGGTTGTCAGTATTCATGAATGAAGAAGATGAAGTTGAAATGAGTTTATAGGGATTTAAAATCAGTAAATATACCGGGTTAGACACACAGTCCAGTGGTGGACTGTGTGCAAACAATTAGCACACGTCTCGAGTTCGATCCCTGACACAACCTCACTCTCTGAAATAAAAATGTTCTTTTTAAACCGAACCGGATCAACTCGCTGTAAGATGTTAAGTTTAATAAAAATCAACATATTAACTAGGTTAGACACACAGTCCAGCGGTGGACTGTGTGCAATGCTAAACAACGGGTCCCGGGTTCGAGACCTGTTGTGTGCACCAGTCCGACATAATTAAAACCCTTTTTAAAATAAATGATTTCTGAATAAAACTAAATAGTGTATAAATATAATTAAAAATAGAAATATTTCGGGTTAGACACGTAGCTCAGTTGGTAGAGCTGCGTGCACGCGTACGGGAGGTCACGAGTTCGAACCTCACTCAGTGCAAACAAATACAGGACCGAACCGGTCAACAGTCAATGGTCAACGGTCAACCCCAAAAAGTCAACATTTTTCTTATATTTTTATTTATTTATTTAATTTAAAAATCAATTAAAAATACTTAAAAATAATATTTTTAAAGTTAGAAAATGACCTTAAACTCACAAAAATATATCTAAAAATCCAATTAAAATTGTTAATAAAATCCACTTATTTACCGTACCTTTTCGTTATTATTTAGGTTAGTTATTCCTCGTCGATCAACCCTCTAAACTCGTGGGCATTCAACATCATCAAAAACGCACCCAATGTGAGTGAATCTCTACAAATTCCCCGTTTTAATCACGTTTTTGGGGTGTATCATGTGTCATATTATTTATTACATTTAAACACTTGTGCATCCATCATATCAATGATCAAATGTGTATTCAATATGTATCAACTGTTTGTGTGGTTAATGTTTAGATTAAATTTATCATTTTCAGTACATACATCATCATAGGCCGCCGTTCCCCATTACCTATGAGCGTGAACCGTTCCCCATTACCTATGAGCGTGAACGAGGCGTTGCCAACATACGATCGGCTCCGTTTGATTGAGCCTTGATCGCACATACATCATCATAGGCCGTCCGTTCCCCATTACCTATGAGCATGAACGTGACGTTGCCAACATATACATTATCATTCATGTCATATAATCATGCAAGGTGGTTTGTTATTGTTATTGTTATTGTTATTGTATATTTATTTACGTTTGCTCACATATGATTATTGCACAATTTTTCCATATTAAATATAACAAGAAATCAATAATAAATGTTTTCTAACAAGGTTCACTCACCAACTTTTGTTAACCCAAAAACCCCCATTTTTTACACATGATACAGGTGATCCAGTTGCAGCAAGAAACATATAGGATGGCTTAGAAGAATAAATCTGTTTAGACTTTGGATTGTTTATGTAGTTACTTTTCTTTGTAATTGTATGAACTTGTTTGGAATATTGAGGATGTAATTTTGAATTTAATAAATATGAAACATATTAGTACACATCATGAGATTTGGTGATAACCCAATTATGCCCCGACTCTTATTCCGCTGCGGGTTGGGGTGTGACAGAACCCATTTCCGTTCTACTAGCAAGACTGCGTTGATCGCAACGTCGGACGCAGAGAGGTATAAGATCATTGGTTCTTCTTGTCGTGGAGCAGTAAGAGTTGGTAACTGGATCACACATTCTTTCATCTCTTAAAAAGCTTTTCTGCTTCAGGAGTCCACCGAAACTGACTCTTCTTAACACAGTTGCGCAACGTACTGATGAAAGGAAAAGATTTAGCAGCGTGATTAGCTAAAAATCGATTAAGAGCAGTCAATCGACAGCCAACCGTTGCATTTCCTTGATAGTCGTTGGTGATGGCATACACTGAATAGTTTCTACTTTCTCTGGATTGACTTGAAATCCATTCTTGGTAACAATGAATCCCAAAAAATTTCCTTCTTCCATTCCAAATGAGCATTTTCCTGGATTCAGCTTTAGATTGATTTTGCACAGGGACGCAAAGGTTCGTTGAATGTTTTCAAGCATCAGTTCTTCAGTGTGGCTCATGATAACTAAGTAATCAATATAAACTTCGACTGTTAAGCCAATATCATCACCGAACACTTTATCCATCAAGCGTTGGTATGTAGCTCCCGCATTGCGAAGGCCAAAAGGCATTTTTGTGTAACAAAAGATACATTTTTTCCGTGTGAAAAGCTGTTTTATCCTCATTTTCCTTTTTCATTTGAACTTGATGATACCCTTTATAACAATCTAAGAAACATTTCCAACGGAAGGAAGCTAGGGAATCTACCTTTTTGTCAATCTCTGGAAGAGAATAACAATCTTTTAGACATGCTTTATTAAAAGTTAACAAACATACGCCACCCACCATTGTGTTTTTGAACCATCATTGGGTTAGCTACCTATGTCTGATATTGAACTTCATGTAGGATTCCCGCCTGAAGTAATTTAGACACTTACCCATTAGTTGCACGAGTCTTTTCTGGGCCTAATTTGCGCCTATTTTGTACCACCGATGTTACTGAAGGAAAATTATTTAACCAATATTCAACCATATCTCTTGGTACACGGTCATGTCTGCTGGTGACTAGGCAAAAATATCCATGTTTTGGAACAAGAGCTGTTTAAGTTGTGCGCGGGTCGTAGGAGTCATAGCAAGTCGCAACAAAATTGTTTGCTATGGATATTAGCTATTAAGTACACAGTTTTCTGGTTCATCAGATGGAGACGTCTTCGCAACCTTTACTGGTGGCTCATCATCAATGGACATAACTTCTTTTCTTGAATACATAATTGACACGCCAGTTTCCGTTGGAAACCCACGAGCAACATGTGGCGTGGAAGTAATACATCATGACGGGATGTCGCAGGCATAACCATGAAATTAACCGGAACACTACGTGTATGCCTCCCGTCTGAATGTGTAACCGAAGAGAAATCTATCCCATCGGAAAAACGGCTTCGTTGCAGAATCCGGTTAAAGGAAAGTTAACCGGCTTTAAGTGCGCCTTGTCCTCAGGATCCAGTTGCTTGAAACAATGTTCATTAATGATGTCCATAGAACTTCCCGGGTCGATGAACATGTAATCCGTATGATAATGGCAAAAAATGCCAGTTATCAAAACCGGTCGTTCCTCTTGCGGGCCTCCAGGAAGAAAAACGGGAAAAATTACTTGCTGTTCCCGCCAGTTCCCGCTGTGACTCCGCTTTTGGTTGCGTTTGCGCGATGGACCACCGTGTATCATACTCACATTCGCCTGATTTGCTTTTTTGTTACTAGGGCCCTCATCACCACGGATGATTTGGTGAAGCTCCTTACGCACATCCTGCACTAAGTGAGTGAGCTTCCCACTCTTTAGCGCTTTTTCGATTTCGGTGCGCAAGCTTATACAGTTATCGGTTATGTGCCCGTTATCTTTATGATGGTCACAATAAAGATTCAGATCATGACCTTTTTTGTTCTTCATCTGTTAAGGTTGTTTGAACTGGTGGTTCTCAGTGCTGAGAACCTCCGCAGGAGTTATGATAAGTGGCGTCCACTATCTGTCTCTATTTTCCTGCTTAATCACTTTTTGAGTAGCGATCTTGTTTATTGTTACGCGAGCATCAACAGGTGAGTAAGGAGAAAACGAACTCTGATTTGATTCTTTCCAATTCTTCTTGTACTTTTAACCATTGTTTTTACTCATGTCTTGAGGTTATGGAGGTTTGTTTGAACCCAAGTTGCACTCAGTTTAAGCGTAAACTTTGACTGCCGCCATAAGTTTTTCCCAACTTTTCGGGAGACCTACACTTCCCGATAGAACTTTTATCATCTCAACGCATCGAACAACATACTTGAATTGTGCGTGAATCATATCTTCATGCACATCTCTGATCTCAAGGACCTTTTTATTATAACGATTAATGAAATCTTCCAAACTTTCATAATCTATCCACTAGATGTTCATGACATCTGTGGAGTCTCTTACATATCGTCGTTATTGTCTGAAGTGAACTAAGAATTTATCCTTGTGATCGTTCCATGAAGTAAGTTTACCTGTTGGTAAGTTGTCAAACCATAGGCGTGCAGCGCATGTGGGAGTTTGAACAAACAAATGACATAGGAAACGTCCATCCTCCAATCACATTGGGTGTCCAGCCTCTGATATGAGCGCGGGCCCAACCGTGAATGTACAGATGTACGTTTTTTAGACGTATGATGTTTAGTATGTTCTGCATAACCCTCGTATTTCTCTTCATGAAACCTTCTAGGGGTCATTCCTCTTCGCCTGACACCAGTATACGCAGACGACTCGTACCTGGTCCTTGACTGAGAGTTTCTTTCGTTTCCAGATGTACGTTTTTTAGACGTATGATGTTTAGTATGTTCTGCATAACCCTCGTATTTCTCTTCATGAAACCTTCTAGGGGTCATTCCTCTTCGCCTAACACCAGTATACGCAGACGACTCGTACCTGGTCCTTGACTGAGAGTTTCTTTCGTTTCCCTGGCCAAAACGTGCGATGGTGCACGTTCATGAGTTGGTGAATTATAACTCAAAGTTCGAGGTGCAGGCGAAGCATGCACCGGAGCAGCTGGCATCTGAACCGGGTGAACCGGTGTGTTGGTTTGTGCACACAACTGTGCATAAATGACATTCAAATTTGCTTGAGATTTAATAAACCAAGACATTGGAGTCTCACCAGGAGGTAAAATTGAACTAACTTGAACTTGGGTTTCCCGGTTGAATCCCCAGAGTTACTGAATTGTTCACACGGTCAAAAACGTTGTTAGCAACAGCTTCGCCAGAGAATTCCTCTTCCACGTGTCCATCGACACAAGAATCATGAACAAAAGTGTAACAACTCCAGTGTTCGTTGTTATTTACTTCTGTTTATTTTGTTTATCTAAACCAATTGTACTCGAGATTTGTATTATGAAAGGTTATGTTAATGAAATTATGTTTTGTCACATCTACATCGCATTTAATCGCTTATTAATCACTAATTCACCGCAATCACAACTAATTAGGCTACTATACAAGCCAAGTGTGTTATTGTTTAATAAACACTTGTGTCGTCGCATCGCTTATCCCATCGCATCACAAAACGCAGTTAATTATGTGGAAATTATGTGTTATGTGTGTTTATTTATTTATGTTATGGTTTAATATCGCTAAATCGCTCGCACGCTCACCTAACTCGCCCTCTCTCAAATCAAAGGTAATATAACGCTTAACGCTTTGCTAAAACGCTTAATATAACTAACTGATACGAACCGAATCGCCGAACGAACGCGTAACACGAAATAATAAACTAAACTTGGCCACAAGGTCAAGTTCGGCCGAACTTGTATACCACAAGTTCGCCCGAACTTGCATAAGCCTCTCAAACTCTTCAAAACTCACAAGTCCGCCCGGACTTGCTGGAAACTCACCAGAATATACAAGTTCGCCCGAACTTGGTACAAGTTCGCCCGAACTTGCTGTCTGCCCTCACATTCTCACCTCACCTATAAATACTCAGCTCCTCTTCTCATTTGAACTTGTTGCAAGTTCGCCTAGAGCTCCCCAAAACCGAAACCCTTTGTTTTCTAAGTAACATTCAACCCGTTTTCAACTACAACAACATTCAACAACGTTTTACAACGATTTTGCACAAGGCTCTGCCTTCGTTTTCATCAAATCTTTTTTGTTTACGAAAATCTTCATCTTTTTCGATAAAACTTCTGTTTTTCACTCAGATCTACTCTTAGATCTTAGTAAAACCTTTTAAAACATCGATTTTCACACAATATTCAGACTAATGATGTATGTTTCGTTCACTTTGAAGTGGAACGAGGCGTTATCAAACAAGATCTCATATCCAGAAGCACAAGGACGAAATCGTCACTTTACACAAGCTGGACTAACCCGTACAAACCTTCAAATTCGCCTGGATTACCCGAGTTTCTGTAAAATGGCTAAACTCGCTCCAAAAGACCTCTCCAGCCTAAGTTTTACTCAATGGCTTAAGGTTGGAGGGATGGACACTCGATTTTCTCACCAAACGACGCAAAAAACGCACGATTTGGATGCCAAAACAGTCAAGTTCGCTCAGAAGACATCAAGTTCGCTCGAACTTGTCACCAAATTGGTGACCAAGTTCGCCCGAACTTGATCAGATTTGACAACAATCATACAAGTTCGCCTGAACTTGTACTGATTCCAGTGAATCAGGACAAGTTCGCCCGAACTTGTACTCCCTCATTACCCAACACAAAAGTTCGCCTGAACTTGTGCTCCCTTCAAGAGAAATGGCACAAGTTCGCCCGAACTTGTACTCCAAGGTACAAGTTCGCCCGAACTTGTCCACTGTTCTCTCAACTGTTAACCGTTTCAGCAATTCGGAAGACTGATGCACTTCTGTTCGCTTACAGGCTGATCCGGCACTCTCCGCAACTCTTCTCAGATCCCTCATCTCTCCTAAAACGCACCAACAGTGAGTATACTTGAACCTTTTTACGCTTAAACGCACTTTTGGGTGTCACATATGTTCGTATATCAAAACGCATCACACAACTCAAATGCTTATTCGACATCCCGCTTATACATGACTTTACGTTAAATCTGCTGAACTTTATGTGTTACTTGATTGCTAGTACGCCACCCTTAACATGATAGTATACTAGAGGTTGAACCGCCACTTGGAGGCCCGGGGTTGTTAAGGCTTGCATTTTATTTCTCATTTATTTTCTCTTTTAGGATGTGAACGCTTGTTTGCATGCCTCGATCAATCGCGGTTTGTTGGTTTACTTGAATCTGAGTAGATACATAGTTCACAACTGTTACGTATGTCATGCGGTGTATGCTAAACGCTTTTATATCTATATTGTATGCAAAACTCGTATGCTCACCTTTACTTAATTGTATTGACGTTTTATTTTAACATATGTGGCAGGTTGAGGACTTTAGCTATGGATGCGTAGTTTGGATTTTGCTCTAGAAAATCACGTAATAAAATCTAGGGGAGATCGAATTGGATTTATGTTTAAGAGATTGTTTCGATATGTAATGATTGTTTGAAGATTTTATGAGTTTGATAGTATGGGAATTGAATGTTGATTATTGTCTTTAAATAATTGTTATGGAATCTCTTGACCAAATTTCTCATTCGCCTAGTGCCACGCCCCGATGTTTCCCCATCGGTTAGGGTGTGAAGATTGGTATCAGAGCCATAACTATAGGGAAATTTAGTTAGAACTGCCATGTTTTCCTTAGACTATAGTTAGGATCCAAATCAGACCGTTACGCATCGATTAACGTAGAAAACCCATACGAACAGACAAGTTCGCCCGAACTTGGGGTGACAAGTTCACTTGAAATTGATCAAGTTCGCCCGAACTTGATAAAGTTCGCCCGGACTTGACCAAGTTCGCTCGAACTTGCCTGTCCCTTCAACATCAAAACAAGTTCGCTTGATAATGATCAAGTTCTGCCCGAACTTGACATCAGACAGATGCCATGTTCGCCCGAACTTGACCAGAATCCTTCAGCACTGAACTTCTAAACATTGCTTTTCCTAAGGCAACCACAACACAGCTGAAGAACGCTCGTATCACACAAAACGGGTGGTCAAGTCGAGAATAGGTGTGAAAACCAATAACTCTCGATGAGATCATTCACTCCACGCATTCTCTCTCGCAAGAGATACCTTCGTTGAGTCAGGAGTGATATCCAAACCTCGACGAAAATCTTCGTCTCTATGTAGTGGAACTCCCGACTTGATCGGTGAGCATAACCACAAAAGGAATGATGTTGTTAAGTTAAGGGTGAAACCCGCATCTTAATAACTAGTTCCGCTCCTCGATTTTCAATCTCACCAAAGTCTCGATTATTTCGATGACTTGGAACACGACGTAACTGGAAGGATCAATGACGTTAACAGTTGTACGGCGAGCATTTGTCTATTAGGCCAAATCGTGTGTCCGAACTCAGAGAGTCTTCGAATCACTTTGGGTAGTCGCTGTCTCAAAACCCAGGACGCTCCAAATTGATTTAAGCCTATAATCGTCGATTTTACGCATCATCGAGCTTATTTAATTCTTATGTGTTTAAATTTATGGATTTTACGTTTATTCGATTTCTCGCTTATTATTCGATTTATCGCTTTTAGTTCATCGATATATGCACAACTCGCACAGCTCTCGAAATCTAAAACGCTAATTAATCACCAACCAAACAAATCGCTTAACTTTCTTACGCTCATGAGGACATACGCGTGTCTCATACGCAGCCTACTCGCTATTTACGATATTACATCGCATCTCGTACGCGCTACGCATATTTTAGTATCAAGATGAATACGTGCAAAATATGTGCTTATGTGCTTGTGTGATTACGTGCTTATGTGGATACGTGCCTATGTGTTATATGCCTTAACTATATAATATAATAATAATAATAAATAATAAATAATAATAATAATAATAATAATAATAATAAAAAATAATAATAAACTTTTGAACATAAATCCTTCTAACAAATCTCACCAATCAAATCTCACCCAATCAAATCCTTCAATGTAGATGTCTTCAATGGGATCGCACACCAGGAGGAACCATCAGCGCAGCCAAGCTGGCAAGCGCAATGCATCACTAGTTGGCCAAGGAAATGGCCAAAGTGATCCCTCAAATCGTCAGCGAGATCCAAGCTGCCAGCAGCAACACTTCTGTGGACTCGAAAGTCGACCCGCCCAAGACATCCTTCAGTTTTAAGCAGTTCAAAGCTTGTGGACTCCTTACTTTTACTGGCACCGAAGGACCAAGTGCTATGTTCCACTGGTTTGATGCTATCGAGGTCACATTTCGCTACCGGCGTTTTCCAGTCCAGGCTCTCGACTGGTGGACTGCGGAGCGTAACAAAAGGGGAAACGATGAAGCCTACGGACTCACCTGAGAGGAACTTAGGGAGCTAAAGATCAAGGAATTTTATCCCCCTATGAAATCCAGAAGTTAGAGAACGAGTTTTGGGGAATTAAGCAAGATGGACCCGACAATGCTGTTTAACGGCCCGATTTAAACAGTTGAGCATTATCTGTTCCGGTCAAGTGGATCGACTGACAAAGCTATTAAGAAATACCTCAACGCTCTGCCCAACTGCGTCGCTGACTTTGTTCAAGCAGCACGCCCTGCTACTATCGAGGAGACCTACCAGCTAGCCGCGGAGATCAATGACAAACGGGTTCAGTTTGGGTATTTCAAGAACAGCAAGGTCGCAAACCAGGCCATTACCGAATCAGCAGCTCCTACCAATCAGTCTCGAGAGTCAAAGTCAAGCCGCCGAGGTCGTAAAAGGGAAAACCCGAGCAAGAACTTTGCCCTTACCGCACCGCAAAACCCTCAGCCGCACCCAAACGCACCTCCAGCAAAGCGTGCATATACTGGCACTTATCCTTTGTGCTCAATATGCACTTATCATCATGCAATTGGAGGCAACTATCGCTTCTGCACCAACTGTAACATCTACGGCCACTTTACTGTCAGTTGTCGTTCAGGCCCGCGTCAATCAGCTCCTCAGGCCCCAGCAGCTCCTGCTTTACCAGCTCCCCCTCGCACTCCTCAGGCTAATCATCAACAGTACCTAAAGCAAGCGCCAGCCCCAAAGGCCCGTGCTTGTTACACATTGGGGACCCAAACACTTCAGCAATGTCTGCCTTAATCGAGCTATCAAACAAGAGCTGCAGCAGCAGCAGCCTCAGCCTCAGCCACCACCACAGCCTCAGCAGCAACAACAGGCTGCGCTGGACGAGCCTTTAACCTCAATCATCGCCAGGCTCAGAACGACAACAATGTTGTCAACGGTATGTTCCTTGTCAATGGTATTTATGCTTCATGTTTATTTGATACTGGTGCCGATAATTGTTTTGCATCGTTAGAATTTGAAAAGGTTTTAAAATGTAAATGCGTTAAACTCCCAAAGACTTTCGATGTCGAAGTCGCCACCGGAAAAACCGTCACCGTCACCTCTGTCCTACGTGGTTGTACTCTCGATCTCAACAACCATGTCTTCTCAATCAATCTCATACCTATGTAATTAGGTAGCTTCGATATCATAGTAGGCATGGATTTTCTTTGTGAGAATCATGTTGAAGTTGTATGCTTCGATAAGATGATTTGCTTCCCTCTCTCAAACGGTGATCAACTCCATGTTTATGGTGAAACTCCCTCAAAGAAGTTGATGCTTATGTCCTGTACTCAAGCGAGCAAGCATCTGCGAAAGCAATGCGCTGCCCTCCTAGCCCATATTGTGAACCCGGAGAAAGAAAAGAAAACCTGGAAGGATGTACCCGTTGTTTGTGAATTTCCCAAAGTCTTTCTCGACGATTTACCCGGTTTACCTCCTACTCGAGATGTTGAATTTCATATCGATTTGATTCTCGGTGCGACTCCCGTTGCAAAAGCTCCTTATCATCTCGCACCATCAGAAATGCGCGAGCTATCGAGCCAACTTCAAGAGCTTCTTGATAAAGGTTTCATACGCCCGAGCACTGTGCCTTGGGGCGCACCCGTTCTTTTCGTGAAAAAGAAAGATGGGACGTTCCAGATGTGCATCGATTATCTTGAACTTAACAAACTCACGATAAAGAACCGTTACCCTCTTCCCTGAATCGACGACTTATTTGATCAGCTTCAAGGTGCTACTTGTTTTTCCAGGATTGATTTACATTCCGGCTATCATCAGTTACGTGTGTTGGAAGAAGATATTCCGAAAACCGCCTTTCGTACTCGTTATGGCCATTTCGAATTCGTGGTCACGCCTTTTGGTCTTACCAATGCACCCGCGGTCTTCATGGATTTGATGAACCGTGTGTGTAAAGCCCTTTTAGATCGTTTCGTCATTGTGTTTATCGATGACATCCTTATCTATTCGAATTCGAGAGTCGAACATGCACGCCATCTTCGTTTCGTCCTCGAACTTCTCCAAGGTAATCGTCTTTATGCTAAGTTCTCAAAATGTGAATTCTGGCTCGAAGAAGTCCAATTTCTTGGCCATGTCGTTAATAGTCAAGGAATTCACGTCAACCCTGCCAAGATTGAAGCTGTCAAGAGATGGATTACGCCGAAGAAGGCTTTTGAAATTCGTTCATTTCTTGGATTGGCGGGTTACTACTGTCGATTCGTCACTGACTATTCAAAAATCGTCGTTCTGCTTACTGCTTTAACCCATAAAGACAAACCTTTCGTTTGGGATGCCAAACAAGAGGAAGCCTTTCAAACTCTCAAGCGTATGCTATGCAACGCTCCTGTACTCACCCTCCCCGACGGAAACGACGATTTCGTTGTTTACTGCGATGCCTCTAATCTTGGTCTTGGTTGTATTCTCATGCAACGAGACAAGGTTATTGCGTACGCGTCTCGACAAATCAAGATCCACTAGAAAAACTACACAACCCATGAACTTGAACTCGGTGCAGTTGTTTTTGCATTGAATATAATAGCGACACTACCTTTACGGTACAAAGTGCACGGTCTTCACCGACCATAAGAGCTTACAACATATCTTCAATCAAAAGGAACTGAATATGCGCCAACGCCGATGGGTCGAACTTCTCAACGACTACGATTGCCAGATACGCTACCATCCCAGAAAAGCAAACGTCGTAGCCGATGCTCTAAGTCGACGAAGCTATGTATATAGTGTTCGTGACTCTCAAGCCTTGAATGATCTCGAAATCATGATTCGCTTCGCCCAATTCGCTTGTTTTAATGAGAATACTTTGGAGGAAGAAATGAAATGTGGTGCCGAAACTCAGCTCGTTGTTAAACCTAACGGTATCTATTACTATCTCGATCGTATTTGGATTCCCATCCGTGGTAACCTTCGTGAACTGCTAATGACCGAAGCTCATAAATCTCGATACTCCATTCATCCCGGGGCCGACAAAATGTACCAGGACCTTCGTCCTAAATACTGGTGGCCGGGCATGAAAAAGGATATTGCCGTGTACGTTTCAAAGTTCTTAACCTGCTCAAAGGTTAAAGCCGAGCATCAAAGGCCCTCTTGCTTGCTCGAACAACCGGAAATCCCAATGTCGAAATGGGAGAGCATAGCTATGGACTTTGTTACGAAACTTCCCCGCACTTCCTCTGGTCACGATAGCATTTGGGTTATCGTTGATCGTCTTACCAAATCTGTGCACTTTTTTGCTATACGAGAAGACTTTAAGGTCGAACGATTAGCCTGAATCTATACTGACGAAGTCATTTGTCGACAACGTGTCTTCGTGACATCATTTCTGACTGCGACGGTCGCTTTACCTCACGTCTCTGGGAGACTTTTCGCTCCCGGTACTACTCTCAATATTAGTACCGCTTTCCACCCTCAAACCGACGGTCAGACTGAGCGCACGATCCGCACCCTCGAAGACATGCTTCGTGCGTGCATCATAGATTTTGATGGTAATTAGGATAAGCATTTACCTTTAATTGAATTCTCGTACAATAATAGTTATCACACCAGCATTCAAATGGCTCCTTTTGAGGCGCTGTATGGAAGAAAATGTCGATCGCCTATTGCATGGCACGAGATCGGAGAAGCACAACTCACTGGTCCTGAGCTGATTCAAGAAACGACGGACAAGATCCTTCAGATCAGAGACAATCTCTTGAAATCTCGGAGTCGCCAAAAGAGTTATGCCTATAAACGTCGCAAGCCCGTACAGTTCAAAGTGGGAGATCACGTGCTCCTAAAGATTGCACCTTGGAAGGGAGTGATCCGCTTCGGGAAGAAAGGAAAGCTAGCGCCACGATACGTAGGTCCCTTTAATATCCTGGAAAGGATCGGCAAAGTGGCCTATCGACTCGAACTACCGGCGGAACTTAACAACGTTCATCCGACTTTCCAGCTGAAGAGAATCTCCACGTCCCTCTTGAGGACTTGCAAATAAACGAGGCTCTCCATTTTGTGGAAAAACCTGTCAAAATCATGGACCGAGAAACCAAGAAACTACGACGCTCTCGCATACCTATCGTGAAGGTTCGATGGGAAGGCAAACGCGGTGCCGAGTTCACTTGGGAATTGGAAAGTGACATGAAGGCTAAATATCCGCATCTCTTTGTTACGACCACTACTTAAATTTCGGGAACGAAATTTCCTAAAGTAGGGGAGACTGTAACAACTCCAGTTTTCGTTGTTATTTACTTCTGTTTATTTTGTTTATCTAAACCAATTGTACTTCGAGATTTGTATTATGAAAGGTTATGTTAATGAAATTATATTTTGTCACATCTACATCGCATTTAATCGTTTATTAATCACTAATTCAACGCAGTCACAACTAATTAGGCTACTATACGAGCCAAGTGTGTTATTGTTTAATAAACACTTGTGCCATCGCATCGCTTATCCCATCGCATCACAAAACGCAGTTAATTATGTGGAAATTATGTGTTATGTGTGTTTATTTATTTATGTTATGGTTTAATATCGCTAAATCGCTCGCACGCTCATGCTAACTCTGCTCTCTCTCAAATCAATGGTAATATAACGCTTAACGCTTCGCTAAAACGCTTAATATAACTAACTGATACGAACCGAATCACCGAACGGACTCGTAACGCGAAACTAACAAGGTCAAGTTCGGCTGAACTTGTATACCACAAGTTCGCCCGAACTTGCATAAACCTCTCAAACTCTTCAAAACTAACAAGTCTGCCCGGACTTGTCTAGAAACTCACCAGAATATACAAGTTCGCCCGAACTTGGTACAAGTTCGCCCGAACTTGCTGTCTGCCCTCACATTCTCACCTCACCTATAAATACTCAGCTCCTCTTCTCATTTGAACTTGCTGCAAGTTCGCCTGGAGCTTCCCAAAAACGAAACCCTTTGTTTTCTAAGTAAGATTCAACCCGTCTTCAAATACAACAATGTTTTACAACGATTTTGCACAAGGCTCTGCCTTCGTTTTCATCAAATCTCTTCTGTTCACGAAAATCTTCATCTTTTTCCATAAAACTTCAGTTTTTCACTCAGATCTACTCTTATATCTGAGTAAAACCTTTTAAAACATCGATTTTCACACAATATTCGGACTAATGACATATGTTTCGTTCACTTTGAAGTGGAACGAGGCGTTGTCAAACAAGATCTCAGATCTGGAAGCACAAGGACGAAATCGTCACTTTACACAAGCTGGACTAACCCGTACGAACCTTCAAGTTCGCCCGGATTAGCCCAAGTTTCTGTAAAATGTCTAAACTCACTCCAAAAGACCTCTCCAGCCTAAGTTTTACTCAGTGGCTTAAGGTTGGAGGGATGGACACTCGATTTCCTCACCAAATGACGCAAAAACGCACTATTTGGTTGCCAAAACAGTCAAGTTCGCTCAGAAGACATCAAGTTCGCTCGAACTTGTCACCAAATTGGTGACCAAGTTCGCCCGAACTTGGTCAGATTTGACAACAATCTTACAAGTTCGCCCGAACTTGTACTGATTCCAATGAATCAGGACAAGTTCGCCCGAACTTGTACTCCCTCATTACCCAGCACACAAGTTCTCCCGAACATGTACTGATTCCAAGGAATCAGGACAAGTTCGCCCGAACTTGTGCTCCCTTCAAGAGAAATGGCACAAGTTCGCCCGAACTTGTACTCCAGGGCACAAGTTCGCCCGAACTTGTCCACTGTTCTCTCAACCGTTAACCGTTTCAGCAATTCGGAAGACTGATGCACTTCTGTTCGCTTACAGTCCGCAACTCTTCTCAAATCTCTCATCTCTCCTAAAACGCACCAACAGTGAGTATACATGAACCTTTTTACGTTTAAACGCACTTTTGGGTGTCACATATGTTCGTATATCAAAACACATCACACAACTCAAATGCGTATTCGACATTCCGCTTATACATCACTTTACGTGAAATCTGCTGTAACATCCGTAAAAAACCGGGTTAACCGAACCCGCTTCGTTTATTAACCGAACATCCAGTTAAAATTTTCGCTGCGTATTTAATGCTCAAATTAATTTTATACGATACACAATTAATCAATATATTATAATTTAAAAACTATAATTAATAATCAATGATAAATAAGGAGATAAAAATTAAATAGAGACGCCGGGTTTCGAACCCGGGTCTCCCGCTCAAACAAACACACAATGCACCACTAGGCTACCTGCACTCTTTGGGAAATAATGGAAATCAATAAATATAAATATTCGTGCCATGCGAGTCAATTGCGAGATTTCAGTAAGTAACCGCTCTGCTTCAAACGTATACGTTTTAAAGAACGATTATGACAATCAATCCTTAACCGAATCGCAATCAAACACTTTAACTCGCAAACCGTTATCACTGTTACAAAATTTCCGTTTGATTTTAAGCAAGTCGTGGTTTTGGAAGTCTATGAGTACTTGCAGTCAGAGAACCAACTCGCTATTCACTCGAATCAACCCTCAATATACTTGTAAACCCCTCTACAAGTCCCTATTCAGCAAGAACAACTCGCCGGAAACTTTCGGCAACTCGCCGGAAAACCGAACCCCTTCACCTCTGTGCCTTACTCTAAAAAACAGAACATCTAGAGCTCATACCGAAGTCACCCACACTCACCTCAAACTTCTTGAAGAACCTCTACCGCAAGATACACGTCGCCGGAATAACCTGCTGTCATCGGAAACTCGCCGGCGAAACAGGGGATCTCTGTTCGGTATATCTTACACCTAATCTCTCTCGTTTTTATTAATCTCATATGTAGCTAATTACAATTTACTAAAAAAATTGATGAATGTATCGAAACAGTCGGGACTGGGTTCTGGGTTAAGTTTAATGAAGAAGATGAAGTTTTCGGTTATATATATATATTTAATTTGAAACAAGTTATATAAACGGGTTAGACACACAGTCCAGCGGTGGACTGTGTGCAAACAATACGCATACGTCCCGAGTTCGATCCTTGACACAGGCACATTCTCGGTAATAAAAATGTTCCTTTTTTTTTAAACTGGACCGGATCCACTCGCAGTTAGATGTTAAGTTTAATGAAAACCGGAATAATAACCAAGATAGACACACAGTCCAGTGGTGGACTGTGTGCGAGTTTAAATCATACGTCGCGGGTTCGAGTCCAGGCTACCGCACCGGTTCTGGCAATTATCAAACTTTTTATATAAGGACAGAAATGAATTTATCTAGTTTGTATATAAGTATAATTAAAAACAGAAATATTTCGGGTTAGACACGTAGCTCAGTTGGTAGAGCTGCGTGCACGCGTACGGGAGGTCACGGGTTCGAGTCTCACCCAGCGCACACATATAAGCGACCGGACCGGTCAACGGTCAACGGTCAATGGTCAACGGTCATGGTCAACGGTCAAAAGTCAACATTTTTATTATTTTTATTTATTTATTTAAATTAAAAATCAATTAAAAATATTTAAAAATAACGTTTTTAAAGTTAGAAAATAGCCTTAAACTCACAAAAATATATATGATAATCCTACTAAAATTGATTAATAAAATCCGCTTATTTACCAAACCGTTATATTATTATCTAGGTTAGTTTCTCTCGTGGTTAAATCCAATTTCGTGCGCGTTCATCATCAATCCGAGAAACGCAACCACTGTGAGTGAATTCTTACAAATTCCCCTTTTTATTCATGTTTTGGGGTGTATCATGTGTCACTTAAACTAATTCGTTTATTCAAATTCGTGCTATACCATATTATGATCTAAACTTAGAATGTAAATATTGTTTGTAGTTATGTATTACATATTGTCAAGTTGTATGCAAATTATTTGTTAGGCCCATCAGTTCCTCGTGGGAGACGAGTTGAACAACGCGTGTCTTAAAACTCATTCATTAGGCCCATCAGTTCGTAGAACAACGCGTGCCTCAAAACTCATTCATTAGGCCCATCAGTTCCTCGTGGGAGACGAGTTGAACAACGCGTGCCTCAAAACAATCTATTATTGTATGTGTGTGCATTATTTAATATTAAGTGTTTTGTGAATAAATTTACATCTACATTTACTCATATGTGGTTATGCACTTTATTTTATAATCAATTCAATAAACTTGTTTAAATGTTTTCATAGGATTCACTCGCCAACTTTTTGTTGATCCAAAAACCATTTTTACACATGATACAGGTGAACAGGATGAAGCAAGGAAAACATAGGAAATGCCTTAGAAGAAAATAATGAAGTCTAGAAAGATGTATAGAACATGTTGTAATTATGATTGTATGATCTTCTTTAAAAATTGTGATAATAAATATGAAACGTTATAATAAATGTCATGAGCTTTGATGAAAACTCAATCATGCCCCGATCACCTTTTTCCGCTGCGTCAGAGCTATTGACTATAGGGATATAGGATAGGTTATTAGACCCTTAGAGCCTATACTATAGTTGACTAGATTTTAATTGTTTATGTGGTTACATGCAAACTTATGATATTTATTTGTTTCATATTTATTACATACACAAATGCATGCAAACATTTCCAATATTACATTTTGTGATACATAGTGGATTATACTTACAGTCAAACATACATACTTACATAGACATTCATCATACATATTTCAATGTTCACATATTCAAATCATCTTCATACTTCGTTATTCAAAGATTTTGTCGCATTTTTCATTTTTCAAATCTCATCAAAGTGAGTTCTGCGACGGGCATGTAGTAACTGTAAGGGTACAAGTACCGGTAGTCGGAACGTCCAATCTAGGTTGGCATTCGTATAAATCCAATATAACGGACCAGTTTGCCTACCTGGGGACTAACGATGAGAGTACGAAGGACCTATTAGGCCAAAGCATGCCACACCAAACGTCGTTTGAACTAACCCCACTTTGAGGTGTCACCGTGTCCACACCAGGATACATTCCGAATATCATACGTTACATACATATTTCTCGATTTTCTCCGGGTTTTAGTGTACGTAACCAGGCTAACACATGCGAACCATATGAAAAAACCGGTAATCATGGGGCCCACATGATTACGAATGTGAAGTATGGCGGCATGCAAGGCCCAATTACGAGCAAAGCCCAAGACATCCTATGGATGTAGTAGATTTATTATTCTATATTTATTTTATGAATGTTCATTCCTAAATACGACACATGATCCCTAAAACATCCAACTCATACTCTTGATATGTATTCCTTGTAGATGTCTTCTAGTCTCGCTCGTAGGAAGATGAGATCAGGAAAAGCCCGCGAGCGCATGGCTGCCCAAATCGCTCAACAAATGGCTGCCGTAATACCCAACATTGTAGTTCAAGTCCAACAAGCCCTTACCGCTAATCCCGTCAATCAAGAAGATCAAAATGTTGTCAACCCTCCCCCAATTACCACTAAATGCACCTTCAAGCATTTCAAATCCTGCGACCCTCCAAAATACGAAGGGACTGAAGGTGTCACCGCTCTTCTCCATTGGTTTGAAGAAATGGAAAATACATTTCTAAGTTGCGATTGCCCCGGTGATCGCAAAGTGCGATATGCTACTGGTCGTTTACTTGGAATAGCACTTACATGGTGAAATACAGATGAAGCCAAACGAGGTGTTGAAGATGCTATGACTTTGACCTGGGAAGAGTTGAAGGAAATCATGACAAGACGGTTTTGCCCAAGAAGCGAAATCAAGAAATTGGAGGATGAGTTCTATTCTTTGAAACAAAAGGAAGGCGACCACACTACGTACAACAAGAGATTCCTTGAGTTAAATCAAATGGTCCCCAACTTGTTCACTCCCCTCTACCGTTTGATCGAGCACTACATTCGAGGTCTTCCTTCAAAAATTCAAGACTCTGTAATAAGTACCACACCTGCAACTTTGGAAGCAGCAATGGAGTTAGCTACAGAGCTCACCGAGAACCGCATACGAAATAAGGACTTCAAGGAGGAGAAGAAGAAGGATAAAGCATCAACGGAAACCTCAAACTCCACCCAAAACGAATCCCCTTCTCAACCCATTTCTAAGAGAAAACGAGATGGGCAACTTTTCGCTGTCACCCAACGCAATCAACCAGCCTCACAAGCCGTACCCCTCCAAGCTTTCCCAATCACTCAAGTAGCACCCAACTCAACTTACCCAAATAAGAAACCTTACTTTGGACCTCACCCTCAATGCAACACCTGCTTTTATCACCATCCCTCTACTTTACCTTGTCGACTATGTGCAAATTGTGGACGCTATGGTCATTTGAGCAAGGTTTGCCACACCTCTCAAAACCAAACCTCACCCCTACTCAAAACATGATCCAAACATATCAACAACCCCAATACCCCATGTTCCCATATGTTCGAGCTTGTTTTAATTGTGGCGACCCTACCCATTTTAGAAACACGTGCCCTCGATTGGTTAACATCATAAACGCCCAAGCTCAAGCAAACCCAGTTAACCAAGAAAATCAAGAAAACCTAACCACTAGGCCACCAGCAAGAGGAAGAGTTTTCAACATCAACGCCAATCATGTTGAAGATAATGACGTTCCAAATAAACCACCCAACTAGTCTCCTTCACCAAAAATCAAGATTCAACTCCAACCGCTTCATTTTTATGTTTTCGTTATGTTATCTCAATTTTCACGTGTCTCAACTATAAATTGGAAATTTATCCAAGGATCTTAATGCGAATTACTACTTCAGTTTTGTTTTATACTCATTGATTTAACATTCATATCATCATACATCTCAACGTATTTCAATCTCATTCTTTAAAGAAGTTGGGCTGTGTCTCACTTCTACATAGACTAACCTCTCCATCATAACAAACGAGAGAGGAACTGTCATCATTCAAACATGTATACTATCAGAATTAAGACTCAAGCTTTGGTTGTTGTGTTGTTTATGTTCTAGAGTCACATCATAGAACCAATCATAACTTACTGATAAAACCAATGAAAATTTGACAAGAATATGGTGGATACGCCGCTGGTACTTCCTATATATAAGTATTCTTGTCAAAGGATCAGAGGCATTGTCAGGCGGTTATGAGAAGTTCCATGTAGGATTTAGTAATGTCTTGGTTGAAATTTGTTTTATACTCACTGATTTAGCATTCATATCATCTCATCATTTAAATAAAATTGGATTGTGTCCCATTTCTACATAGACTAACCTCTTCATCATAACAAACGAGAGAGGTACTGTCACCATTCAAACATGTATACTATAAGAATTAGGACTCAGGCTTTGGTTGTTATGTTTGTTTATGTTCTAAAGTCACATCATAGAACCAATCATAACTTACTGATAAAACCAATGAAAATTTAACAAGAATATGGTGGATACGCCGCTGGTACTTCCTATATATAAGTATTCTTGCCAAAGGGTCAGAGGCATTGTCAGGCGGTTATGAGAAGTTTCGTGTAGGTTTTAGTAGTAGAAGTTTTGTTTTAGGATATAACCTTATCTTCCCAAACGTATCAAAACTCTTATGCATAAAATTATACTTGTTCAATCAACTCTGTTCATCAATATTCTTTACCGTAGGCAACAAAAAGCGATTCCTGTAGCAGGGTACTCAACCCTTACAAGGAACGTTACCGCCCCAAACAAAAATTTAAATTTTCAGATTAAAACACCATCCTTTTGAGACAAACATGCCACTACTTAAATTTCGGGACGAAATTTCTAAAAGTAGGGGATAAGGTAACATCCGTCAAAAACCGGGTTAACCGAACCCGCTTCGTTTATTAACCGAACATCCAGTTAAAATTTTCGCTGCGTATTTAATGCTCAAATTAATTTTATACGATACACAATTAATCAATATATTATAATTTAAAAACTATAATTAATAATCAATGATAAATAAGGAGATAAAAATTAAATAGAGACGCCGGGTTTCGAACCCGGGTCTCCCGCTCAAACAAACACACAATGCACCACTAGGCTACCTGCACTCTTTGGGAAATAATGGAAATCAATAAATATAAATATTTGTGCCATGCCAGTCAATTGCGAGATTTCAGTAAGTAACCGCTCTGCTTCAAACGTATACGTTTTAAAGAACGATTATGACAATCAATCCTTAACCGAAATCGCAATCAAACACTTTAACTCGCAAACCGTTATCACTGTTACAAAATTTCCGTTTGATTTTAAGCAAGTCGTGGTTTTGGAAGTCTATGAGTACTTGCAGTCAGAGAACCAACTCGCTATTCACTCGAATCAACCCTCAATACACTTGTAAACCCCTCTACAAGTCCCTATTCAGCAAGAACAACTCGCCGGAAACTTTCTGCAACTCGCCGGAAAACCGAACCCCTTCACCTCTGTGCCTTACTCTAAAAACAGAACATCTAGAGCTCATACCGAAGTCACCCACACTCACCTCAAACTTCTTGAAGAACCTCTGCCGCAAGATACACGTCGCCGGAATAACCTGCTGTCATCGGAAACTCGCCGGCGAAACAGGGGATCTCTGTTCGGTATATCTTACACCTAATCTCTCTCGTTTTTATTAATCTCATATGTAGCTAATTACAATTTACTAAAGAAATTGATGAATGTATCGAAACAGTCGGGACTGGGTTCTGGGTTAAGTTTAACGAAGAAGATGAAGTTTTTGGTTATATATATATATTTAATTTGAAACAAATTATATAAATGGGTTAGACACACAGTCCAGCGGTGGACTGTGTGCAAACAATACGCATACGTCCCGAGTTCGATCCTTGACACACGCACATTCTCGGTAATAAAAATGTTCCTTTTTTTTTAAACTGGACCGGATCCACTCGCAGTTAGATGTTAAGTTTAATGAAAACCGGAATAATAACCAAGATAGACACACAGTCCAGTGGTGGAATGTGTGCGAGTTTAAATCATACGTCGCGGGTTCGAGTCCAGGCTACCGCACCGGTTCTGGCAATTATCAAACTTTTTATATAAGGACAGAAATGAATTTATCTAGTTTGTATATAAGTATAATTAAAAACAGAAATATTTCGGGTTAGACACGTAGCTCAGTTGGTAGAGCTGCGTGCACGCGTACGGGAGGTCACGGGTTCGAGTCTCACCCAGCACACACATATAAGCGACCGGACCGGTCAACGGTAAACGGTCAATGGTCAACGGTCATGGTCAACGGTCAAAAGTCAACATTTTTATTATTTTTATTTATTTATTTAAATTAAAAATATTTAAAAATAACATTTTTAAAGTTAGAAAATAGCCTTAAACTCACAAAAATATATCCGATAATCCTACTAAAATTGATTAATAAAATCTGCTTATTTACCGAATCGTTATGTTATTATCTAGGTTAGTTTCTCTCGTGGTTAAATCCAATTTCGTGCACGTTCATCATCAATCCAAGAAACGCAACCACTGTGAGTGAATTCTTACAAATTCCCCTTTTTATTCATGTTTTGGGGTGTATCATGTGTCACTTAAACTAATTCGTTTATTCAAATTCGTGCTATACCATATTATGATCTAAACTTAGAATGTAAATATTGTTTGTAGTTATGTATTACATATTGTCAAGTTGTATGCAAATTATTTGTTAGGCCCATCAGTTCCTCGTGGGAGACGAGTTGAACAACGCGTGCCTTAAAACTCATTTATTAGGCCCATCAGTTCGTAGAACAACGCGTGCCTCAAAACTCATTCATTAGGCCCATCAGTTCCTCGTGGGAGACGAGTTGAACAACGCGTGCCTCAAAACAATCTATTATTGTATGTGTGTGCATTATTTAATATTAAGTGTTTGTGAATAAATTTACATCTACATTTACTCATATGTGGTTATGCACTTTATTTTATAATCAATTCAATAAACTTGTTTAAATGTTTTCATAGGATTCACTCGCCAACTTTTTGTTGATCCAAAAACCATTTTTACACATGATACAGGTGAACAGGATGAAGCAAGGAAAACATAGGAAATGCCTTAGAAGAAAATAATGAAGTCTAGAAAGATGTATAGAACATGTTGTAATTATGATTGTATTATCTTCTTTAAAAATTGTGATAATAAATATGAAACGTTATAATAAATGTCATGAGCTTTGATGAAAACTCAATCATGCCCCGATCACCTTTTTCCGCTGCGGGTCGGGGTGTGACATCTGCTGAACTTTATGTGTTACTTGATTGCTAGTACACCACCCTTAACATGATAGTATACTAGAGGTTGACCCGCCACCCGGAGGCCCGGGGTTGTTAAGGCTCGCATTTTCATTTCTCATTTATTTTCTCTTTTAGGATGTGAATGCTTGTTTGCATGCCTCGAACAATCGCGGTTTGTTGGTTTACTTGAGTCTAAGTAGATACATAGTTCACAACTGTTACGTATGTCATGCGGTGTATGCTAAACGCTTTTATATCTATATTGTATGCAAAACTCCTATGCTCACCTTTACTTAATTGTATTGACGTTTTATTTTAACATATGTGGCAGGTTGAGGACTTTAGCCATGGATGCGTAGTTTAGGATTTTGCTCTAGAAAATCACGTAATAAAATCTAGGGGAGATCGAATTGGATTTTATGTTTAAGAGATTGTTTCGATATGTAATGATTGTTTGAAAATTTTATGAGTTTGATAGTATGGGATATTGAATGTTGATTATTGTCTTTAAATAATTGTTATGGAATCTCTTGACCAATCTTATTCGCCTAGTGCCACGCACCGATGTTTCCGCCATCGGTTGGGGTGTGACAAAAAGTGCCCCTGATCTCGGACCGAGGACCTTGTGGACCATGCGACAGACCTTCAGCCATAAAAACTGAAGAACCAGAATCAAACAGAAGATGAAATCAAAGAAGTTGTAATCGGTGGGCACCAATGAAGAAACACTAGACCAAAATCTGTCGGAATAGATTTAATCTGGGGGTAGGGCTTCTGCATTAAAAAGGTTAATCACCTTTTTGATCGTTGATGGATAGAACTTCGTCGGAAATCAATGCAAAACAGAAAACCGTCGCTAGTCTCGCCGAGAGAATGGGGGGTTATCTCCATGACCACCCTCCGGCATGAGAATAAGTACAGTGACATGAAGAAGATGAAGTAGAAAGTGTAAATAATTGAGAGAGAATGAGAAAGAGCCTCCTTAACTTATACCTCAACTCTTCTATTTATAGCCAGAAATTTGGGCTCCAAGAATTAACGGAGTTTTAACGGAATCTTTCCTACCATTTAGTGGTTACATCTCCATCCATGCACACGGATTGGAAGGTGATCAACGATTGGGGAGAGGCCACGTGGAAAGTGGTTTTCATCGAGTACTCATGAAGATCGTGATGACCTCGTGTGTTGGATGAACGTCTCAGGTGCTGCCACGTCACATTCGGTTGTAACCGAATAAAGGCTTGCACGATTGTCATTTAATGCTTCTAGAAGATCTAAGGTTGTAGAGCCTCGATCAGCTGCCACCTGTCCAGTTAGTTATAACCGAAAAGATTCCTTTTGCCAATCTCTTTGTTACCTACGTGCGAAGATGTCTGTTTACAAGACTTCGAAGTCTGATCGTTATTTTTATTTCAAGCTTAACTATACCCTTGCGCGATTGAGCACAAGGGTGTTAAATGAAGTTTAGATGTTTTGCTCATTGTTCTTCTGCAAGGTTAAATAAGAACTGTACTTTTCAGATCTATCTTACCGTTGCGCTATGCACGCAAGGTCTATTGAATGATCTTGAGAACATTTTGAATGTATGGTCTCCTGCACCGGCGTAGGGTTTCTGGGTCCATACCCCTTTACTTGCAATTTCACCAATTTTACTACTTTTTTAAGCTTCATGTACAACATGCAAAGCTATCAAACCTATGATATAATTTTATATCATCATAACACATCATATAACATCATTTTAGCATGTTTACATTCTGATTTTATCCATTTTTATCATACCGTAACAAATTCACCAACTTATTATCATTTAACCATCATGGATACTTATGTACAAGTATTTAATGCATGAATATCATATCATCATCATCATCCAAGAACTTAAATGCATCTAACATACATTTAATTTACTTTCATATTATCCAAACATCATTTTCATCAAATCATCATTCAATCATCTCATCGTAAATGCAAGTAAAATTCTCACATCCAAACAAACTTACATGCACATGCATACATACATACATATATATATATATATATATATATATTATATATATATATATATCCACACACACGACACACCCCACATGTGCACATATTGTCACACCCCGACCCGCAGCGGATAAGGTGATCGGGGCATGATTGGGTTATCATCAAAGCTCATGACATTTATTAAACGTTTCATATTCATTAATACAATTTAAATGGAAATTTACAATGATTGCTACAACATGATCTAACTACAATCTAAACTTCTTTGTTCTCTTCTAAAGCATATCCTATGTTATCCTTGCTTCAACCTGTTCACCTGTATCATGTGTAAAAAGGTTTTTGGATCAACATAATGTTGGCGAGTGAATCCTATGGAAAACATTTGAACAATTCATTTAAATTGATTATGAAATATGTGCACAACCAAACATGAGTAAAATTAGATGTAACTTGATCAACAATCATAATATGTTAAATGAAAACACTCATGAATAATAATGGAACAATTAAAGGCACGCGTTGCTCAACTCGTCTCTCACGAGGAACTGAGGGGCCTGATGAATGAATTGCATAAACATGATAATATGAATAACACAACTACAACAATATAAACTCAATGAAAACACACATGAACAATAATGAATTGAATTGAAGCACGCGATGTTCTACTCGTTTCCCACGAGGAACTGATGGGCTTAATGTATGAGTTTCATGTAATTTGACAAACGGAATATAAGTAAATCACAACAATAAATCAATCTAAGTTTAAGTCATGATGTGGTATGGCACAAGTTTAAATAAATAACTTAATTATTTCATAACACATGACACACCCCAAAACGTGTAATTTAAAAGGGGGAATTGTAAGATTCACTCACAGTGGGTGCGTTCGGTTGATGACGTTGAATGCACGCGAAGTGGTTTTAACCACGAGTGAGATTTAACCTAGATAAATCGCATTATGGTTTGGTAAGTAAACGGATTTTATTTAACTATTTTAGTAGGGTTGTTGGGTGCATTTTTGTGAGTTTGAGGCTATTTTCAAATTTTAAAAATGTTATTTTTAAGTATTTATAATTGATTTTTAATTAAAATAATTAAATAAAAATAATAAAAATATTTTATTTTTTTCTGCTACTGTTGACTTTGACTTGTTGACTTTGACCGGCGTTGACCGGTTCGAGGCATATTGTTGTGCGCTTGGTGAGGCTCGAACCCGAGACCTCCCGTACGCGAGCACGCAGCTCTACCAACTGAGCTACGTGTCTAACCCGTTATATATCCGATTTTAATTTCATATATACATTAATTAGAATTAACAGAAAATCATTTTATTTTAAAAAACAGTTTAAGCGGACCGGTTTTGCACTCCACAGGTCTCGAACTCGGGACCTGTGGTTTAATCTAACACACAGTCCACCGCTGGACTGTGTGTTCAACATGTTATAACATTCGATTTTTATTATACTTAAATACTAATTATTTATTTCCTTTTCTGCCTTAATTAAAAAGAGAAGATAATTGTCCGAGTCGGTGCTGAAGACCGGACTCGAACTCGTGACCAGCGATATAATCAAACACACAGTCCACCGCTGGACTGTGTGTCTAACTTGGTTATTATTCCGGTTAACAATATATTTAACATATATCTGTGGCGATCCGGTTCAGTTAAATAAAAACTTGATTTTTATTAAGGCAGCGTGTACGAACCGGGATTCGAACTTGAGACCTTTGCATGATTAACGTCTTATGTGCACACAGTCCACCGCTGGACTGTGTGTCTAACCCGAGTAAAATCCTGATTTATAATATACTTATATGATATAGAAAACGTCGTCTTCCTCGTCAAGTTTGAACCAGAAATCGGAAAATCGGCTGGTTCAAAGTTTTATATCGATTTATTAGTGTTTTACAGTTAATTAAGGTATTATAAAAGTGAAATGGAGAAGAAAACTGGGCGGAGAAAGTATACCGACAAGACTCTCTGTTTTCCGGCAGAACTCCGGCGACAGAATTCACCTCCGGCGATAGGTTCCTTGCAGCAGCAAGTCTCCGGAAATCTTGGAAAGAGTATGGGTAACTTCAGTAAAGGTTTAGGGGATTAGTGAGGTTCAGAAAATTAAAAACTCGGTTTTCCGGCGAAAAATAGGAAAGTTCCGGCGAGTGGAATTATGCCGAGAAAAGGTGTGATTTTTTGAGCGAAAGTGTTTGTCGTCGATTGTGGGTCAATTTATAGGAGAAAACGAGATGTATTTGGTCTGGTTTTGAACTGTATTCATCAGTTAAAGTTTTCCGGCGGTTTTGAAAAGTGTCGCGGACTTCAAACATCGGTTATAACCGATATGTGGTTAATGGTTTACGTTATAACGTAAATTGGTGTTAAAACTCGCGAATATTCCGGGATTCCGACGACTGAAACGTTTGGGCGCCGATTTTTGAATTCGTAACGTTATTATAATCAACTAAATGATTGCAATATATAACAAACAGATCAAGCGGCGCAGTGGTTTGTGTGTGTGAAGATAAGTTGCATCTGATTCGGTACAGACCCGGGTTCGAAACCCGGCAGATGTATTTCATTTTTATTATGCGATTTTTGATAGTTTTTCAAAAACTAAATATATATTCGCGTATAATAATTGATTACGGATCGTTTAAAAATGTTTTGGACATTTAATTCGCAACGAAAATTTTGACTGACTGTTCGGTTGATAAACGGAGCGGGTTTGGTAAATCCGTTTTTGACGGATGTTACACATATACTTCCAAGATTCCACTTTTTCACATAATCATCTCAAATCACAAGAACCTTTATAAGAAACCTTTTTTGATCATGCATGCATCAATCTTCCAAGAATCACATCAATCAAGATTTGACAAAAATAAAAAAAAAACAAACTCTAACATGTATATATATACATTCACGGCCACACACACATATATATACACTTCCCTTTTATTTTGTTAAGATCCATTTGTTATTAGTTTTCAAGTTTGTGAATAATTCCAAGTTTATGAGAAATCTTTCATCATCACCAAAAATCAAGAATATGGTTTTAAAAGTAAACTTATACCTCCAAGATTTTTGGTGGGTTTTGGTAAGGTTTTGAAGATATGAAGCTTGCACCTCCTTGGAATCTCCTTGAAAACTCCAATGGATCTTCAAGTGGACTTGAAAACACCTTGAACTAGACTTGGTTCTTCAAGATTATGTTCAAAACTTGAACATGAAGATATATGTATGTATGTATGGTTTTAGAGACAGAGATGGAGAAGTATTTTTGAATTTCTGATCTTGATACTTACATAATATGGAGTGTTGTAATACTTGTAATCATTATGTCTTGTTCTAGGTTCAACACCAACAATGGAAGGAAACAAGAAAAAGTTGGGCACCCTTTTGGGCCGCCACCTACACTCTCTCGTACTTTGCATGTTCATACATATATATATATATATATATATATATATATATATATATATATATATATATATATATATAATGAGTATTTAACTGGCTACCAGGTATTTTATCTCGCGTTTTAATCCCATTTTAAGGCGTTTAAATTATTTTTATCGTTCTATAAAAATTAACTCGCCATAATATTGCTGAACAATATTTATTTTCCTAGACTAGCAGCATTTTTATTTTATAGGATACGCGCGGTATTGCGCAGTACACGCTTAAACTCGCAAAATAGAGTTTTAAGCATTTTAATTAATTTTTCCTCACGGATATGATTAAAAATAGCATTTTAATCATAATGGAATATTTTTTAGGATTTTAACATTAATCGGAGCGGTCACCGACGTTCGTTTCATATTTTTTTTTTGTTACGCGATAAGCATTTATCTTATTATTGCCAACATAATTTTTAACAAAGTTTGGATTTACAACACATCAAATTCCATCACTTAACATCAAATTCAATAAAATATTGCCTTTATTTATTCATAACACATGTCACATCAGTACGGTACAAAATCGAAATAGCCGGGTGTCACACTTGTGCACATAGTTAAGCGTACACCGCGTTTAGTGCAACCTGAGACTTCATGAACCAGGAGGCAGTAGTTTACCCCTCTAGAAGTAACGGAGCAATCTGAGCGGAACGACCAAGTGTTGCGCCATTGTGTAGTGTGCTGGTTGGCTCGCGCAGCACTACCGTTGGTGTGACCCCCGCCTTCAGTGAAGTTTCCCTCGGTGTACCCGTCAACATGTGGGGTTTGCATGTGCGTGTTGTCCACACTCAGAGCATGATGAGAGTAGGAAAGGAATGCCCTGATCAGCCATGATGATCAGAGAGGAAATAAAAGGATCATGAGTAGTAGAAAAGATCGGTGGGCGCCAATGAAGAAACACCAAGTCTAAAACCAGAGGTTTATCCTTGTGGGAATGGTCTCGTCAAGAATGGTTAATCCTTAATATTTCGTCGATAGTGATATGGGTATGATCTGCGAAACAAAGCACCGTGAGACTCATTACTAGGAGGAGATGTGGGGGTTTCTCCTTGTAACCACCCTCCAGTGTGAGAATAAGTATCATTTAAGAAGAGTAAACGAGTGTGTGTTAAGAGTAAGGGAATGAGAGACCCAATCCTGAAACTTGTGGTTGAAGGCTGGTATTTATAGCCGAAGAGTGTGGAGAATGAGATGGGTTGATGGGCCTTGGGCCGGATGTTGCCAACAAGGAATATCGTATTTATCTCCTCTGACATTACCGTTAGTGTTTGCAGAGGATTGAGACGTTGGCGTATGGTGGTTGGAGCCACGTGGCCTGACGGTTGTCCTTGTATTCGAGTTTGTCACCAGGTGTGAGTAGAGATCATGGAAAAGCAAACGGCGCAATCTGATTGGTTCCACGTCACTGTCCTTTTGTACTTCTTGTCTCCTGCACGATTGATCATCGTGGGAGTTGTCTGAGGACAGCCTGGCGCATGATTTTTAGTTGTAACGCCTGCCATATGTGCTCTTGTATTTATCTTAGTTGTCACTGTGCTGCGTGCTCAGGTTTGGGGTTTCGTGCTTGCTGTGATCTAAGTATAGTTTTGTTAAGTCTTGGTATGGTCTTTGACATACATGTCTTCTAATGTCTTACACAGGATTTGAGATCATACCTCTTTGGGGTTATAGCGTACATCGATTATAAAAAAATAGAAAAATAACTTTGTTTGAGTTGAGAATTCAAATGTTAAATTTATTAATGTTTTCCAAACAAAATTTTTTCATCGAGTTTATCTATTTTATTTATTTCATTTGGGTAGATGGGTACTGGATCGTGGGTTTCATACTTCATAGGGTCACATGGATCGGTGGGTGGATTTGGGTTACCAATTTACCTCCCACCTCTCATTTATGTTTTCTATTGTAAAATTTAATATATTTTATTATTATTATTATTATTAAATATTATTATTATTAATATTATTATTATTGTTATTGTTATTATTATTAAAATATATGAAGATTATTAATAATCGATTTAAAAGGAAATATGAAAATAAAATGGTCTGAATTGGGGAAAATCATCAATTGGACAATTTGACCCAAATTTTATTTAAATAGACGTCAACCTTATATCACTTCCAAACCTAGATACAAAGAGCTAATCAGAAAAAAATCACATAAAAGGAACCGGCTACATTTTAACAGGCAAAAAAATATTTAAAAGTAAAAAGGGTCCACAAAAATCTTTGGGTAATACTTTTCTTGTTTTATTAGTGAAATAAAAGAAGAAAATACTACAAATCTAGTTCAAAATTCTCCGAGTGTTAGCGGCGTTTACATAGGATTTTAAGTGTTCTACCACCTCATATATTCATGTTACATATTGATACAAGGAACGAGTTTTTTAGTTTCAATATTCATTTTGAGTTCGATGGCTAGTATCGTCTGAATAGAAAATGCTATATGTATACAAGGAAACAAATGGTTCCTTCATCCACTACTACAACTCGTCCAATGCACACTATAAAGGTTTTAATCTCTAAGCACGATATGGTTGTTTCGATTTCTTAAGTTTCTTAAAGTTAGTTCTTTTGTGATGAATTTATATGTGCTTAAAGTTGTTCACCTTTATCGCTTATGTTTTCAAAATATTTAAAAACTCGTATACAAATCTCAAAACAAGTTCATGTGTAATCATGTGTGTTGAGTAAAGATCCATCCGTTTAGGCATTTAGCACTCCTCATTTTTATGAGTCTAAGTGGATTTATGAACCACATTGCGATATTCTTTGTACCCGTTGACCACCCAAATAGAAAACTTACCATAAGTCAGTTTATGCCACCGCCAACATACTACAAATAAGTATTTTGTACATAGAAGTGGGTTTGTACTTTTTGTCCACCAAGCCACATGAACCTCGTGACCACCATCAAAACCAAAAGGGTTCAATAGTGGCAGAACCACCCCTTGATGTTACAAAAGAAACCAAGTCATTAGGTAACCGATTATCGACCACATTATCATTGTTCGTCGATGATGCTCCACTCTCTTCGTCACTTCCACAAAGCGAGAACCTACAAACCGGGCATTTGCCATTGCTTTTGACCCACGGTAAGATGCAATCCTCATGAAACATATGATTACATGGTGTCACCATCACCACTTCTTTTGGTTCAAAGTCTTCTAAGCAAATAACACACTTTTTGTCATCATCGTCGTCGTCTTCCACGTACGCTTTTGTAGCATCTTTTTCTCTATAAAACTTACCTAACCTTTGTATTATCTTTTTTGGAGTTGGATTAAAAATCTCTTTCCTAAGTTTCATTAAAGCTTTCCTTTGCTCATTCGGAGTTAACTCAGAATGTTGTTGCCGAGATTGTTCCATTGGTCTTGACCGCATGTTAGTGTTGTTTGCCACACTGTTGCGGAAGACTACAAGTTGCATGCGAGGTCGTGGGAAACTGCGATCTCACATAAGTTTTTCTAATAAATCAATAATTAAGATAAGAAATATATAATAAAAAAAAGTAGGGCGTGAATGAGTTGGTTTTGGGATAAAAGATTCCAAAACCAAACTTTCTGTTCTTTTTGGTTTTAGGAAACCAATCGTTCTGGTTTTATGTAAGGGTTGATTTTTAGTCAAAGTTGCTTGAATGTTTTTGGGCCCAAATATTGACCCAAAATAAGAGTAAATTGCACAAAACATCCTTTATGTTTTCTCAAACTTGCAGGTTCCAGCTTTAATATTTAAAACTTGCTGAAAACAGCCTTTACGTTTATTTTTGTTGCAGGTTCAGTTCTTTACAACTAACCACGTTATTTTCTTCAGTTAAGTTCCCTCACATGCATAACATGTGAGGGTATATTCGTCATTTTGGTTGATCTTCCTCCAACTTCAATTATAAAAAAGAAAAGAATATTTAATTTTCAACATATTTTAAACAAATTCTAACCGAGGGACTAATATGCAATATGACCAAACTTTTACAAACCAAACACTCGCTTTTCCAGTCTTCTTCTTCGGCGACTTCGCCGGATTCCGGCGAACCCGAAATTAAGATGGGAATCTTGTTAACCGAGCCCACTAAACTGTAAAGATTAACACAAATTTTGATCACGCTAATCAAACTCTTCAGGAATATCACCAGTTGGAAGAATCAACACCTTATTCGCATCAGACGGAGACGAAAAACCACTCTTCAACACACTGGTGACGCTTAGCACGACGCAAGTTAGACTTAAACACTGTCAAACGGTAATCGTGCTCCTCTGCAGTCCCATACGTTTTACCAAACTTTGTTTTAAACAAACTGAAGTGGCGCTCGGCGTTGAGTAGATGATCGGTTGAGGTTTCTTCCTCCGGGACCACTTGCCAGATAAACGGATCATTGGCCGAGACTGCGGCGGCGACGGCAGCGGATAAGAGGAGGAGAGAGAGACGAGCCATGGTGGGGTGAGATATTTTGGCGTGTGTGTGGGGTTCACCGGAATCCGGCGAAGCCGCCGGAGAAGAAGGTTGGAAAAGAGGGTGTTTAGTTTTTAAAAGTTTTGTTTTATTGCACATTAGTCCCTTCGGTTAGAATTTGTTTAAAATAGGTTGAAACTTAAATATTCTTTTTTTATATAATTGAAGTGGGTGGAAGATCAACCAATATACCCTCACATGTTATGCATGTGAGGGAACATAACTGAAGAAAATAACGTGATTAGCTGTAAAGGATTGAACGTGCAACAAAAATAAACGTAAAGGCTGTTTTCATCAAGTTTTAAACATTAAGGCTGGAACCTGCAAATTTGAGGAAACATAAAGGATGTTTTGTGCAATTTACTCCCCAAAATAATGAAGTTGAACCCAAACTTTTGATCAATGATATTAGTTGATCACTTATTAACAAATTTGGGTATAAAAATCTTTAAAAAATGATGAGTTTAGGTCTAATTCAAAAAAAAGATTCAAACAAGTTCAGTATGGTCAGTTCAGTTGTGGGGATTCGTTTCCTTTCTGTTTTTGAACGAGGTATAACGGATACTAAATCATATGTTTTTTTTATTTTCATAATAAGTCAAAACCGATCCATCTGTTATTAGTATTGGATCACTTATTTAGGTTCAATTTTGTAAGTTATTTCGGTTTCAGTTCGGGTAGTCTTTTTTCGCTTAACCCTGTATTTTTACATAGTCCACATTGCCGTAACAACATGTAAAATAACTAAATAGAACGACATAACGCCGTTAATATTAGGATTCCCTGTGCAACTATTGTGATATCAATAATTAAATTGCTATGTGTTTCCTTCTGGTTCTTTCAAAGAATATTCTATTTTTATCGCCAGGTTTTCAATCATATGTGATATTATTTTGCTTGTTATTAGTTACGTCAAATTAGTAACTTGAGTTTAGTGTGTAAATTTTCGTTCCCCTCATTAAGTAGTCTTTTAGACGCTTCTAAATCTATAAAGATGGGTTAAAACGTCTCTCTCATTAGAGATTTACAAACTTATCAATTAACACGCGATACTTCTATCAGATCAATCAATTGTAATTTTCTCAATATATATAACCCACCACTAGTCAATTTTGTTAGCCGTTGAGTGTTGACTTGATGTGATGATACATAACATCTACCAAATTGACAAAAAAGAGATCTGAACCGAAATCATCAAATGAGATCCAAAACCAAAATCATGTCAAAACACAGAACGTGAATGTGTATGGTTGATGGCAATGAAAGGAAAGAATAATCGAGCAGCGTAGGAGATGAGAGGGGCAGCCGAAGAGGAAGATGTTGAAGGTGACAAATGATATGTTTGATTTATACATGTTTTTATAATCAATAATAATCCTGCATCTTATAAGTTTTTTTTTCTAATAAAAATACAAAGCTCAATATCTAAAGGTGTCATGTTTAAGTTGCAAGTTTAATTCCCATACATAACAAAAGGGAATACTTAAAATATAAAAGTCAAAGATACTACTAATATGTGATATTCATAGACGGGGTCATGTAACCCCTTAATTTACATAGTCATGTAATTCACTATCTACTATCACTAGTTATATCATAAGACACAACTATTTACATCTTGATACATAATCATGCCTTAAAAATAGGAATTAAACGCATGACTTTGACAAATCCTATACATAGTCGTGTATGACACTGTTTACCGACATAACTCACAATGACTATGCTTATTTTGACTACATAGTTGTGTGTTTTCACCATGGCAATATATTTGAGGTTATTGCGACTATATAGTTGTGTTTCACCATGGCAGGATATTTGAGCTATGTGTTGTCTAAATTCATATAGCCCCATACCTAACTATTAACAAAGGTCTAATCTTGTTGATTTAAAAGTTAGCGGTTTGTAAACAGACTAATTGGATAAACGCAAACAATATAGAAAAAAGCTCACCTTACAACGGGTATGACTTTTAACCCTTTTAAATTTGATGGTATGCGTTTTTGAAGCGATAAAATGAGCATAGAGATAACCTTATGATGGACGAAGGCAAAGTCAAATTTCTTTCCGAGAGTGACCATAACCATGGATCAACACCAACTCTTTCATTCTGCAAAATGTTTAAACATAATTTGTATAACCTAATAAGAAAGGACCCATAACAAAACGTAACAAATGTTACACTTTCAGATCAAGGAACAACTTTGGATAGTTTCATAGTTTTATAAAAAAAAAAAAAGACAAAATAAGAATACCGACCAAGGTAGGAGGAAAGGGAGGCGACGGTGGAGATATGAAGTCGAAATTGACCCGGCTGTCGTTGATGTACCTCTCATAGGCGTTGCTGGGACGTCGTGAAAGCTGTCTGGTATTGTTCAGGTGGTTGCTCATAATGAGAGATTAAAGAACTCTTGATGAACTTGGCACATATAGATGTTGCATTATTACAATTTATGCGTTAATTATATATGCAAGTCAAGTGGTTGAAGGAGAAATTTAGGAGTGTTCTTGGGGACAAGTATATATACCTTGATTCTCTTTTGGTTGATTTGAGTACTTTCGATTCTATGCCATTCCCACTTTTCAAGATTATTTGTTTGCTCTACATTACCTTTTGTTTTCACGTTAAAAAGCGTATCAAGACATTCATAAAATACAATAATAGTTATGTTATTGAAATATACTCTGTAAACGAATTGGTTCATTAGCAAACACAAAACCTGAAGGGATAGGTTTTGCATTCAAGTCCGTTATAAAACTTAAATAAAGGACAAAATAGAAAAATTATACAAAGGGGAGAATATTATTGATAGAGTAAACTTCCGTTTTGCTCCATGTGGTTTGATCGCTTTAATGGTTTGCTCAAAACCTTTAAAAATAGCCATTTTACTCCTTGATCTTTCTAACGTATCACCATTTTGCTCCGCGCCTCAAACGCCATCCATTTCCATCGTTAGTTTCTGGTCACGTGCCCCTCACATGAGGGGCATTTCAGTCTTTTTCAATTTAACTTTTATCATTTTGATTTATTATCAATTCATTAAACCCATTCCTCTATTCTTATCTTCATACATAAATCATTGAGTTAAATGCTTGGTTGGTCCCTGTGGTTTGCAAATCTTGCAGACTTGGTCCCAATGGTTCACTAATTACACACTTGGTCCCAGTAGTTTCAAATTTTGCACTCGGGTGGTCCTTACCACTAACCTTTGTTAGATTTCTCAGTTAAGTATATGCAAAATTACTATATTACTGTTGAAATAATAAAAATAAAAAAATATAAAAAAGAGGGGCCCACTACTCATCTTCTTCCTCATTCCATCTCTCTCTTTTAAAAACTCAGCCACCACCTCTCCTTCACAAACCTGCAACCTCCACCTCCACCTTAAACCCACCACCACCTCCACCGTCAACTGACCACCACCACCGTCAGAGTCACTTCAATCTCCACCACCACCAAACCACAAGGTGACCTATATCTGAAAATTGTCCCCTATCAAAAGCTCGGGATTCGTATCATCGAATAATCCTGCTCGTATAATGGAAGCTGCATCGAAGATACCGCTTGTCGGTCATCATCACCATCACCGTCACTGTCCTCTTGTTCTAATCCTGCTCCATCCAACCCTTTTATGGCTTCGGGTTCTAATGACAAACAGAAAGATAAATTTCCGGAACAAAAGGTAACGTAAATGTTAGCCACGCGAGAATGTCATTCGTATTTGAGTTCTGTAAACGTTTTTTTTTTTCTAATTTTAGTTGTTTTTAAAATTTTAGACACAGAGACGACTGGCTCAGAACCGTGAGGCAGCTAGAAAGAGCCGGTTGAGGAAAAAGGTAAAAGATTAGTATAACGTGTAATTGGTGGAGATTGAAGTGACTCTAACGGTGGTGGTGGTCAGTTGACGGTGGAGGTGGTGGTGGGTTTTAAGGTGGAGGTGGAGGTTGCAGGTTTGTGAAGGAGAGGTTGTGGCTGAGTTTTTAAAAGAGAGAGATGGAGTTAGGAAGAAGATGAGTAGTGGGCCCCTCTTTTTTATATTTTTTTATTTTTATTATTTCAAGGGTAATATAGTAATTTTGCATATACTTAACTGAGAAATCTAACAAAGGTTAATGGTAAGGACCACCTGAGTGCAAAATTTGAAACTACTGGGACCAAGTGTGTAATTAGTGAACCACTGGGACCAAGTCTGCAAGATTTGCAAACCACAGGGACCAACCAAGCATTTAACTCTAAATCATTTTATGTATTATTCTTATCTTCATACATAAGTTATTTTATGTATTATATTATAATTATAAACAAACAAAACAACTATCAGTTGCGCCATTTGTTGGACCATTTCAAAATAAGGAGACTAGCACCGCCACCACCAACATCTACCACCGTCTGCCACCAACATCTACGACCGCCACCACCTTCAACTACCATCAGCTGAATAGCTGTAACTACCTACAATCACAACCACCAACATGTGTCACCGCCACCACCACCACGTGCCACCACCACCCCCCGCTATCTCTCTCTCAATCTCTCTCTCAATCTCTCTCTCATGAGCCCAACCATCAGACTTTTTAATGGCTATTGCTTTTGGGAAATGCTGAAGGGTGCGGCAATGGCAGAGGTGATGGTGCGAGAATGGTGGTGGTGATGGTGGCTTTGGTTGACGGTAAAATCTGAAAATCCCCTCACCGGCAAGATCTGGAACCTCCACCACCATTGGTGTTGCTGGTGCTAGTGGCTTTGGTTGTGATCGTTGGTGGTACAGAGATAAATAAATGGTGGAATCAGATGCCAGGTCCCAGGTTTTAAGCTTCAATGGGTCTAGAAGAAGAAGATAAGGTTGTGAAAGTTGTTTTAAAAGTGAACTAGATGACAGGTCTTTTAATGAGAGGGGATGGGAAAAAGACCGAAATACCCCTTATGTGAGTGGCACGTGATCAGCAACTAACGGTGGAAATGGATGGGGTTTGAGGCGCGGAGCAAAATGGTGATAAGTTAGAAAGATCAAGGAGTAAATTGGCTATTTTTAAAGGTTTTGGGCAAAACCATTAAAGCGAACAAACCACATGAAACAAAACGAAAGTTTACTCTTATTGATATTAAATTGAGGCGGTTGAACAGGTTTAGAACAAATATTGTTTTATTTTACAAAATATTGTTTTTTTAACGGTTAAGAATAAATGTTATTTTTTTTACAAAATATTGTTTTCTATTTATAAGATTTGAACATGAAAACCTCCTAAACAAAAGACTTTACAAATATTTTATTTTCTGAAAATCTGTTTACTGTTTTTTTTTTGAACAATATATGTCTTTTGTTTATTTAATTATAATCATTATTTTTGAACAATATATTTCTTTTGTTTATTTAATTATAATCATCGTAATAATATAGTATTTATTTATTTTACAAATATATTTATAAAATTAGTTGTGACGTCACTCAGTATTCAAGTCCGGTTTAACCTATTTAACAATAGAGTAGGGATTAGATGAGTAATCCAATTGCCAAAATATTGAACCAGAACCAAGTTTATACGTAGTTTAACCAGGTTTATATGTGAATGAATTTGTTAGATTTCATTGACATTAGTGGTGCCTGTTTTATTTAAGGCGGCCGAATCAAAAGATTCTTCATTTGTGCATTTGCACTTTTTTGTATTTGATTACAAGGAAGAATTGATACTCTCAATTTCAACCAATACTTTAAAAAATAGGGGAAGTGAATACGATGCGATGCTGTTAAACCCTTTTAGTTCGAATCATGTCTTCAACTTTGTTTGAATCGTTCGGTAGCAATCGCCCTTGGTTGATTCAATCCAATCGATCACAAGGTCTGACTCATGGTGTGCAAAAAATAAAGCCATGGCTTAGGGGACTTGTTTTTTCTAGGGCACCAAATTCTTTTTAAAGAAGCCATGCCTCGAGTACTCTTAAATCCGACTAGGCTCGCCTAGCGACTAGTGTAGACATTGTTCCGCATAAAAACATAAGGTTTTCAACTGTAACATGTTGCAGAGTTCTTCCTACTTATCTAGCAGTAACAACCCTTATGTTAGTGAACTGCTCAATATCGTTTTCCAGATTCCTATCTAAAATATTACATGTTAAAATTTCTCAGCCTCCTTAAATGCACAAATCAGTACATGCTACCACCAATTTCTAACAGTCTGTTCCTTTTTATGAGTTATCAATTGCAATGTAGATACAACTAAATATCACACCGATCATAGAAAAGTTAAAGATATACCTATTGGATGAATCCTTAATATAACAAGAGTAGCGGCGGAGATTACTCGAGCGATTACAACAGTACTTGGGCCTCGGCACCCTACCTTGTAGCGAGTACTCGGAGCCTAGGCGGGACTTTTACAACCATGATTATTATAAACAAAAATAAAATAGAAGTACTATTATGCAATTGGGTTTACAGGAAGATGTCTTAGCCATATTTAGCAAGGCCGATAAGAACAAGAGTGGAAAGCTGAATGTGGGGGAATTTGTTGAAGTAATCAACGACATTTTCAAGAGGTATCCTCAACCAGAGCTCCGATTAAAGAGTAAAAAGTTGAAGAATTTCGTCCAGTTATTGTAGCGTAATCAAGATGATGTTGCAAAACAGGCAACTCAACTGGATATTGAGAAGTTTAAAAGAACACTTTCTGAAGTAGATACTAAAATGAACCAAAGACGGAGAGAAGTATAACGAAGATGTAAAGAGATTGGACCGCAAAAACAATAATTATTTTTAGTGGTTTAGAAATGTGATTTTCTTGTATTGTTCTCGAGACTCTTGTAGATATATCTTATATAAATTTTGTTTATGATATGCCTTGTTGTTTGGTTAATTTTATATCAGTAGTTTTCATGAAACAATGACATGACAAACAATAGAACCACAATAGAGCTATGAAACATCTGTACAAACAGCAAACATGTTAAAACCATAGTGGGTGAGTATTCATGTACACACTAAAACCAAATTTTGACCAAATCTATGAAAACCAAATTAAGGGTAGAACCAGTGACTACTCCAGTGGGGTCTCTTTAATACCCATTTCATTTTGCTTTACTATATTTTGACCCATTTTATATACTTAACTATATTTTGACGTGTTTCATTTTAATTCACTATATTTTGACCGTTTCATCTAATTCACTATATTTTGACCGTTTTCGTTTAATTCACTATATTTTGACGTGTTTCGTTTTAGTTCACTATGTTTTGACCCGTTTCGTTTTAATTCACTATATTTTGACGCGTTTCGTTTTAGTTCACTATATTTTGACCCGTTTCATTTTACTTCTCTAAATTTGACACATTTTGCTTTCATGAACTATATTTTGACCCATTTGACTTTATTCGGGTCAAGTTAGCCCATAGTTCTTTTCTCAGAATATTAAAAAAAATAAATATATTTTCTACTTCTATATTGATTTCATTAAATTTCAAAACCATTGTAAGAAAAAATTTGCAAAACTACAAAAATAAGTTCATAATCTACAATACTCCAGCAAGTGTCATCATAATAAATATGCAAAACTGCCAATTCTTCAAGCCGATTCAGTTTTCATCCTTCTCTTTCTGGTAAAGACTCTTCCGACTGTAAAAAAAATAATATGAGTATTATACTAACAACTAATTATCAAAAATATATAGATCTTGCCTTCTTTTTCGGGCAACTGCTGATGTAATGACCCAATTGCACGCTCTCTTTTTTGGTGCTTCAAGGGAAGATTTGATTCTAGTTGCACTTTTAGGACGACCTTTAGTATTAGTATGGACTAGTGGATCTCGGATAGAAATTTGAGGTATCATGTTTACTCGCGAACTTCCAACGTTAGAATCTTGCGAAGGAATTTCAGACTCTTTGGAATTTTTTCGAATGCTTTGCTCTTCTAAAAATTTCACCAAAATGGAATTTAGTTTCTTTATCTCATACGGGGAGTCTCTTGCATTTTCAATTGCTTTTTTAAAATTTGATTGAACGCACCGTAAAGTTAAGGCACTGACGTCATTTCCACTATGTATATCTTCAAGCCCAATAGATCGATTACCCAACTTATACCTAGCATCAAGTGTCCACCTAGGTAAAATATAATGATCAGGAAGGGTTTCGACATTCCTCTTCTTCAACACATATAATATATGCTTGCATAATATCCCATATGTTTCAAACTTTGCACATAAACATGTGACGTCTATCTTATTCGCGACTCGAAAGTTAACAGTTCTCTAATAACTTTTATCCATATCTACCTGTCCAACCTTATATATGATCTCTTCTAAACTCTTGCTTATTGTCTCATGAGTTAGATTGAACGTAGCTTCGGTCCATTCTTTCTTGAAAACATCAAAGAGCTTTCTAGTGTAGGTGAACTTGCTTTTGCCTCTATCAAATTAACAGAAGAAAGAACTGGCTTAGAGTTCATAGTCTTGAAGTCTTCGTCTTTTTCGGCAGCCTTCGTGCCTCAACAGCTTTGTCATACTGGATTACAAACTCATTCAACATGGTATTTGAATTAACATATCCATCAAAAAAAGAATGTATGCTCTCACTTCTTCCACTTGATGTCATGCCAGCAAAAAAAACAATCTTTTAAGAAGGATTTAGCCCAATATCTGCGTTGGTTATATGTCTCCATTATCCAGCTGCCACTTTCAAAGTTATATTTACCACATAATTGTTCCCAACGAGTTTCAAAATCTTCAATTGTATTACTCTTTACCCACTGATTGTATGACTCTTGAAAGTCACTATAACGAACTGTAAGCGAACGAAGATGTTCGATCTAATGTTTCTTAATATGCCATGAACAAAAACGATGTCGACTTTCTGGAAAAACTCTTTTGATTGCATTACCAAATACTCTATCTTGATCCGTAACTATCGCCAATGGATACTTATCAAACATGCAGTTTAAGAAAGTTTGAATTAACCATTCAAAGGTCTGTTGTTTCTCATTCTCTAATAGTGCATTGGCAAAAAGTATGGATTGACGATGATGATTCACCCCGACAAATGGAGCAAATGGCATCTTAAATTTGTTGGTCATGTATGTGACATCAAACACAACATCTCCAAACTTTATATACGAGTCTCTTGATCTCCCATCAGCCCAAAAAATATTTCTTGGAGATCCATCCTCAAATAAATCCACAATAAAATAGAGGTTTCGATCTTCAATAAGTTTGTCTTCGAAATGCTTATAAGCCCATAGAACTCTTTACCTTTGTATTGTTTCCGTTCAACAGCTATGATATCTGCACATTGTTTTGATGTAACATCATTTTCACATGGACTTTTCATGGTGTTTATGACCTTCCTGATTTGACAAGGTTTCAATCCGGATTGACTAAGTTCTGACATTAGAGATTTGTAAGCTTCTGCGCGGTGAAACTTCCCATGAGACCGGTGTTTCATAACTTTGGTCGGAGTAACAATTAGTTCATGATTGTGTGAATCATTAAATTCATCTCCTAGCCATTTCCCATCCTTACCTTTTGAAATCCTAACAAATGTTTCACATCCGGTCCTTAAATCCCTACGACGTTTGACACCTCCTTTAGCACTATCACACTTTAAATCTTTAAAACCCTCTTTGTTGCATACATATTTTCTTCTATAAGGCTCATTTGTTGTCTTATTTTTAAAAGTCGAACGAATACGTATTCCAAACCCATGTACAAATGCATAGCGATTGTAGAAATCATATGCATCACTAAGAGTATCAAAAACCTGCCCGATTACATGATCATCTGCTTCTTTATCAAACTCAAAATCCATGTCTAAGTCTTTTAATTTCTCTACTTCACCATCGGAATCGCTATTTTCGACTATATACCCATTTGCATCAATATCGTTAATCAAATTCGTTTCAAAAGCTTCCTCCTTTGGTTGAACTTCTGAATTCATTAGCTTGTGTATGTTCTGCATCAACAATAGCAAAAACATGTTGGGATCGGATTATTGATGATCAACATGAGAAAAAAAGCATTGTTATAAAATGTCGGAATCAAATTATTTATGGATCATGATATTCAGGGTAATTTTAGTCAAAATATGGAGATTTTTTAAACTGAATTCATGATCAATTAGCAAATCATCACCATTACTAAATCCATTCTAAGGTATTTTTTAATAAAAACATGGAGATCTATTAACTGAATACATGATCGATTAGCAAATCATCACCAGTCTAAATCCATTCTAAGGAATTTTTAAATAAAAAACATGGAGATTAATTAATTGAATACATGATCGATTAGAAAAATACCTTATCGATTGATTGAGTGTGGAGATGAGTTGATCGATTAATGGGGGAAGTATTGGATGAATCACGTAATTTTTTTTCAGTTACTTAGGGATATGAACCAAGATTTGAGAAATAAAAGGTTTAATTTTATTTTTAAGGAATTTAATCAAAACTATGTAGTTTTGATGGGTTTGGCGCGTAAGATTATACGTCTAACAGCACCGTATTCACTTTCCCCTTAGAAAATTACGATTTAACAAAGCCAAAACTTCATTATACCCTTTCAAGACAAGTGAAACACTAATTCTTGATTGGCTGAACTTTCCGTTTCTTTCGGAAAAAAAAATCTTCAATTCTTCATTACACCCTTTTCATGACAAGTGAAACATTAAATCTTGACTAGGTGAAGTTATATGTTTTGGTTTTCGGTTACATTCTTCAGATAACAAAGAAGATGCATCAAGATTCTTCAGCGGACCTACATACTAAGGCTTGTTTAGTTTGTAGAATTCCATGGAATATAAATTGGAATTATAAAATATTTCATCGTATTTTTGTGTGTTCGAATCAGTACTACCCATTTTACAATCAATGGAATTCAATGTTCTCTAACTTTCCTTCACTTAAGGGGTCGTTTGGTTCGCCTAATATTTTGTAAAAGAAATGGATAGTTTCATGGAACTGGTTGGTGTAGATTTTAGAAAGGAATCGAAATGTACAAAATGTTAATTTACATAACTACCCTTTAAAATGAGCTAATTTCCCATCAATTCATTTCCCGTCACGCTACACCCCAAAAACTTTATTTGCCTTTTGAAGGAGTTAAGTAATTTTCATTCACAAATCAATGTTTTCACCTATTACTTTTAATGACATGTCGATCTATTAACACAGGGATGGGGTCGATGTTGGTGGTGTTTGCTTTGAGAGTGACATTGGAGTGGACCCCCAATGGTTGTGGGACCAATCAACAGAGGGATCTTCTAGTGGGTCATGGGGATACTCTATCGTTTGACCACTAATGGCATGTAAGTCTGGTTTTTACTTTTTTTCCTTACTTTGTATTGTATTTTTAGTTATTTGATTAAGTACTTTGTCTAATTTCTGTATAATTCCTAATGATAGTGTTGTGCGCCATTGTACTTGTATATTGAAAAGCTACATCAATCGTCCATGGTGTACTTAACGAATGTCTCCTGGAGGATCAACAAAAGTTAATGCTTCATCGGTTTTGTGTAAGTAAATATTGAACTCTTGTATGTTTATGTGCATATTTAACTTTATATCAACAGACCCGACTAAATGTGTGTACATGCATGTGCATTTTAGGTGGAATCCTGTTGTGTCTTATCGGGTTTAACAGGTCTCTGACGACATGTATAACACAAGTATTAAACATGAATACAACTCGTTTAACTACTTTATATCTCATGTCGATAACACAATTTTATGTTTTATGTACCAAGAAGAAAAAACGATGGATCCTAACCACATAATTATATTTATTTTTCAAAAAGGTAAAAAATCACGTTGTGTACTTTTTCATAAACAGGTCTAATTGTGTCTTATACAGATATCTATTGCCAGCCCTAGGGAGCAGTTAGTCTACGGAAAATAGTAAGGAATAATACCACATTGGTACAATGACCTTCTAAGGGATGCACACAAAAAAGCTTCGAAGTTGGTAGAGCAACATGAGTTCACCGTGTTGATGACTCCACATTGTCCTGCTTATACACAAGGTGAGTTTTGATGCAGATGGTAGAGCAAGTATGTTTATAATTTTCATACAATATAATACGTATATGAAAGTAACTATGTTATAATTATATTTTGTGAAATATTGGGACACTCACAAATGTAAGAAGGAGTCAAAGGCCTCTAACGCAAACTGAAACAAAGAGGATGGCGAAGCCACACCCTGGCACATCGAGATTGATTCGTTTTTGAAAACAATGGGATACCTTATCAAGTGTATTAATTCTCTTAATTTATCCCTTCTTTGCTCACTAACAAGTTAACCTTTTGACGTAGACAAAGGAGAAAGGATGCAAATCTTTTCAAAGCGAGCTTTTTGTGAGCACACACACAAAAAGGCAAGCACGAGAAGCATCGAAAACTGAGCCATTTTTCATATCTTAAGGTGTTACACCCCGACTAGCAGCGAAAGTAAAAATGGGATGCAATACAAGCGCATTGTTTATAAAGATACTATATTGTTATTCAATTGTACTTTAGATTACACTGTTGATTACATACTACATGTACGTTACAACGGCATGTTCCCACAAACCATGTTAATCTTCTAAACATCATGCTTCTATACATGTATTCATTGGTAAAGCACGTATTGAACAGCAACCGTAGGTACCACACAAGTCTCAAGTTACCTGAAAGCCATGTTAAAGTTTTGAAAGGTCAACAACAAATATTTGGTGAGTTTCATGAGTTTTGTTTGTATCGCACTCTGTAAACATAAGTCAAGTTTGGCACATTAATAATACTAAGCCCACAAGTGAAATCTTGATTGTTCACAAGTGTCGTGTCCCACATCTAACACCTCAGCACTTTCCCACCTAGTAGCTATGTCTAACACCACATAGCGTGCTCACACTAAGTGCATGGACATGCACAATTGCAGTAGAACCCATGACATCTGTGCCAGTTTAATTGGGTTTGCCAGACAAATAGTACTATTACATATCCACCACCTACAATTGATCACTCGTGTTTGTGGGGATTTTACGTGTGTTAGTATAACTTAGATAATTCACATCAAGTCATGTATACATGTGCAAGTTTGTACGTATGTAACATGCAATTCACCCCATGTAAAATAGAAAAACAATTTAGAAACGGGGTAATGAAAGTCACGTAATAGCGTGATCCAAGTATGCTCACACATAAAATTTCCGTTAATCCAAACCTATTATCAGTATTGTAGGGGGTTAATTACCGAAAACAATTCTCAAGTCTATAGTTGCTATATCTTAGGCTCGGATGGGAATATTCATATGTAAACGGACTCATAGCATAACAGTAGGGTGATGGGTATTGTCTTAGTGTCAAAATTGCGTTTGGCTTCCGTGCACCGTTTGCCGGCCACGATTAGTTGTTTTAGATGTTTGGAAAATGGCATGATCATATACAATGTCCCAAATTGTCTGTTTATAAAATAATTTGTTGTTCATTAAGGAAGTTCAGGTGTTACCTGCAACGCCTCGTATTTCCGCACTTCCCTTACTTTTAGGAAATACGTGACGTATCACTAAATTTATTTATTTATTTTTATTATCATTATTATATTATTTATTTATTCTTTTTATAACAAAAGAAAATAATAATAATAATAATAATAATAATAATAATAATAATAATAAAAATAATAACAATAATTAATAAACAAACTAATACAACATTTTTATGAGGCTCGTATTTGAAAACAGTATTGATACGTGACTTGGGCCGGTAAACGGACTTTAGGCCCAAAACCCACTAAACCCTAACTAAAACCCTAATAAAAACACCCCACACACACACCCTAACGCACTACACAAAAGACCTGCCGCACCCCCTCCCCTCTCGTTTCATCTCGGCGACCCGAGACGTTTTCCGGCGTCACTCCGGCGACGGGCCTCCACCGATCTCCGGCAACCAAACACCACCTCTCCGTCTCCGGCCAGACACCCTCTCCACCTATCACCCTCACTCCCGAAACCCCTGCTCCGATGAAGGCCGGCCACCGCTGTGGTGGTGGCGGCGTACGGCGTCGAGCCGCAGTGTAGAGAGAGAAAGAGAGAGAGGGGGTGGGGGGTGAGAGATTGAAGTGAGGGACTGGAAGGAGATGGGTGTTCTCCGTCGACGACGTCAGGCGTTTAGCGGCGGCAGCGACGGTGGTGGCCGCGTTTCTTGACAGCGACGGAGGCGGTGGCCGTGTTTTGCGTCGGGACATTTGGATTCAGTCTCGCCCTAGTTTCAGTTTGGGTTCGCAGGTTCGCGTCGGCTCAGATTCAGGTATGAGTTTAGAGTTATTCCATTCAGTCTCCGTTCAGTTTTATTTCAAATCGGGTAGTGGTTCGGTCACGAGTTCAAGACCAGTTCAGATCTGGTTCGAGTTCCAGGTCAGTTCAACAATTACGGTTTTGGTCAACACGAATCTTTCGGTCGAGCCTCGGTTCTGTTCACGTTGGTTTCGGCTCAGTTTTCACTTTGGGTCAACTGGTCAGTCACGAGTTCGAGTCAAGGCCAGCCAACCCGGTCAACTGACGGGTTCACGACTCATCCGAGAATGGTACAATTTAAACAACGCTGATTGATTATTGTTTTATACATATTTGTATGAATATATGTAGTTTTAACCGTCGGACCGATATAATCGTAAATATTTATATTTTGTGTTAGCGAAAATTCTAATATATATATATATATATATATATATATGGTGTACATTGTGATTAGTCGTTGGGTTTTGACAATATATTGACAACAGGTGATGTCGGGATCGTCCTAAAACAGGGGAGACTCTGCCTGTTTTTCGTTAAGATATATCTATCATGTTTTCGTCAAATATACATACATATATATATATATATATATATATATTATCAACCATACTTCCTCGTTAAACTATATATATATATACTTACCATATATCTTCTACGCTAATAAACGTAGCGAGCGCGTATGAAGCTTACAAAATAAATAATAAAGTATTTTATTTTACGATAATTCATTGATCTCTAATCACTCTAATACCTTATAATTGCGAGATACGACTCGGGACACTTCGATGTTCAAAATGTTACCTTGGTGCCCCGTTCTTCGACTCCTCTCGGGATTTCCAAAGGAACTTGCAAACTGTGAGCATACTCGACCCCTTTTTACATTTTAACGCGTTTTGGGGTGCAACATGTATCAATTAACCAAATCTATATTAAATGTATTCAAATTACCAAACGTATTACCAGTTATGCTTATGTGAGTTACATGTGTTAGTTCAAACTTTTTTATACATACCATCTGTTATGCTTATGTAGTTGTACGTCCTAGCTTCAACTTGTATGTCCCTGATATTGTTATACTTAGGATGTTATGTATGCTAGTTAAAGATTTCCATTATATGCTATTGATATGTGAAAATTTGTTATTATATATACATGTGATTCAAGCTGAATATAACTTGCAATGTTGTAATTGAAACAATCTTTTATACTTATATTATTTTCAAACTTGTATGCTCGCCAATACTTTTGTATTGATCTACGCTTTTAATACATGTTGCAGGAACTATGATGATGCAAGGAATTTAATAGGATTGCCTAGAAACGCATTTAACTTTAAATACTTGTTGTATCATATCTCATTTCAAACATGTTGTATTTTGCTTCGAAACCTTGTAATAACTGTTATTAATGAATTGAATTTGTATTTCTTTTATATGTGACATGATTCAATTCCGCATTATCTGATTTAAAACGACGTAAAATGTAATCATTAAACACTTGTCACAAATAGCGTTATGAAGCCTCTTGCAATCTAGTTTTCGTCTCACTCCGATGTTTCCGCCATCGGTTGGGATGTGACAGATTGGTATCAGAGCCATAACTATAGGGAATTAGTAGAATTGCCATGTTCGACCTAGTCTATAGTTTTAGTACCAAATTTTGACCATTCTTGATCCTTTTTGCGTAAAATGTTAATTCTTACTAATTGTTACCTCTTCTTTTATTTAAATATGCAACGTGTCTTTACTAAAATGCCTACACGATACACACACTTGATGATACTCTTATTCTACAATCGAAATAACTCATCAAAACAGGGGTGATTCCCGCCATTGGTGACGAATTTCAAACCACTCTACATGTTATTTTGCGCGAAATCACCATCAAGTCAGGAGTGATATCCATATCTTGACATGAGTTTCCATTTTATAATCTAGTGGATCTTTATTGACGATTCGAGATTATATCTTGATACGTTCAATAAACCGCAATTTGGGGATGAAATTGTCAAGCCAGGATTGACATCCACACCTTGATGTCTGGTCCCGCTCTGTAATTTTCAATCTCGCCAAAGTTTCGTATTTTTTGATCAAACTAGGGACATGTACAACTGGAAGGGTAAAATACCGTTAATCGCTTGGCGACGAGAGTATTATACCTATTAGGCCAAATCATGTCTCCCTAATTGAAAGGACTTACGAGTCACTTTGGAATTGTCACACCCCGACCCGCAGCGGAATAAAAATCGGGGCATGATTGGGTTATCACCAAAGCTCATGATATTTACTAAGAAGTTTCATATTTATTAAATTCAAATTACAAATTTAAATATCCAATAAACAAAATTCATACAAATACAAACATAAAAAAGAAAAAAAACCAATCTAAATGTTTATTCCAACGCAATAATTTGTTTATTCTTCTAGGCCATCCTAAGTGTTTCTTTCCTCAACTGGATCACCTGTATCATGTGTAAAACAGGGGAGATTTTGGGTCAACAAACGTTGGCGAGTGAACCTTGATAAAAACATTTTAAATAATTGCTTGTTTCGTTTATTATAGAAAATTTGTGCATAAACCACATGTGAGCAAATATATATATGTAAACAATCACAAACCACATTGTATGAATATATGACATGAATGATGATGTATTTGAGATCAAGGCTCAATCAAACGGAAGCCGATCTAATGAGGCACCTGATGCTCAACCCGTATCCCACGAGGAGCTGATGGGCCTAATGAAATGAGTGCGACTGAAATGATAAATTAAATCCACATATAAACCACACAGCAAGCAATTCACATTTGATCACAAAATGATATAAGCACAAGTGTTTAAATTAAATAAAGGAATGGTACGACACATGATACACCCCAAAACGTGATTAAAACGGGGAATTTGTAGAGATTCACTCACAGTGGGTGCGTAGTCTTGATTGATGACGGGTGCGCACGAGTTGAGAAATTGGACCGACGAAAGAATACTAACCTAAAATACAACGCGATAACTTGATAAATAAATAAACTAACTTTTTGATTAAAAACCTTTGTTTAGATTTTTGAGTTTATTTTTGTGATTTTTATTAATATTTAAGCCTTTGTATTTTAGGTATTTTTAATTACTTCTCTTTTAATCTAACTATGAAATAATAAATAAATAATAAATGGAATAATAAAAAGAAAAAGAGAAAAGAAAGAAAAAAAATATAAGCTGTCAGTCTGACAATGTCTGTCAGACCGGCCGAGCAGCGGGCTTGTATGCGGGGGGAGAGACTCGAACCTGCGACCTCTAGTTCGTGTGCACGCAGCTCTTCCAACTGAGCTACGTGTCTAACCCGTAAGATTTCGGATTTTAATTTTCTTATATACATCTTGGGTTCATTCAAATTTAGTCAAGGTTTTAAAAAGGTTATACTGGATCGAACCGGACGCGCATCAAGGGTTTCGAACCCGGGACCTTGGTGGTGTTTTGCACACAGTCCACCGCTGGACTGTGTGTCTAACCCGGTTAAATCTTGGATTTTAATTATATTTGTATACATACTGCCACTGCTATATTTCATTCAAAATAAAAACGGTTATGTGCATTGATGCGGTCATGAGCCGGATTCGAACCAAGATGTGAAAGCTGTGTTTTGCACACAGTCTACCGCTGGACTGTGTGTCTAACCCGTTTAAATCTTGAATTTTAATTACATATAACCCGTAACCCACTTCGTCTCCTTCATTCAAATTCTTTTACCCAGAACATCCACCCGCCTAGAAAAACAGTCTCCAAATTCCCTTAAATGATTTATATAAGATAATTAAGATAATATTATATCAAAGTATCAAGAACTTTTACCGAATTGATTTAATCGGCGGTGACTGATTTCGGCTCCTGCTGAAATCCGGCGAACAGGGCTTCCGGCGAACAGAGGGGAAAGTTATAGAGTGGAGGAAAAACAAATTGAAGACTGAGCGAATTCGGATGGGAGGCTGCATTCAGTATTTATAGAGTGGGACTTGGGCTTGGTTTTAGGAAAACGCGTGCTAAGATTGTCAATCGCTTGCGGGAATGACAGCTACTCGATTGAAGTTGCCAAGAATAACTCGGCGCCAGTTGTCGGAAGGTTTAAACAGAAAAGGAAAGGCGCGTGGTGATTTGGCGATGATTTGCAGGTTTTCCCGCCCGTGTATACGTGAATATAAGTGATGGTGCGCGAGATTTGTTTCAATGTGTGGTGTGGTCTAGTGGTGTTGGTGGTGTGTGGGCAACTGGGCGACCCGGGTTCGATTCCCGGTTCACCTATTTTTTTATTACACTTTTTAATTGTCTATTAAGAATTAAATATTTATAATTGATTATTTATTATATTATTTTATTTAGCTTATTAATTATTTTATATAAGAAATTCTTAAGCAATAATGAAAATAACCGAATAACAGAATAAATGCACTTTGATTGATAATTTGGGGCGGGCTTTCGAAACCCGATTTGTACAAATGTTACAGTATCCCCTACTTTTAGAAATTTCGTCCCGAAATTTAAGTAGTAGTTGTAACTGGAAAAAGATGCGGGTACTTTTCACGCATTGAGTCTTCACGTTCCCAAGTAAACTCGGGTCCTCGTTTTGACTCCCAACGCACCCTGACGATCGGAATGCGACTTCGCCTTAACCGCTTCTCACCGAAATCCATGATTTCCACTGGTCTTTCAACGAAGTGCATTGATTCATCGACTTGAATGTCTTCTAAAGGGATATGGAGGTTTTCGTCGGCGAGGCACTTTTTCAAGTTTGATACGTGGAACGTGGGATGAATTCTGTTAAGCTCTTCTGGTAGGTCAAGCTTGTATGCTACAGGACTACTCTTTCGAGTATCTTGAAAGGTCCTAGTAGCGTGGTGCCAGCTTGCCCTTCTGGCCAAAACGAACCACCCCCTTCCACGGTGATACTTTTAAAAGTACTTGATCACCAATGTCAAACTCCAAGGGCTTTTCGTCTTTTGTCAGCATAACTCTTTTGACGACTTTGAGCTGCTAGAAGATTGTTTCGTATTTGAATGATCTTGTCGGTTGTTTCTTGAATCAATTCAGGTCCGGTGATTTGCGCTTCACCAATTTCGTGCCAACATACTGGAGATCGGCCCTTACGACCATATAAAGCTTCGAAAGGAGCCATGTCGATACTTGAATGATAGCTATTGTTGTACGAAAACTCGACTAACGGTAGGTGAGCGTCCCAGTTCCCTTTGAAGTCTATGACACATGCTCGAAGCATGTCTTCAAGGGTTTGGATGGTGCGTTCAGATTGACCATCAGTTTGAGGGTGAAAGGCGGTGCTAAGGTCTAACCGTGTACCCAAAGCGGTTTGTACGGCTGCCATGTTCGTGAAGTGAAACGACCATCACGTCTGAGATGATGCTTAACGGTACACCATGACGGCTTACGATCTCGCTGATGTAGATACGAGCTAACCTCTCGTTCTTGAAGTCCTCGCGAATCGGAATGAAGTGAGCTGATTTTGTAAGACGACCAATGATTACCCATATGGTGTCATACCCACTGGAGGTGCAGGTAACCCGGTAATAAAGTCCATGGTTATGTTTTCCCACTTCCATACAGGTATTTCGGGTTGACTAGAAGTCCTAAGGTCTTTGATGTTCAGCTTTCACTTTGGAACAGGTAAGGCACTTGGAAACAAAAACAGCGATGTCCTTTTTCATGCCAGGCCACCAGTAGGTGTATCGTAGGTCTTGATACATCTTATCGGCTCCTGGGTGTACAGAAGTATCGTGTTTTGTGTGCCTCATTCATGAGGAAATCACGAAGGTTATCACGATCAGGAATCCATATGCGGTTTAAATAGTATAGAATACCGTCGGATTTGGTTTCAATTTTGAGTTCAGCTCCACATGACAGCTCATCGCGTACGTCATTTTCTGTCACAGAAACATGTTGAGCTGCCCGGATTCGATCTTTGATGTCGGTTATGATTTGCGAACATAGAAGACGAATAGAGTTCGCATATCCTTTTCGACTGAGCGCATCGGCCACCACGTTTGCCTTGCCAGGATGGTACCGAATTTCACAGTCGTAGTTTTGAGAAGTTCGACCCATCTTCGTTGCCTCATATTCAACTCTTTCTGGTTGAAGATATGTTGGAGACTCTTGTGGTCAGTGTATATTTCACACTTGGTACCGTAGAGGTAATGTCTCCATATCTTGAGAGCAAACACAACGGCTCCAAGTTCCAGGTCGTGGGTGGTGTAATTCTTCTCATGAACTTTGAGTTGCCTTGAGACATAGGCTATCACTTTTCCTCTTTGCATCAATACACAGCCTAGCCCTTGCCCTGATGCGTCGCAATAAACCACAAAGTCATCGCAACCCTCAGGGAGTGTAAGGATAGGCGCTGTCACAAAGCCTTTGCTTTAAAGTTTGGAAGGCCTCCTCTTGCTTAGGTCCCCAAACGAAGGGTTTTCCTTTGTGAGTCAAGGTCGTGAGTGGTACGGCGATACGGGAAAAATTGGCAATGAAGCGTCGGTAATAACCAGCCAAACCAAGAAATGACCTAACTTCGGTAGGGGTACGAGGCGCTTGCCATTCCTGTACTGCCTTGATTTTTGAAGGATCGACATGAATCCCTTTGTCATTGACGACATGACCAAGGAATTGTACTTCTCCTAACCAGAATTCGCATTTCGAAAACTTAGCGTAAAGCTTTTCAGTCCTTAAGAGTGTAAGAATGAGTCGAAGGTGTTGCTCATGATCGGATTTTGACTTGGAGTAGATAAGGATGTCGTCGATGAAGACTATGACGAAACGGTCGAGGTAGGGTTTGTATATCCTATTCATTAAATCCATGAAGACAGCGGGGGCATTGGTTAAACCGAAGGGCATAACCATGAACTCGTAATGACCATAGCGAGTTCGGAAGGCGGTTTTTGGGATATCTTCTTCGCGCACTCTAAGCTGATGATAACCAGAACGAAGGTCGATTTTGGAAAAACAGGTGGCGCCTTGAAGTTGGTCTAGGAGGTCATCAATGCGAGGCAGTGGATAGCGATTCTTAACTGTCAACTTGTTGAGTTCTCTATAATCAATGCACATGCGAAACGTTCCATCTTTCTTCTTCACAAAAAGAACAGGTGCACCCCAAGGCGATGAGCTAGGACGTATGAATCCTTTGTCAGTCAACTCTTGCAGTTGACTGGCCAACTCTTGCATCTCGGATGGGGCTAACCTATAAGGAGATTTTGCGACCGGTGTAGCGCCTGGCACGAGATCGATTCGAAATTCGACTTCTTTCACAGGAGGAAGTCCTGAAACATCGTCGGGAAAAACTTGCGGGAATTCTTTCACAATTGGAATATCTTCGAGCTTCCTCTCCTTGCCTCCCTTCTTGACGACGTGAGCTAGAAATGCGACGTAGTTCTTGCGAATATAACTTCGGGCTTGAAGGCAGGACATCAATTTGAGTCCTTTCGAAGGGGTTTCCCCAAAGATACGTAATGTCTGACCGTCGGCGAGAGGAATACGAATGTATTTTTCGTGGCACACCGCTTCAGCGTGATGCTGGCTGAGCCAGTCCATGCCGATGATAACATCGAAACTTCCCAATTTCATAGGAATGAGATCAATTTGGAAATCGTGATCATTTAGGGTGAGAGTACAATCGCGTATAATAGAATTTAATGAAATGGGTTTTCCGTCAGCAACTTCCACCGTCAGAGATTCAACGAGATTAACACGAGGTTTATCGAGGATAGATTCGAATTCTAAAGACACAAAGCTCTTATCCGCACCAGTATCGACTAATATAGATGCATAGCTACCGTTGATGAGAAACGTACCATTGACCACATTGTTGTCAGCCCTGGCTTGGTTGGTGTTGATATTGAAAGCCCTTCCTCTAGCAGGTGGAGGAGCTTGGTTAGCTTGGTTTACCGGGTTCGCTTGAGCTTGGGCATGGATAATGTTCACCAGGCATGGGCAAGTGTTCCTGAAGTGGTTTGGGTCCCCACAATTGAAACAGGCTCGCATGGGTTGCATCATGGGGTAGTTGGGTTGCTAGGAGGGTTGGGCTGCGAGTTGTGTAGGTGGTAGAAGTAAGGGTTGTTGGGCTTGGCCCACCATTTGATTTTTGGTTTGGGTTGGAGGTTGACTGCGGTTCATTCGCTGAAGAGTACGGCAGGTTTGGATGGTGTGACCCGCACGGCCACAACTTGTGCAATGTTGACAAGGGTTTTCAGGAGGGTGATGGTATTGGCAACGGTTACACTTTGGGTGGGGGACAGTGTATGGCCTTTTGAATGGTGCAGCTGAAGGGGCAACTTGGGTGATTGGAGCAGCAGTGATGGGTGTAACATCCGTCAAAAACGGATTTTACCAAACCCGCTCCGTTTATTAACCGAACAATCAGTTAAAAATTTCGTTGCAAATTTAATGCCCAAAATAATTTTAAACGAGACATAATTAATTATTATATGGGAATATATAATTAGTTTTTGAAAAACTGTCAAAAATAAGAAAATAAAAATACTTTGGTTCTGCCGGTTTCGAACCCGGGTCAGTACCGGTCAGCAAGTCTTAACACTCAACACACAAACCACTGCGCCACTGATGCTACTTGTTAAATGTTGGAATCATTTAATTGATAACGTGTCTTTCTGAATTCAAAACCGGCGCCCAAAAGTTCAGTCGTCGGAAATCCCGGTAATCTCGCGAGTCTTAACGATTCTTTCCGTTATAACATAAACTTTAACTACACATCGGTTATAACCGACGTCTGTGTCCGCGACACAAACCATAACCGCCGGAGAAATTCAAACCAACGAATCAAGTCGGAAATCGGACCAAATACATCGACGACTTGCCCTATAAATACCCCCTCGAACCTCTGCAAACATTTTCGCTCAAACCGCACCCTTTCTCGGCAAAAACTCACTCGCCGGAAATCACCTGCAAATCGCTGGAAAACCGGGTTCTTCATTTCTGAGCCTTACTGAACCCCCTAAGCTTATACCGAAGTCACCCACATCCTTTGTAAGCTTTCAGGAGACTCGCTACTGCAAGACACCCGACGCCGGAGCCTGTTGTTGTCGCCGGAGTTTTGCCGGAAAAACAGAGGAAGCCAGTCGGTATATTTCACGCCTAATTTCTTTTCTTTTTACTTATATCTCACCTGTAATGAACTGAAACACGCTAAGAAACCGATTAAAACATTGAACCAGTCGGATTTCCGATTATGGTTAAAACCAACGAAGAAGACGAACTATCGGTAACATATAAGTATAATTAAAATCAAGTTATTACTCGGGTTAGACACACAGTCCAGCGATGGACTGTGTGAGACACACAAAGGTCTCGAGTTCGAATCTTGTTCCACACACGCTGCCTTAATAAAAACGTTTTTTTGTTGTTAACCGAACCGGAGTCACACTGTTATATGTTAAGTATATTAATAACCGGAATAATAACCAAGTTAGACACACAGTCCAGTGGTGGACTGTGTGTATGTTTAATCAAAGCACACGAGTTCGAGTCCGGTCTTCTGCATCGACCCGGACAATTATTTACCTTTTTAAATAAGTCAGAAATAAAAATACTTAGTTTGTATTTAAGTATAATAAAAATCAGTTAAGTTAACAAGTTGTACACACAGTCCAGCGGTGGACTGTGTGTTAGCATAACCCACAGGTCCCGGGTTCGAGACCTGTGGAGCGCACCGGTCAGATTCAATTAAATCGTTTTTAAAATAAAAGGATTTTCTGTTTAACTTAATTAATATATAAATATAATTAAAAACAGATATATGACGGGTTAGACACGTAGCTCAGTTGGTAGAGTTGCGTGCACGCGTACGGGAGGTCTCGGGTTCGAGCCTCACTCAGCGCACTTATACACAATTCGAACCGGTCAAAGTCAACGGTCAACGGTCAAAGTCAACGGTCAACTGTAGTAAAAAAATCAAAATTTTTTTATTATTTTTATTTATTTATTTTTATCAAAAATCAATTAAAAATACTTAAAAATAACATTTTTAAGGTTAGAAAATAGCCTTAAACTCACAAAAATACACCCAACAATCCTACTAAAATAGATTAATAAAATCCGTTTACTTACCGAACCATAATGATATTTATCTAGGTTAATTTCACTCGTGGTTAAAACCACTTCGCGTGCATTCAACATCATCAACCGAACGCACCCACTGTGAGTGAATCTTACAACTCCCCCTTTTTAATTACACGTTTTGGGGTGTGTCATGTGTCACCAAATAATTAACTCGTTTATTTAAACTTGTGCCATACCATGTCGTGATCTAAACTTAGATTGTTTATATTGTTGTGATTACTGATTTCATTTTGTCAAATTATATGAAACTCATTCATTAAGCCCATCAGTTCCTCGTGGGAGACGAGTTGAACAACGCGTGCCTCAAAACCAATTCATTATTGTTCATGTGTATATCATTGAGTTTATATTGTTTATAGTTTTGTCTTTCATATTATCATGTTTATGCAATTCATTCATTAGGCCCACCAGTTCCTCTTGAGAGACGAGTAGAGCAACGCGTGCCTCTAAATGTTCCATTATTGTTCATGTGTGCTTTATTTAATATCTAATGATTGTTGAATAAGTTTACATCTATTTTTACTCATGTTTGGTTGTGCACTCATTTCATAATCAATTAAATAAACTTGTTCAAATGTTTTCCATAGGATTCACTCGCCAACTTTATGTTGATCCAAAAACCCTTTTACACATGATACAGGTGAACAGGTTGAAGCGAGGAAAACATAGGAAATGCCTTAGAAGAGAACAAGGAAGCTTAGATTGATAGATAGAACATGTTGTAATATTTATTGTAAATTTTCCATTAAATTGTATTTAATGAATATGAAACGCATAATAAATGTCATGAGCTTTGATGATAACCCAATCATGCCCCGATCACCTTTTCCGCTGCGGATAGGGGTGGACAATGGGAGGGTTGGTTTGGGTGACGGCAAAGTTCTTACCATTTCGCTTCCTCTTACCAGCAAACTTCGAGGATGAAACTGGGTGGTTTGGAGTTGGGGTCTCAATGGGTGTTTTCTTCTTCTGATTCTTGAATTTGCCGTTTCGAATGTAATTTTCAGTGAGTTCCGTAGCTAACTCCATTGCGGCTTCAAGTGTTGCAGGCGAAGTGCTTAAAACCGAATCTTGGATTTTCGAGGGGAGGCCTCGAATGTAGTGTTCGACTAGACGGTATAATGGGGTGAACAGATTGGGGATCATCTGGTTCAACTCGAGAAATCTCTTATTGTATGAAGTGTGGTCTCCTTCCTTTTGTTTCAATGCGTGAAACTCGTCTTCTAGCTTTTTGATTTCGCTTCTTGGACAGAAGCGTCTCGTCATGATTTCCCTTAACTCTTCCCATGTTAAGGCCATGGCATCATCAACACCTCGCTTACCCTTTTCCGTGTTCCACCAGGTAAGGGCTACCCCAAACAACCTTCCAGTCGCGTAACGTACCTTAGGTCCTCGGGACAGTCGCAATTGAGAAAGTTGTTTTCCATCTCCTCAAACCAGTGAAGGAGAGCGGTGACACCTTCAGTCCCTTCATATTTTGGGGGATCATAGGAGTTGAAGTGTTTGTAGGTGCATTTGGGGTTTTGGGAGGAGGGTTGGCGACGCTTTGGTCTTCTTGGTTAGGAAGGTTGATGGGATTAGCGGTGAGGGCTTGTTGAACTTGTATCACGATGTTAGAAAGCACTGCGGCCATTTGTTTAGCAATTTGCGTGGCCAAACGTTCGTTTGACTTTCCTGACCTTCTACCTCCATGTAATTGCCTAGCCGACATCTACAGGAACATATGTAGGAAGATTGTGAGTTCAAGAATTTCCTAGGTGTCATGTGTCATAAAAAGAATGAAAACAACATAACTGAAAATAATTTAACTACATCCATAGGATATCTTGGGTTTGCTCATGTTTGGGCCTCCAAGTGTCCCCCATACCATTGCCTGTGTAGACATGTGGGCCCCCATGACTATTGGGCTTGGTAGGATTCACATTGGTGTCGGCGGGTTAACACTCGCACCACCCGAATGAAAATCGTAAAACATGATGGCGAGATGTATGGTAGGAGGGTGTCCAGGTGTAGACACAATGACAGCTCAAAGTGGGGTTAGCTCACGCGACGTTTGGTATAGCATGCTTTGGCCTAATAGGTCCTTCGTACTCTCATCGTTAGTCCCCAGGTAGGCAAACTGGTCCTTTATTTTGGATTTATACGAATGCCAAGCCTAGACAGGACGTTCCGACTACCGGTACTCGTACCCTTCAGTTACTACATGCCTGTCGTGAAAACTCACTTTGATGTGACTTGAAAAATATGAAATCATTGCAAAAATCATGGAAATCGTGAGGTGTGTGCTTTCATAGATATGACATGTTATGAGGATATGAACTATGATGAGCATTGCATATTAACAGGTACTTGTGAGTGTGCTTGCATAATATTGGGTGTGAAAATAAACATGAAACATATAAAATCATGAATTTTGCATGTAACACATAAACAATTAAAATTTAATCAACTATAGTATAGGCTCTAAGGGTCTAATAACCTATCCTATATCCCTATAGCCACAAGCTCTGATACCAATCTGTCACACCCCGACCCGCAGCGGAATAAAAGTCAGGGCATGATTGGGTTATCACCAAAGCTCGTGATATTTACTAAGAAGTTTCATATTTATTAAATTCAAATTACAAATTTAAATATCCAATAAACAAAATTCATACAAATACAAACAAAAAAAGAAAAAAAAACCAATCTAAATGTTTATTCCAACACAATAACTTGTTTATTCTTCTAGGCCATCCTAAGTGTTTCTTTCCTCAACTGGATCACCTGTATCATGTGTAAAACAGGGGAGATTTTGGGTCAACAAACGTTGGCGAGTGAACCTTGATAAAAACATTTTAAATAATTGCTTGTTTCGTTTATTATAGAAAATTCGTGCATAAACCACATGTGAGCAAATATATATATGTAAACAATCACAAACCACATTGTATGAATATATGACATGAATGATAAGTATTGGAGATCAAGGCTCAATCAAACGGAGCCGATCTAATGAGGCACCTGATGCTCAACCCGTATCCTACGAGGAGCTGATGGGCCTAATGAAATGAGTGCACTGAAATGATAAATTAAATCCACATATAAACCACACAGCAAGCAATTTACATTTGATCACAAAATGATATATGCACAAGTGTTTAAATTAAATAAAGGAATGGTACGACACATGATACACCCAAAAACGTGATTAAAACGGGGAATTTGTAGAGATTCACTCACAGTGGGTGCGTAGTCTTGATTGATGACGGGTGCGCACGAGTTGAGAAATTGGACCGAAGAAAGAATACTAACCTAAAATACAACGCGATAACTTGATAAATAAATAAAGTAACTTATTGATTAAAAACCTTTGTTTAGATTTTTGAGTTTATTTTTGTGATTTTTATTAATATTTAAGCCTTTGTATTTTAGGTATTTTTAATAACTTCTATTTTAATCTAACTATGAAATAATAAATAAATAATAAATGGAATAATAAAAAGAAAAGAGAAAAGAAAAAAAAAAAATATAAGCTGTCAGTCTGACAATGTCTGTCAGACCGGCCGAGCAGCGGGCTTGTATGCGGGGGGAGAGACTCGAACCCGCGACCTCTAGTTCGTGTGCACGCGGCTCTTCCAACTGAGCTACTTGTCTAACCCGTAAGATTTCGGATTTTAATTTTCTTATATACATCTTGGGTTCATTCAAATTTAGTCAAGGTTTTAAAAAGGTTATACTGGATCGAACCGGACGCGCATCAAGGGTTTCGAACCCGGGACCTTGGTGGTGTTTTGCACACAGTCCACCGCTGGACTGTGTGTCTAACCCGGTTAAATCTTGGATTTTAATTATATTTGTATACATACTGCCACTGCTATATTTCATTCAAAATAAAAACGGTTATGTGCATTGATGCGGTCATGAGCCGGATTCGAACCAGAGATGTGAAAGCTGTGTTTTGCACACAGTCTACCGCTGGACTGTGTGTCTAACCCGTTTAAATCTTGAATTTTAATTACATATAACCCGTAACCCACTTCGTCTCTCTCATTCAAATTCTTTTACCCAGAACATCCACCCGCCTAAGGAAAAACAGTCTCCAAATTCCCTTAAATGATTTATATAAGATAATTAAGATAATATTATATCAAAGTATCAAGAACTTTTACCGAATTGATTTAATCGGCGGTGACTGATTTCGGCTCCTGCTGAAATCCGGCGAACAGGGCTTCCGGCGAACAGAGGGGAAAGTTATAGAGTGGAGGAAAAACAAATTGAAGACTGAGCGAATTCGGATGGGAGGCTGCATTCAGTATTTATAGAGTGGGACTTGGGCTTGGTTTTAGGAAAACCACGTGCTAAGATTGTCAATCGCTTGCGGGAATGACAGCTACTCGATTGAAGTTGCCAAGAATAACTCGGCGCCAGTTGTCGGAAGGTTTAAACAGAAAAGGAAAGGCGCGTGGTGATTTGGCGATGATTTGCAGGTTTTCCCGCCCGTGTATACGTGAATATAAGTGATGGTGCACGAGATTTGTTACAATGTGTGTGTGTGGTCTAGTGGTGTTGGTGGTGTGTGGGCAACTGGGCGACCCGGGTTCGATTCCCGGTTCACCTACTTTTTTGTATTACACTTTTTAATTGTCTATTAAGAATTAAATATTTATAATTGATTATTTATTATATTATTTTATTTAGCTATTAATTATTTTATATAAGAAATTCTTAAGCAATAATGAAAATAAACGAATGACCAGAATAAATGCACTTTGATTGATAATTTGGGGCCGGCTTTCAAAACCCGATTTGTACAAATGTTACAGGAATAGTCGAAGTTTCTAAACCCGAAACACCCCAACATTTTAACAAGCATCTCTTTTACGCTATCTTAAATTTTATACAATATAAATTCTTATTCCTTCATTTTATTTCAATGTCACATTATACTAGAATCAAATTTATGCACAACAAACTTCTCATTTATACTAAATCTATTACACAATGATTCTATAGGTGCATACTAAACATTATATTTGATTTGGGATTACTGGAACATTTTATGTGATAAACTCGTTATAAAACCACACCTTGACATGTAAGCCTTGTGTAGTGCTATAGGAGTAGCGCCCGCTCGTATTCTTGAGGTCATGTTAAGTAAACTATTTCATACTAAGTAAACTATCTTACACTATGTTTCAACAATATTGACTAGTCAACATTACGTACACGATGGTTTGACTTGTTTATTCACATGTTTATGTGGTAGACTCATCATTAACTTTGATCAAGCCACACCTTAACATGTATAGCGCTTGTGTAGTGCGATAGGAGTGACGCCCGCCCGTATCCTTGAGGTCATGTTAAGTAAACTATTATACACCCTCTTCGTTTTAACGATGATGGGTAGTCTACATTGGCGGTACACGATGGTTTCACCTGTTTATCCACATACAAGTAATCCGTTAATCTTGGTTAACTAAAATATATCACGTGTATTGTACAAGAATGTGCATATACACACACATATACTCATACTCATACGGTATACACTTTCATACTTAAATACAATTATACTTATATACTTGAGACCTATATACGCTATCATTATCACTCGTAATACGCTAATAAACACTAATCGGGATACGGAACGTAACATGACATCGATTAGCGAAACAGACATAATATGGTATAAACATGGTGAATACGCCACTGGTACTTCTATATATAAGTGTTAATACCATATTACTAATGTTTCGTAAAATGTGCCATGAGAAATTTGGTGTTTCACTGCTATATTTAAGGACGAACTTTAATCGCTCACCACCTATTTCTCGATTATACTCATACATACTTCGAAGTGCCATCTTTCTAAAGTCTTCCTCTTGCATAAATTTCGGGACGAAATTTCCTAAAGTAGGGGAGACTGTAATGCCTCGTATTTCCGCACTTCCCTTACTTTTAGGAAATACGTGACGTATCACTAAATTATTTATTTATTTTTTATTATCATTATTATTATTTATTTATTCTTTTTATAACAATAAGAAAATAATAATAATAATAATAATATAATAATAATAATAAAATAATAAAATAATAATAAAAAAACAAACTAATACAACATTTTTATGAGGCTCGTATTTGAAAACAGTATTGATACGTGACTTGGGCCGGTAAACGGACTTTAGGCCCAAAACCCACTAAACCCTAACTAAAACCTTAATAAAAACACCACACACACACACCCTAACGCACTACACAAAAGACCTGCCGCACCCCCTCCCCTCTCGTTTCATCTCCGGCGACCTGAGACGTTTTTCCGGCGTCACTCCGGCGACGGGCCTCCACCGATCTCCGGCAACCAAACACCACCTCTCCGTCTCCGGCCAGACACCCTCTCCACCTATCACCCTCACTCCTGAAACCCCTGCTCGATGAAAGTCGGCCACCGCTGTGGTGGTGGCGGCGTACGGCGTCGAGCCGCAGTGCAGAGAGAGAGAAAGAGAGGGGGGTGAGAGATTGAAGTGAGGGACTGGAAGGAGATGGGTGTTCTCCGTCGACGACGTCAGCGACGGTGGTAGCCGCGTTTAGCGGACGCGGACCGCGGTGGCCGCGTTTCTTGATAGCGACGGAGGCAGTGGCCGTGTTTTGCGTCGGGACAGTTGGATTCAGTCTCGTCCTAGTTTCAGTTTGGTTCGCAGGTTCGCGTCGGCTCAGATTCAGGTATGAGTTTAGAGTTATTCCATTCAGTCTCCGTTCTGTTTTATTTCAAATTGGGTAGTGGTTCGGTCACGAGTTCAAGACCAGTTCAGATCTAGGTTCGAGTTCCGGGTCGTTCAATAGTCACGGTTTTGGTCAACACGAATCTTTCGGTCGAGCGTCGGTTCTTTTCACGTTGGTTTTGGCTCAGTTTTCACTTTGGGTCAACTGGTCAGTCACGAGTTCAGTCAAGGCCGGCCAACCCGGTCAACTGACGGGAATGACTCATCCGAGAATTGTACAATTTAAACAACGCTGATTGATTATTGTTTTATACATATTTGTATGAATATATGTAGTTTTAACCGTCGGGCCGATATAATCGTAAATATTTACATTTTGTGTTAGCGAAAATTCTCATATATATATATATATATTATATATATATATATATATATATATATGGTGTACATTGTGATTAGTCGTTGGGTTTTGACAATATATTGACAACGGGTGATGTCGGGATCGTCCCAAAACAGGGGAGACTCTGCCCGTTTTTCGTCAAGATATATCTATCATGTTTCGTCAAATATATATATATATTATAATATATATATATAATATATATATCAACCATACTTCCTCGTTAAACTATATATATATACTTACCATATATCTGCTACGCTAATAAACGTAGCGAGGCGCGTATGAAGCCTACAAAATAAATAATAAAGTATTTTATTTTACGATAATTCTTTGATCTCTAATCACTCTAATACCTTATAATTGCGAGAACGACTCGGGACACTTCGATGTTCAAAATTTTACCTTGGTGCCCCGTTCTTCGACTCCTCGACTCCTCTCGGGATTTCCAAAGGAACTTGCAAACTGTGAGCATACTCGACCCCTTTTTACATTTTAACGCGTTTTGGGTGCAACATGTATCAATTAACCAAATCTATATTAAATGTATTCAAATTACCAAACATATTACCAGTTATGCTTATGTGAGTTACACGTGTTAGTTCAAACTTGTTTATACATACCATCTGTTACGCTTATGTAGTTGTACGTCCTAGCTTCAACTTGTATGTCCTGATATTGTTATACTTAGGATGTTATGTATGCTAGTTAAAGATTTCCATTATATGCTATTGATATGTGAAAATTTGTTATTATATATATATGCGATTCAAGCTGAATATAACTTGCCATGTTGTAGTTGAAACAATCTTTTATACTTATATTTATTTTCAAACTTGTATGTTCGCCAATACTTTTGTATTGATCTACGCTTTTAATACATGTTGCAGGAACTATGATGATGCAAGGAATTTAATAGGATTGCCTAGAAACGCATTTAACTTTAAATACTTGTTGTATCATATCTCATTTCAAACATGTTGTATTTTGCTTCGAAACCTTGTAATAACTGTTATTAATGAATTGAATTTGTATTTCTTTTATATGTGACGTGATTCAATTCCGCATTATCTGATTTAAAACGACGTAAAATGTAATCATTAAACACTTGTCACAAATAGCGTTATGAAGCCTTTTCAATCTAGTTTTCGTCTCACTCCGATGTTTCCGCCATCGGTTGGGGTGTGACATTACCAGTGTCTAACTTGTTCAAATCTCAGTTGTTGATGCATTTATAGTCCGTCACTGTGCTAATAGACTAGATAGAGCGTGTGTTGAATATTGTATAGATTAGATATGAACACACGACCCAAGTGCGAACGTGAGAGGAGCTTATAGTGTCACTTCATACGAAGTGGACACTTCATACGAACATAACTCACTTCGTACGAACAGAACTCACTTCGTACGAAGCGAACCCACTTCGTACAAGTCAATATGCTCACTTCGTACGAGGTGGTCATGTCTATATATATGTGTTGTGTGTTCAGAATTTAGTAAGTTTTGGAGTTCCCGGAGGGGAAACGCTGGCGAAATTTCTCTAGATTTTTGCCACCTTGATAAGATGTATACTCTTTCGGTATGAATGAAAGCTTCCGCTGATTCTCTTTCACTCCTTTCTTAATAACATTCTACCGAACTTGTAATATTACGCCCAAACTTCCATCTAAAGCTAGTCATCAATGGGACCTACAGTTGGTATCAGAGTTACGTACCGATTCAATTGATCTAACAATTGATTGAATCACCTACGCTCATGAATTATGGACGTTTGGAGGTTTAAGACGTAAATCATCAAATAAATGGACAATCCACGGAAAAAAAATGTAAAATTGAAACCATTGGATTGTTAGAAAATGATTTTTGATCAGATCTGTACCAGAATCATCTTGAAATTCGAAGAAATAAAGATTTTGGATCGAAAAATGTAATCAGGCTCGTTTGTACGAAGTGCACTTATAGGTGTGACGAAGTGGGAATCTGTTGGTGCATATGTCTGTTGCTTACGTCATCAAATAACATCGAGTTTGTGTTTAGGAACATAATGTTAGATTCATATAGTTGGTTGATGTAACCACGTCGTACGAACTACCAGTTTGTACGAAGTGATTCTCATTGTTGTATGTATCCACTTCGTACGAATGAATGTGGCATGTGTTGTTTGGTACGAAGTGGGTTGCTTATAAATAGGTAGTTTGGGTTATTAATGTAACGCGTTTTGCAACTTGGACGGCGGAGCTCTGTCCAACCGTTTCCAGGATTTGTAACGTTTGAGATATAAATGAAACAGTGATTAAAGAGAAATAATCGTGTTAACAATGTCGCCTAAGCAAACATATTCCGCACATTTATTTTAGGTTGCCAAATTAGTGCCTGAACAGATCCATACAAGGACCTACAAGTGGTATCAGAGCTCAGGGAGCCTGATTTGTCGACATCAACACAAGAAGACTTATATTCTACTCCATTCTTTTTATTTTTCACTTTTAAAATGAATCAATAGACGAATTGAACTTAACTTCAGATATGACATGTAAAATCACCTAAAGATAAACCCTTGAAAGTTCAAGACTTGAAAACGAACGTTTTGATGGAAAATTGACAAATTTTAACAAATTCCAAACATAACTACGCACGAACCTGAATGCAGTTCGTACGAATTGATAGTTGAACTAAAATCATGTTTAAAATCTGTATTGAGTTCGTACGAATTGAAACTTGAAACTTTGATTTTCAATGGATTGTAGTTCGTGTGGTTGTTTAAAATCTTGTTTAATTGTGATTATCTATCAGTTCGTACGAACTGGTACATTCCAATTCGTACAAAGTGATAAATTTGCTAATCTTTTTCAAGTTTAACGTATTTTTCAGTTAAGAGCAACGATAATGTCGGAACCAGAATTCTACAATGCTTTTCACAGCTCAACTGTGAATATGCCAGTTGATTCAGCCCAGAACGTTAAAATGAAAATGAAATGGGCACGATGGTAAAGCACCAAAGCTTTTCAATCTAGAAGATTACAACAGCTGGAGCGAAAAGTTCAGGAACTGGGTTCAGGCAAATCACTTTGCATGTTGTGTGCGGTTGAAGAGTAGTACAAAGCACCAGTTGGTGAAAATGGTTTGGAAAAGACGTTGTCATCATATTCAATAGCAGAAAAAGAAAATTTTTCAGCAGAAAAGAAGATGATAAGCATTATTCAACAATCTGTGAAAGAGGATATATTGTTGTTACAACATGACGATAACACACAGTCACTTTGGAATGCACTTCGAGTGAAGTATGAAGGCAGTGCCGAAATGAGAAAAAGCAAGAAAGCCTTATTGCGAAAGGAGTTTGATATCTTTGGACCTTTAAAAGGTGAATCGGTGAAACAACTGATTGAACGTTATTGTCATCTGGTACTTCTGTTAAGGAGAATGAGAATTTTAAAGACAGATGAAGAACTGGTGGATAAGCTAGTGGATGCTCTACCTAAGGGAGAATGGACCACATATCTCACGATTCTAAAGAATAGCAATGGATACAGTGGTTTCTCACTTTCACGATTTATCGAAAAGTTGGAAAGTCATAAGTTAGAAATGCAAAAGATGGCGGAAATGAAGAAAGCATCAGCTCAGTAAGATGTTAGCATGTATTAGAAAAATCATACAATGACACACAGAATCTGAAAGTTGAAACCGCTTTTAATGCAAATGCTTCAGTTAATTATCCTACAATATCAAGTGGTTTTCAATCGTTTCCAAGATATGAACCAAACACACCACAAGCTTCAAACACATCGCAAAATTCATCTCAAGGCTTGAGTTTTCCAAGTAACCAACAAAGTCAAGCAAGTCGGAATCAAAGAATCATACAATGCAACATAGCAGTAAATCTCGAAAATGCTCAAGATTTCAATGAGCATACTGCTAAACAACATATGGCACTATTAGCTTTAGTTCTTGAATCGGATGAGAGTTTATTGCTGGGAAGACTGGTAATCCAGAAGTGACAAAAGAGGATTATGATCAATTAAATCCAGAAGAACTTGAACTGATGGATATAAAATGGTGCATGGCGTCAATTGTTGAGCGAAAAGATTTATAGAAATTACGTGAAGAGATAGTCTCAGGGGGCCTGATGGAAAACTTGGTTTCGATAAATCCAAGGTTACGTGTTTTCAATGCAAAGAAAAAGGGCACTTCAAAAGAGAATGCACAAACCAACCAGTTTACTCTAACCAGAATCCATCAAAGAATACTACTACAAAAGGCATTTATCATCATCCATCACTACCTTAGACAAATACCAGAATGGTGCAAATTGAAGATGGAAGCTCGACAAAGACAACAAAAGTTAATGCTTCATCGGTTTGTGTAAGTAAATATTGAACTCTTGTATGTTTATGTGTATATTTAACTTTATATAAACAGCCCAACTAAATGTGTGTACATGCATGTGCATTTTAGGTGGAATCCTGTGGGCGCAGTTTGTCTACGGAGAACAATGGGATACCTTATCAAGTACATTAATATTCTCTTAATTTATCCTTCTTTGCTCACTAACAAGTTAACCTTTTGACGTAGACAAAGGAGAAAGGATGCAAATCTTTTCAAAGCTAGCTTTTTGTGAGCACACACACAAAAAAGGCAAGCACGGGAAGCGTCGAAAACTGAGTCATTTTTCATATCTTAAGGTGTCACACCCCGACTAGCAGCGGAAGTAAAAATGGGATGCAATACAAGTGCGTTGTTTATAAATATACTATATTGTTATTCAATTGTACTTTAGATTACACTGTTGATTACATACTACATGTATGTGACAACGGGATGTTCCCACGAACCAGGTTAATCTTCTAAACATCATGCTTCTATACATGTATTCATTTGTAAAGTATGTATTGAACAGCAACCGCAGGTACCACACAAGTCTCAAGTTACCTAAAAAGCATGTTAAAGTTTTGAAAGGTCAACAACAAATAGTTGGTGAGTTTCACGAGTTCTGTTTGTATCACACTATGTAAACGTAGGTCAAGTTTGGCACACATGATGTAATTGTACTAAGCTCACAAGTGAAACCTTGATTGTTCACAAGTGTCGTGTCCCACATCTGACACCTCAGCACTTTCCCGCCTAGTAGCTATGTCTAACACCACATAGCGTGCTCACACTAAGTGCATGGACATGCGCAATTGCAGTAGAACCCATGGCATATGTGCTAGTTCAATTGTGTTTGTCAGACAAAGAGTACTATTAGATATCCACCGACCTACAATTGATCACTCGTGTTTGTGGGGATTTTACGTGTGTTAGTATAACTTAGATAATTCACATCAAGTCATGTATTCATGTGCAAGTTTGTACGTACGTAACATGTAATTCACCCCATGTAAAATAGTAAAACTATTTAGATACGGGGGTAATAAAAGTCACGTAATAGCGTAATCCAAGCATGCTGACACGTAAAATTTCCGTTAATCTAAACCTATTATCAGTATTGTAGGGTTAATTACCGAAAACAATTCTCAAGTCTATAATTGCTATATCATAGGCTCGAATGGGAATACTCATATGTGAATGGACTCATAACATAACAGTAGGGTGATGGGTATTGTCTTAGTGTCAAAATTGCGTTTGGCTTCCGCGTACCGTTTTGCGTGCCGGCCACAATTAGATGTTTTAGATGTTTGGAAAATGGCATGATCATATACATTGTCCCAAATTGTCTGTATTATAAATGATTTGTTGTACATTAAGGAAGTTCAGGTGTTACCAGTGTCTAACTTGTTCAAATCTAATTGATGCATTTTATGTCCATCACTGTGCCAATAGGTTAGATAGAGCATGTGTTGAATATTGTATAGATTAGATACGAACACACGACCCAAGTGCGAACGTGAGAGGAGCTTATAGTGTCACTTTATACGAAGTGGACACTTTGTACGAACAGAACTCACTTCGTATGAAGTGAACCCACTTCGTACGAAGTTAATATGCTCACTTCGCACGAGGTGGTCATGTCTATATATATCTGTTGTGTGTTCAGAATTTAGTAAGTTTTGGAGTTCCCGGGGGGAAACACGTCTCCAGAATTTCGCCTGCTTGACAAGATGTATACTCTTTTTGGTATAAAAGAAAGCTTTCGCTGATTATGTTTCTACTCCTTTCTTAATAACATTCTATCAAACTAGTAATATTACGCCCAAACTTCCTTCTGGAGCCGTCGTCACCAGGACTTACAATTGGTATCAGAGCTACGGTACCAATTCAATTGATCTTAAAGTTGACTGAATCACCTACGCTCATGAATTATGGATGTTTGGAGGTTTTAAACGTAAATCATCAAACAAATGGACAATCCACAAACAAAATGTAAAATTGAAACCATTGCATTGTTAGAATATGATTTTCGATCAGATCTGTACCAGAATCATCTTGATATTCGAAGAAATAAAGATTTTGGATCAAAAAATGTAATAAGGATCGTCTGTACGAAGTGATACACTTCGTACGAAGGGAGGATCCATTTCGCACGAAGTGAATATCCACCTCGTACGAAGTGAGATGTGCCTAAAAAAGGCATTAAAAATTTTGTTGATCGTATAGATGAGACGAGTGTCCAGAAAAAATTTGGTGATAGAAAATTTTTCGAGCTTTTAACGACCGATACGGGATGTTCGGGGATACTGTCTGGAGCTTCAGAGTATAGATTTGTTGATACGGTCACAAAAAGTTGAAGATATTGGGGTAGTCATTGATACCTGTGCAAAAGGTTTATCATTTGGTATAGTAACTATTATGGGCCATAATGTTAAATCCGTAATTAATGATAACTGAATTTCCAGATTTGATGGGGAATTTCAGTGAAAATTTTGGCACGGTCGGAATTTGCAAAAATTGGGAGGGGGAATAAAACTTTCACGTATATATCAAGATTCCAACATTTTTGAAATTCGTGACTATGCAACTGTATTCAGGTTGTTCCGACTGCAGATTTTCTGGGAAATGCAGAAGATCTAGATTTGTTAGTTGGTGATCAGGAGGTTTAGAATTTTCAGATCGTGATACAGATTGATGCTTAAGGGTTAGAGTCCTGATCTTCAATGGGGATTAGGTTAGCAGGCTTAACAATTTTTGTTATGCCAGCGAGGACCTGATCCTATTCAAGTTATATTGCATACACGAATGGTCAATGATGGTCTTAGGTGTTAACAAGGCTTGCTGTCTCAGAAAATTACCGAGAAGATCTGAGGTCATTCAAAATATGTTGTGTGTACACGAATGATTGATGATAGTCTTAGGTGCCAACTCAGCGGAGATAGCTATATATATGTTATGTGACTGAAGAGGAAGAATGTGATTCTAATCGCAGAAGTATGTTTCTCAGATCTGATGTGTTACCAGATGATTTGATTCCGATTAAGATTTGCTGATTGAGAAGATTACCGATTTGCTGATCAATCATTCAGGAGTATGCTTAACCATGATTACGGAAATTGGGATTTTATATTTTCGCGGATATTCACAGATTTGAAGTTTACCGATGTGGTAATTTGAAGTTTCTATCAATTACGTTTGGGTTTTTTGAAGATCAGAGGATCGAGCACAGGAGGAGTGTGCTAAAACCGAACACGGATGTGGTTAAAGTTGAAATGGAGAAGCTGCATTGATTAGTTTCAAGTTGGTGATTATTCAAGAAAATTTGTCGATTAAACAAATCAGAGGAGGTCGAGAACTGTGCAAACAAAGACCTGAACTGGAGAAATTATTTCAGGGGGAATGTATTGAAGAAAGTGCAAACCCGGATCATCAATCAAGGGGGAATCAATTGAAGATTTCATGATGCCTGATTGGAGTTGCAGAATATTCAATCACGACTGTCATATTTCAAGATCAAGATCAAGCTTCGATAGTGACGTCCAAGGGGGAAATTGTTGATGCATTTTATGTCCGTTCACTATGCCAATAGGCTAGACAGAGCGTGTGTTGAATATTGTATAAATTAGATACGAACACACGACCCAAGTGCAAACGTGAGAGGAGCTTATAGTGTCCCTTCGTACGAAGTCAATATGCTCACTTCGCACGAGGTGGTCATGTCTATATATATGTGTGTTGGGGTTATGAACTCAACTCGATGTTCTTATGTAAGATAAACTGACTTGAATCATAAGCTCGCTATGTGTATGCTAATACTAAGGCATCCCTAGTAAATAGCAAAAAGAGTAAACTGCCATTTTGGTCCCTGAGGTTTGGCCAGTTTTGCCACTTTAGTCTAAATTTCAAACCTTTTGCATCTAGGGCCCTGTGGTTTCGTATTTGTTGCCATTTTAGTCCAAAAGTTAAATTTGGCCAGATTCCCCAACTTAAACCCTGATTTTTTGTCCTTATCCTCAGGGGTATTTTAGTCATTGTAGATTTATTATAACTCAATATTGATTAAAAATAATAAAACCCACTTGTCTCCCTCATTTCACCCAACTTCACCTGTTCAAAAACCCTAATCCAAACTCTATCTGAGCTCTCTCTCTAAAACCACCCTATCACCACCACCCACCTACCGCCACCATCACCCAACTGTCGCCACCACCACCACCTCCCAAATCAAGACCTGGAACAACTATCAAACCCCTCATTAGCTATGTCTCCACTCCCAATTGCAGAAAAACCCCATCTCTCAAATCCCTAATTCCATCAATCTCCCCATCAAAATCACTTCTCCAAGATCGCTGCTGCTATTTCCAGTCTACCACCAGCATCTCCGCCGTATCTCACTCACCATCACCATCCCTATCTTTTTCTCCAACCTTCCGACTACTCTCTCACCTCACTCTTCCACAACACAACCAGATCTTAACAACAACAACACAAATGCTTTCGAATTCCACGAAAGTGACGTCGTTTGGTCATCATCATCATCATCCGACGACGACGCATCTGAACTTCCGTCTCCGTCACCGTCCCGTCACACGCCTCCACTTCACCACCAATTCACCGTCACAACACCTCCGGCCTCTACGCCGCCTTATCCGACGACCAGCTCCCCAAATTACAGATCGCAGATTCGTTAGAATTACAGGGGTGTTAGAGAGAGAGAGACAGGGGTGTTAGAGAGACAGATATGGGTGTTGTCTGATGTTTATTTATATATAAATATTATATTAATGCTTAAATGACCATGTTGCCTTTGAGTAAAAGGACAAAATAGCAGGGTTTTTTTTTAGAAATCTGAGTTGATTTTGATTTTGGACTAAAATGGCAACAAAAACGAAACCACAAGGCCCTAGATGCAAAAGGTTTAAATTTGGGCTAAAGTGGCAAAACTGGCCAAACCTCAGGACCAAAATGGCAGTTTACTCTAGCAAAAAAGATAAGTTTCTATCGAAGGGATACGGTTGTAACAAGTGTCACCGAGCTCTACCGAACCGTTAACCAACGACTCCATGGGAATGTTATTATCTTGATTATTTAATCCCATCTATAATCCCGTGACTGTATTACATCTTAAGGGTAACTTAGTTGCCGAGAGACTAGGGATGTATGCATACACACACACACACATATATATATATAGGGCCAAGATTTAGAGAAAACGGTGAAAAGTGTGAAAACGATGAGAACGCCCATCAATTGTGGGATCAAAACAATCAATGGATTAAATTGGCACGGTGGCGTTTTCGTAAATAACCTCAACTTTGTTAAGCTAGTGCGCTTCATTAAGGGTAAAAGGGTCTTTTAAATTCGCTAACATAGCACGCCATACTATGTATAAAACGCCATATGAAACTTAACACGCCATACTCATGTATAAAGCGTCGTGAACAAAACGCCATACTGCCTAAAACGCCATCAGGCGTTGGACCAAAAACATTGATAAATAAACTAGTACAAAACGCCATTGAATTCTATACATATAAACACCAAATACACATAAAAAAATAAAAATGAAATTACTATTACTTGTTGGAATGATACATGGCTCAAATGAAATCACATCGCCAAACACAGTACCTTTACAGTACATTTCCTAACAGAAAAACCACAAGCCTTCGCATACTTAACATACATTGAATAACAATCATCGAGGCTTGTAAAAATCATGTCTATTTTTGTCTTTATCTCTTCACTAACGTCGGGAATAATCAATGGAAAACCAGTTCTTGATGAAAAACTCTCGTCTGAAAAAAAACGTTATCGATAAAAAACAAACACTATTGGTTAAAACGCCATTTATTGAAGAGTAAACAAATATGAAGTTGTACACACATATAAAAAAGAATAATCAATGAATAATGTTTCTGCTCGTGGAACATAAAATTACAAATTACATGATAACAAAAGAATTTGGATTAATGAAAACGCCATAATATGAATATCAGATTGTACAGACAAATACAACAATCATAACAAAAAATTGCGAAATAAATGCCAAACAAATAGTAGCAAACATTGTTTCATGGAGGTACAACGCGTGTATCAACAACTACTTTACGAATGAATAATAGAAACGCCAAATACTAAAAAAAACGCCATAATAAGATAAATATGAAATTTACAGACAATACATTAATCATAAAAAACACATGCTAATAAACACCAAAACTAATAGTAGCAAATATTGTTTAATGGAGGTTCAACGCATTAAACAACTATTATACGAATTAATATTACAAACGCAACAAAACTGAAAAAAATAAACGCCATCTTCAAACAATTACTCTGTAAATAAGAATCCATGTTAAACCCAAGTGTCTCGAAAGCTTGGGGAGGAGTAAGCACTTTTTGTAACAAAACTAATTGAAAACGCTTTTATTGCATGGGAATAGTAGAATCGATGATCGTCCCCTGCATATAATTTAGCGCCCTTTGCCACGTGTTAGGCCAGGATCCATTCTCACACTTCAAAACGTTTTCTCCAGATCCCGTTTCTATATATATATATATAGTCGTACGCATGCCATACTTGATTTTCGTTTGTTTGTTACCGAAATAACTCGGATAATATTATTTGTTAGAACCTTACGGTAATGTGTCGTATTTCGTTTAGACGTCTGAAATAAATATAAATAATTATATTTATTTATATAATCGAGTCCGGTTAATTTATAAATCACGTTTGTTGAAATGCTATACACTTATTTTGTGAGTTATAAAAGTCGTCATAATTAAATATACACTTATATTTATTTTTATAAAGTACTTTGAATCTTGATATGTTTCGTTTGTTAGAAATGATAACATATTCCGTACTATGGATTTTTAAGAAAAACAGGCAGAGTTTCCTCTGTTTTTAGTATAATCCCGACAATCCAAGTTGTAGATAATTTTCAAAACTCAATCTTCAAACATACGAATATATATTTTTCCTTTAATATGTTCAAATCGCCAATTTCCATTTCACAAGAACCTGATATATATACATTATGTCGTGATTGGTTCAGTTTTTAACTAATATATATATATATATACACACACACAAACCATATAAACATGTTAAGTGCTGGTCCAAGAAATTTTTAGCATGATGCTTTCACTAGTCGGTTCGGTTTTGAGCCCGATTTTGCGTTAGGATATGATTAAATTAAATTATATAATGTAATTCGCGTCGTTAACATTTTACCAAGTCTCGTGTTTCGCGTTAGGATATGATTAAAATAAATTATATAATGTAATTCGCGTCGTTAACATTTTACCAAGTCTCGTGTTGACCAGTTGATCCGTGTTGACCATAGTTTTCCCGAAAATTGACCAAGTTGACCAGTTTACCCAAGCCCCAAATCTGACCTGTTCAACAAGTTTGACCACAGTTGACCCGAACCCGAAACTGAATGAGTTGACCGGGTTTGACCTAAGATACAAAAACTCCAAAACTGCTCGTTTCTTGTAACCTGAACCAGACAAAACAAAACACCACCACACTGCCGCCGCTTCTATCCCGCCGCCGCCGTCGCTGTTAGTTCCATCGGCCATACCGCTGTCGATCACCAATAGTCACCATAGAGCACCGCCAGTGCCTTTCTCAACCACTGAACAACCCCACCTGACCATTATTCACTGTAAAACAAGTCGATCCGCCCAAAAAACCATAGAACAAGGTCGGAAAACACACCGGAATGTCGCCGAAGCTCTGATTTTGACGAAACTGCACAAGAAGGTCCCTAAAGATCCGATCTAAACAAGCACAGAAATAAAATCTAAAAATGTGTTCTCCGGAAAATTGGCCGGAGCTTCACCGGAGTTGCCCTACGGCTCTGATGGCTTCGAATCTAGAAAAGGGGACTCCACTGTTGCGTTCAGGAGGTCGGATATAGTGAGAGATAGTTGTTTGGTCGGAAATCAAGGTCGTTGGACCACCACCGCCGGCGGTGGCTCCGCCGGTGGTCGGCCGGACTCTGAGTGTGTTGAGAGGAGAGAGATGTAGAGAGAGAGATGAGTGTCTTTATGAGGTGTAAGTGTGTGGGTTTAGGTATTTATATTGTGTTGGTTGGGCCTAAAGTCCAATATTACGTTCTTAGTCTTTTGTGCAGCCTAAACACGTTTTCAAGGCCAGTTTTTAGCACCTGAACTTCGTGGAATATCGTAAAATGTTTGTGTCGGGTCAAAAACACTTAAAATCATGTCAAAAGTTGATGTTTGACGCGCACGTTCGTCGGTTGCTTCAAAATCGCGCATAACGCTCCGGTTGTTGTTTCTAGTCCGTTTTTCGATCTGATTTCAACCGTGAATAATAAAATTTGATTACGGGGCTAAATATATCATTATATATTGGTTTTCAAGAAATTTAACGAGTCTAATGCTCCCATTTCGATGTCGGTGCGTTCTTACGGTCGCGTTTTTCGTTCACGTATGCGTTCTTTTACGTTTAGAAGCAGAATAAATCGCAAATAAATTCATATATGTAAATTATTCGTGCACAAACTCGAATTTTTCTGTGTTGTCAGTATTCATCGGTGTTAATTCGTTAAAGTTCAAACATTTAGCAGAATTTCTAGAATATCACCATTCGCGTACTGTGAAGTCGAATAAACGTTCCGAGGCTTTCCAAGGGCCTAATTAGATTAAGCTGAGTTTTAAAACATCACTTATTGATGTCTTAATTTTTGTTATGTGCGTAATTATAAATAAAAAATTATCGGTTCTCACAACTCTCGTGAAGTCCTTTCGGCTATTTATAAATACTCGTCGTTCTCGTCGGAGTATTACTGGTCCTGGGTTGTTTAATGGCGGATGTAACTTTTTGTATCGTTGTACGACTTTTTTTGTACCGCCCATCCAATCCCTCTTGAAACCAAGGATATTGTGCTTCAATATCACCAACAACTTTTAGGAATAATCGTTTCAACATACGAAAATGCTAATAGAATGTTTCATGATCATACTTTGGTTCATCAACAAAATAATCGTTCATAAGATTTGTGTTACCTTGTATGTGATCACATCGATGATTTTTTTTGGAACGGCCGACGATGTTGTCGTGTCTCCCGCTTCGACTTCCTCTAGCTTCTCTACGAAATAAAGTAAGTTTTTATCGGTTGGAAAACCGTCTTCGTAATCGTTGGGCTGTAAATAAATACCCAAGTCTTCGTATGAGTGATTAACAATTGACAAAGAGATTAAAGTGAAATTGGTTGAGTGAGAGAGATTGATGAGTATAAATGGTTAGAGTGAGAATGAGATGGTTATTTAAAGGTAAACAACATAAATAAACAATTTTTAAATTTTATAACGATCATATGATCGTTGGACTGGTCAACAATTGCATCGAAACAACTCTTACGTGGTTAACCACAACCATACCCGCAAGGGTGACAGCGATGTCTAGGCGCTAGCTCGAACCCGCATGATGAAGTGCCCCAAGTCTCCTTATGAATTATTATCGGCTAGTAACTTAACTCTTGATATTAAAAGTCCTATATTTGTGTTTTACTTTTTTTAATATTGGGCCGTATATTATTAAAAATCTATATTTGTGTTCTACTATTTGTAAATATTCTAAATTTTCACGCTTGTATAGGATTGAACTTGGGACATATTTGCCTTGACCACCAAGTAGACTACCTACGTTGGCTTGGGCCATATATAACGGACAGATCGTATGGGATCAGAAAGCGATATCAGAAAAACACAATTCCCCCAAAAGCCAATATCTTCAGATCCAGCCAGCCAGCCTCACCTATCGACCAATTCCTGCAAACTCCAGGATCTCAAACATCTGTGTATCTTCGTCTTCACCTTAATCAGCAACCATGGGTATGAAATTTTTGAACAAGAAAGGATGGCACACCGGTAGTCTCCGCAACATAGAAAACGTCTGGAAAGCAGAGCAGAAACACGAAGCCGAACAGAAGAAACTCGAAGAACTCCGAAAGCAAATTCACGAGGAGAGAGAAAAAGCAGAATTTCGTCAACTTCAGGAACAGGCTGGATTAGTACCGTAACTTATTTCCCCATTTTTTTTTATCCTAGAATTTAGGGTTAGGGTTTTCTTTTTGTTGATTTGAGTGCTAACAACGGCTTTTGTTTGATTTTGGGGTTGCAGGAGGCAGGAGCGGTTGGATTTTTTGTATGATTCTGGATTATCCGTAGGGAAGGGAAGTTCTGATGGTGGATTTAAGGCGCTTGAATCCCTTCCGGCTAAGGCGGAACCCGAACAGCCTTCTGCTTCGAGCAAGGTATTATACTGATTGTTTGTTGTATGAACTATTAATATTATTGTTTTACTGCTGGGTTTTTTTTTGTGGTAGTATGCCCTGATTGCTGAGAATTTGTGGTAGTAGGCCCTGATTGCTGAGAATGTTATAATTTAGGAAGAACTCTAGAGTGACATGTTAGTTGTTTGAGTGTCTAATGAATGCTCTGTTTAAATGAGGATGATATGTATGAATCGAAAACATGCCTGATAGGATAGTTGCACTTGTATGGTTTTTGCTACCTGGGATCTTATTTGTTCTCCAAATTTTAGACATGATCTGGTCATATATGGAAATATCTCTATGAATATATAATGCTTAGATGTAAGACGCACTCAGGGGAGAGAGGCATCGCTTCCGATGGTGTGAGGGTACAAGTTTACATGAGGCGCAGGTCTGTTTTGCTTGAGGTGCACCTCTTGTTTATGGCGGATTTTGTGCAGCAGGAGGTTGTACACAGAGGTTATTTATATGTGTATATATTGGTTATTTACATCTAATTTTGTTGTATGTGATGATAGAAACCTATCATAAATACAAAAAAAAAAGATTACATAAATACCTTTGCCTCAGCTCTGAGGACCTTATTGCCTTGGTGTGCCTTGCTCTTTTTAAAACCAAGATATAATGTGCGGATGATGATTTAAGTCCTTTATACCTTCTCTATGACCATGTTGTGATAAAGTTGAGGAGTTGCACATGTATCTTATTGAATTGGGTAAAGTTACAGTATGTAGGTATGAATGAGAGATCCATACTTTTCTAGATTCTTCACTTTTTCAATCATCAGATAAGAGTCTATAACTGTCGTACCCTGGGCCTAATCTTTGAATTTTGACAACAGTTCTAGCATTGAACTTGCAAACATTGACACGTAAGTGATAACACAGTAGCCCTTGTTAAATCGCATATCGTGGAACAAAATGAATACATGATGAAGTTTAAATAGCTTGAAATAGCATCTAGTCCCAAAGACGGGCTTGAGCTACCTTTAACACATGTTAATTGAAATGTGGTTATGTCCCAACCCTAAACCATTAGATAAGTTACAAATCGTTATGACTTGCTCAGTTTCTGCTGAAGCATGTTTCTACATAGACCCGAAACCAAGTGATTCTACAGTAACCATGTGTTTTCTTTTATGAGGTCATTAAGTTGTCATGATCTTGTTCTCAGTTTGATTTGATTTATATCATTTTTTGTAACATTTGAATATGATATTAACCATGTTTGTTGCAATAGCCCTCTGCGCCAGGTGCTTTATTTGAAGATAAGCCTCAGTCTGCTAATGATGCATGGAGGAAACTGCATTCGGATCCCTTGCTTATGATAAAGCAGCGTGAGCAGGAAGCACTAGCTCGTGTCAAGAATAATCCAGTTCAAATGGCCATGATTCGCAAATCTGTAAGTTCATGATTTTTCATTATAATATAATATAATTCTTACTGTAAATACATACATCATATCATATATCTATACTATATTATAATGCATAAGGTAAGGACATTTTAAGATACCCAAAATTTAAGAACCTTTTTTAGTTTAATGCATCAATATACTGCACAACCCAAAATGGCCATAACTTTTTCGTACGTTAATAGTTAATAGTTGCACTTTATTTAACTACCCCACGATTTTTAAATGGCCATAACTTTTTCGTACGTTAATATTTTTTTTTAAATTACACCATAAAAACAAGTATTTTATTCTCTTTAACTTGAGTGTATTATAGCTCTAGGTTTTTTTAATAAAAAATTTGATATGTTACGTGTTTAGCAGTGTCTAAGAGTGAGCAACAACTGAATTGTTAACATATGTGTGTGTGTGACCTTTTCTGGGATACATTGTTAGCTTTGCTAATTCACTTATGAATGTTGTTTGTTAGGTTGAAGCCAAGAAACACAAGGATGGTGAAAACCGTAAAGAAAAACATCATCGCAAGAAATCAAAACACGAAAAACATCATTTGTCTTCATCCAAACACCGTAACAACGACGAAGAAAGAAACACAAGTCCCAGACACGGCTCAAAATACAAGAATAATGACCATTACAGGACGAACGAGCATGAAAGAGAAAACCGTTCTGATTCTCAATCTGCTAAAAGAGACAGGGACAACAGAAGGCATAATGAACATTACAGGATGAATGCTGAGCATGAAAGAGAAAACCGTTCTGATAAAAGAGATAGGGAAGATAGAAGGCACCGCCCACCAACACATCCGAATAAAGGCGGTAGCGATGGACCACCTAAGCGGCTTTCGAAAGAAGATAGAGCTGCAAAGCTAAAGGAGATGCAAATGGATGCTGAGTTGCATGAAGAACAAAGATGGAGGCGGTTGAAGCAAGCGGCTGAGGATGATGCTAAGGAGGTTAGCCATGCAAGTTCTAGCGGCAGGAACTTCTTGGATGCCGCCCATAAAAGTGTTTATGGGGCAGAGAAGGGTGGGAGCTCCACAATAGAGGAAAGTGTCCGGCGGCGCACGCATTATTCACAACGCAGGGAAGAAGGAAACGCGTTCAGACGCTAGACCGTTGTTTTGTATTTGGTTGAAGAATGTTATATACCATGCAGGATGATTTTCGGGATTTTATGTAATTCAACCACTTATTTATCGTATCTTCATCACCTTGTTTTTATAGCTCAGGTGTTCTGGTAAGCTCTGCAAAATGAGAGGGTAAGGTAACGGATCAAAATAGGCTTCGGAGTTCGGTCAAATTGGGTGTGTGAGTCGTCTTAGAATAATATTAAATTGGTCTCGTCTAAATAGGTTTGGACCAATCACCAAATACGGTTCACATTTTGTTTTTGAGAAAAAAAAAGAACCCACTAAAATAGGTATAATCACTATGTTTATTTTTAGACGTCTATGGTGGTAGCAAACCAAACAGTCTCAAAAGTCAAAACGACCTATTTTTAAGGAATGTGGCATGATTTTGATTTTTCTTGCAAGAACAATCAAACCCTGACTAAGTCGATATAATTTTTTTTATTGTAAATTATACCGAGTATTGCTGCCATAACAAACTTGATTGCTAGTACCATACTGGTAACGAAACGAACCAAACCAATACCAACCAAACGCCGGTACCAGTGTCATTAGAATCAATATCAATATTCGTTTTTATGGTTTTTAATCGATGCAACATACTTTTCAAAGATAATGTTCTATAAAACTTCGAATACACCTTTGCGACACACTTACTTTTATCTACGTTTCCATACAAATTTTATCTAAAACCGAACCTCCACAACGCCCCGGCATAACCCACCAGTTGAATATAACAACAAACAAATACATTCGTTACTAATATCATCTAATTTGTTTCAACATGAGAATACATATTACAAGTTTTTCATTCTTACCACTCTTTGGACCCTCTAACCAAATATCTGACTCTATAAACTGCACAGGTACAAAATAAAGCATGTTAATCTTCATTGTCAAGAGGCATCCCAGATGAATGACCAAACTGCTCTGTGGTCAGATAAAGTGATTGCTGCTGCTGCTGTGGGGGCGGCTGGTGATGGAATGGCTGCCTAATACTCGACTCCAGTATTTGGTGAGTTAACCCCATGCCCACTCGTTGCTTTTTCACAGATCGTTCTCCTATTGGTGAACCCGAGTCGGGTGTAAAGGGCTCACGTCTTTCAGTAATGGCAGGAGCTGCTGGCGTCATGGGATCAGTTATACTTTTGGATTCGTCAGCAGCGCCAGGTGCATCAGCTAGAACACTACCCAGTCTCTGTTGCTCTTCAATGATCTTCTTCAAGTACTTCCCTTGGGCTTCGATCCGTAACTGAAGCTGTTTTTGCACCTATTGTAGTTTCATTGTTAAGGAGTATCAAGTCTCTAAAATAAATTAAACTATTCTTTAAACAAGAAAAGAATTGTATATAGTAGATAATGAAAAGAAGTTGAATAATACCTCCAATTGCTCATGCAGTCGCTTTTGCACCTCCATCTGCAGCTTGAGTTGTTCAGTAATCTGCAACCCACTGCAAAAAGTAATTATAAGTCATCAACGCTTAAATGTGCAAAACCAACATTATTTTAACACATCAAAACAATACGAGGTGAGTTCATAGACTTACGATGACCCGTCCAAACTAGAAAGCATGTCACCCGATTCTTTCTGGTCAAATGCTTTTCCTTGTATTAGCAATTTTAACAAAATAGTCAGCACACTTTTCTTTTAGAATGTATATAAATGAAGGCTATTATTACCTAATAAAAAATGAAATCAGCTAACGCTTTTTAGTAATATTAAAGAATACCTTCAGAAGAGGAATCCGGGAGGTACTTTGCCAGCCGATATTTCTGTATCAATAATAGGGATACAAACAAAGGTCAAAAGGGTATCCACCGGAATTATATAATAAAACTAGCATGTGACCTACCTGCAAATGGCTCTTCACATGATAAATGGTTAGACCTTGAACACCCATGACTCTGAGCACACCTTTTGGAGTAGCCCCTGTACAGCTCTCAAAAGCAGTCATTAACATATGATAATCGTAATTACTTAAAGAGTGGGTATCCTTAAATGGGTCGTTCGGGCCGACCTAGAGGGTGAGCCTATTTAACCCATTTATGTTTAATTTTTTTTTTAAAATATGTCAAATATATAATTTTCAAATGCAATGGATAAACCTAGAGTTGAGCAATGAGCATGAAGGTAACTCACTATCGGGGCCACCGAGTTGCGCAACAGCATCGACAAATCGCTCATGAAGCTCATGAGTCCAACGAAGTCTTTGTTTAGAAGCTAGGCTAGGAGAGTTGTTGGAACCGTTCACCACATCCATATTACTTGCACCACTAGTTGGAACCCTATCCACGCATAATATGTTCTTGCAAGCTAAAGTTCAACCACCACCACCCTTTGCTTGATACACAAGTTATTCACCTAATTTAAAGTGATATAGAGTAGATTTTTAGAAGTTTATAACTCAATCAGCATATGTTCTTGAAAAGTAGGAATTTGAACTGCAAAGATAAATACAGTTGAACAAATTAAATTAAAACTGAGTGCATTAGCTGGAGAAAAAAATCTCTCAACCTTGTAAGGAATTCACAGACTCTAAAACAAATTTTGATAATTTCATTCCATAATATAAATCATAAAGCATGACTGGATCTGCGCCTAGAAATTTATACACAACTTAACAGAAAATGGCTTGATCTAAGCCTCGTTCCACACATATATATTTTTTCGTTGGGATAACAAAACATGTAATCTTGCTACAATGATGCGGGTAGACATTTCTGTTTCTGTATTTAGTTTTAGGTTACAAAAGAATACGACTTTAAACAAATAAGCTTGAATATATTAAAGAGAGAATTGCAAATATTCTTAAGAAATTATAACTATTTCCCATAGTGTTTATTGCAATGCATACGTTGACCGAAAGCAAAGACATCTACCACTATTTCCCATAGAACTGATGCTTGTTTAGAACACAATTGTTAGTGTTAGCATTAAAAACTTGAGGGAGATCAATACTAATGGATCCTTTATAGATTCAAATAGTGTCTCCCATCTCCAACACACATAAATATATGTGTAGACTGGCTTTATTGGGAGGATATTTATTAGCAATATCATTATTCATTATTGTTAGCTTTAATAGGAATGAGGATTCACTTTGAAAGTAGAGTGAATCTTATTGACCTTGTTTCAAGTTCTTTAAAACATATCCTTCTATCTTCTATCTATTCTAGTCAAACGAAATCGTAAGAAATAGATATGTTCAATTTTCCCTAACAGTATACATATTAGATTAGGATCTTTATCACATAGATAGTATTAGAATGATGATTGTTAATAAATGGAACAACACTTTTATCATTTTAAGTCTGTATGATACTCATTAGTAATACGATTATTGTTAGTTCTAATTTTTATATGCAGGGATTAAATGCCAGACCACAGATATTGTATACAATCAAGGTTTACGAATTAGTATATGCAAATTAAGTTAAAGATTTGAAAGATTAAAAGGGTAACGTATGGACTTTGAACTTTGAAGAACTTAAGATATAATGGGGCATACATGTGATTGTAATTATCCTACTGTGATAATAAAAGGATGCACACCCCGCTTGCGGTATGCGCATATAGTGTATATATGTGTGGGCCCTCGGGGGCAAAAGTGAAAGTGCACTAATTTTAACGTTATTTTACTAATTTCGTGAAAATAACGTTAAAAAGCGAGGGACGGTTAATCATGCATCATGTGGTGGCGTTGACAGGCGAAAGACAAAGGGGTACATGCACTAATCGGCTTTTGTCCCAATTGCTGAGTGTTATGTGCCTTATGTCCAAGGCTTGATGCAAAACTACTATCGAGCCGGGGGTCTCACTGGAAGCAGCCTCTCTATTCCTACGGGGTAGAGGTAAGGCTGTCTACATCTTACCCTCATCAGACCCTACCTTAGCTTTGCTATTGGGGGATTTACTGAGTATGATGATGATGGTGATGGCTTATGGAACTACTTGCAGTCATCCCAGGATTGAATGACAAGAATATTCTGGTCAAGTCCCACATGATAAATCATAGGGTTGGTATAGATTCTACAAGGATAAGCGATGTGACCCAATGAATGCATGTATATTATTTATTTCATGTCCTGAGGCTGAGTTACATACTAGGCGCGCCTCTGGCTCGCCTTTGACTACACTGGTTCTAACTAGCAGACTGCAATGAACATCAAGGTTTAATCTGATTATGTGATGTTGTATTACAAAGATCATGCAATCAGTTTCAGTTATAACGTGACCCACTCCATTAACTGCTTTCAAAAATGAAAAATATTTCAACTGCCCCAAAAGCGAGTGATATTGATGTCAGGTATCAGAGTGGTAGTTTAAAAGATTATGGTATCTATAATAGGACCTAAATTTAAAAACAGAAGACAATTAGCAGACTATCTCTATTATATATTCTTAAGAGTTAAGATATCTCTAATCCACAATTGTGCCTATTGCCTAATAAGATTAAATAAGAACATCACTAAGTTAAGATTTGATAGTTTAAGGATATAACGTATGAACTTTGAGGAACTTAAGAGTTAAGACATAAAGGAGCATCAATGGTGATAATATTTTATCCTACTGTGCAAATAGAAGGATAATTTATCAACTACTTGCAGTCAATAGTCATGACAACGAAACTTTGATCAGTGTATCATTAACCAAAATAACAAAACATCAATAAAAGAAGTAATATACATAAAAGGCTAGAAAAGCCCCAAACAGTTCTAATAACACTAGAAGAAACTCAACAGCGTCTGATCTTATTGTTATAGGCTAAACAAAGGATACACAAATCAACAGCATATCTAAAGCATTATTTTATTGGCTAAACAAAGGCTGTGGAAACAAAATTAGCCAAAGTTACATCAAATTCAGCCAGCAAACGTAATTAGGTCAAACAAAATACTGGCTCCAGATCACTAACAATCCTCAACAAAATATACAAACTGAATTTTGTATATTTAAAGTGATGATCTACAATACAAGCTTATCACATTTCACACCAATCAAACAGATAGTTAAGCAATCAGAATATAATCTCCTAAATCACTAATAAACACACCTAAGTACTAAAAAAACAGTAAAACTGAAATCGTACAAAAGTATACAAACTAAATCATATAATCGAATACAAACTTACTTAGGGTTGAAATTGAGCAAATACACCTCCGGTAAAGTTGCAAATCAAATCGATACTTCCGACGACTGTGAATAAAACAGACAACTGATTGGACATTTACGCAATTGATGTGGCGTATAGAAGAAGAAATCGAAAAAGGAGACGATGAGATGTACCGGATTCAGATGTGGAAAGATCCGAGAGAGATGCTTTGAATGCTGGAGGAGATGAGCGGCGGCCGGCGATGGTATGTTGTTCTTCTTCTCCGGGAAGAATTGAGTCCAAGGGCGCCGGAAAGGTAAGTTGTGTATTATATGCTTTGCAATTCACGTTTTTGTCTTTTTCATCTCTTGGCTAGGCTAGATTCTTTCTTTCTTTTTTGTGGACTCAATACATTATGACCATGACTATGGTTGTTAGGTAATGCAAAAACCGGTTCGGCTGATCGAATCGAGACGGGATTAGGGTTGGACCTGAACGCTGTCAATTACCTTACATCATAAATGGGTTACACGTTTAGCTAACTCGCACTAACAAAAAATAATAAGGCTAGTGTCCCAAAAACATTTTTGTTAGTAACTAGGGTTGGGAGGCACCAAAGGGAAGATGCGAAAAAAGGGAAGACCGAGAAGCTCAATTATCCAATAGGCGATACATCTTCCATTTCTTTCGTTGTTACCCAAATTCTGTTTTGGGAACTTCGAAGTCATCATTGTGGTTTATCGCTTTCTCGGTGACGACGAGGGTCACCTATTGGGATTCCTCGTCTGGGCTTGTCACTTTTCAGTACAATCCTTGGGCCTGAGCCTAAAAACATCTCTCCTTGTGAGGAAAGGATTTAGTCAAAGCTGTGGATGATCCGGTCTATATCCAACGTGCCTGAACCACTATTCCGACAGAGGAACAAGCGATGGGACTTCTCAAATGCATTTATTGCCCCGAACGACATCTAGGACAAAAAGGAAGTAAGAGATGCGAGAGACAACATGTTTACTTGACGAGGGAGCATACATTAAATGAGAAAGATCCCCTAATATCCTGCAAGGGGATAGGTCCATGTGCTTTACCCAGATATTCCTGTTATACCGGTGAAGAATCCGGCAGTCTGCAACAAAAGATGGCCCACTTCAATAGGCTAGCTTCCAAGATATAAGCAGGATAGTTGATCAAGGAGAAGGTAAGTTATCAAAAACCACCAACACAAAACACTAATAATTAACTCTCACAAACATTGAATTCGAACATTCAATCTTAGGATCCACACCAACATTCCGACCAATTAATTACTCTCTTTTACTATACTTTATCGAGGGTTGAGACGTATTCTCACACCGAAGCTTAGTCACTAATCCCCCGGACCTACGTGACGAGGCTAACGGTGTTCTCCTTTGTAGGCTTATCCCGGTGAAGAAGCAAACGTTAGTGGATCTTCGTTCAAGGGGCTCGTCGTCTATTTCTCTGGGATTCGAAATTGGCGCCATCCGTGGAACCCTCTTCACTCTAGAAGGATTTCAATTTTTAGGAACGAATCTACGTTCAAAGCTACACCGGAAGATCACCTAACATGACAGAACCACCCTCACCACCATTCTTCAAAGGATGGTTTGCATGCTGAAAAAACTCAAAACCCTTCTTCTTCGAAGCCTCACCAACATGTTGAAAAGCAGACGGTCGTAGTGGGAGAAAGGTTAGGCGAGTATGAGAGGTATATGAGATTTCCACATGAAGGAACCTAATACAACACTAGAGTTTGTGTCGGCTCACAGGAAGGAGCTCCAAAAGAAACTCAAAACTTTAGACAAAATGGAGAAGTTGGAAAGCATGTGGTCCAGGCTCATTTTCGACACCCCTCAAGGAGGAGACTCCTCATCCCAAACCGGGAATGAGCCAAAAGGGTGACAACCCGGACCCATTGACAACATTTAAGTCTGTGCTAAAATAAATGACAACAGAAGAGAAGGCAAGCATGCTAGGATAAGTAAGGGATAATAAAACCATGGAGGGAGAAAAGAAGGGTGAATACACAAGCAAAGATGCACTGAGCAAGCCCTACTTACCCAAGGAATTGGCAGAGATCTCAAAGTTCACCAAACTCATAGCTGAAGCACCACTCCCTCCAAAACTGAAGCTGCCTACAAACATAGACAAATATGATGGTACCAAAGACCCGAAGGACCACCTCCACGCATTCAGATGGGCAGGACAAGTGGGACGATGGCCCATGCATACATGGTGCCACATGCTCGTACAAACCTTGACAAAGGGAGCATGTTTGTGGTCTGATAGCCTCCCGGCAGGAAGTATTGACAGTTATGAGGATCTCTACGACAAATTCCTCAAGAACTTTAACCAATAGAAGAAGGTAATCAAGAACCCAAATGATATCATGAACATTAGACAAAAGGATAACGAGTGGGTCGACCAATACATGGAAAGGTTTATAAAAGAAAGTATGAACATCAACGGCATCCCGAAAGTCATGAAAATCAGCAACTTCATGAACGGTTTGAAGCACACGCAGTTATGTGAGAAGTAGGGATATGAATTCCCCGAAACTTTTGACAAGAAGCTGCCCATTCGTTATAGTTGCTTCAGAAAGAGAAATTGGAAGGTTGGGCGATCTCCTATCCTGTCCAGTCGTTGTGGCAAGCGAATCTATTGAGAGATATATTGAGTCGGTAAGCGGGATTGACTTACTGAATAGTGAGAGTGATGGACAAGATTTGGGTTTTTATCAGGGGAAATTATACCAACAACAATTCAAAAGAACTGGACGTAGGGTCTCGAAGACCAAACGCATTTTCAAGGTTGCACGAGAAATTTACCACTTACCCCAAAGAAAAACGTCAATACGATAGACCTCGACCCATCTTCTCCCCTTACAAGCCTAAGGGGAGAATCCCGGCTCCTTACTGCGACACCTTCACCCCTCTCACAAAAACACCCAACGAGATACTAGCGATCGAGAAGGTCAAGAACTCTTTCCCAAGACCTCCTCTTGTCAAGCCAGGTCCAAAGTCATAACCCAATGAATATTGTGAGTCCCATAAGTGGTGCGGTCACAAGACCGAAAACTTCATGTACTTAAAAAGAAAGAATGAGCTAGCAGTCAAGATAGGAAAACTATCACACCTAATACAAGAAATAAAGGAGGGGGATAAGAAGGGAAGTATATGAAATATGAAGAGACTGAAAAAGCTTTTGTTGACATGATAAGGAGACGGGACGAAGACTTTCAAACTCGGACAGTGAAGGCCCGGATCTTGGGGACCCCCGACTGCATGCGAGCCCCCATCCTCATGCCTCGCCTAGAAGACCATGAGGTACAAAAATTCCTCTGAATATCTCTGCTACGGTTGCAGGACACAAGGTAGCAAGAATACATGTAGATGGAGGAAGTGGGGTAGAAGTAATTTACGAACACTGTTTCGTAAGATTCGATATGGAAATTAACGATAGGCTCGAGGAGGACTCAATGCCCCTTGTCAGTTTCAACAACAGTGTCTCGCTCCCCTTGGAAAGATTCGGCTCCCCTTCACTGTGGGAGAAGGGGATAAGTACAGAACAATAGAACTAGTCTTCTCAGTTATAAGGTCCCTATCGGAATACAACGTGATTCTATAAAGACCAGCGATAAGGTTGTTGAAAGCTCAACCCGAGAGGGTTAGCCTGGATTAAATCATCCTACGAAATGGTAGCATCACTGTCGAAGAAAGATATATAACAAGCAAATGACAGAGGTGTTGAGAAATGGGTCCTAAACGGAAGGTTCCCCAAACAAGCAATACGAGTGGGCACACAATTGAGCGACAAATGCAAGAGCACCCCAAAGAGTTATTATTCACTATTGATGTTTTCGCATACTAACTCAGTGATATGCAAGGGATACCTAGGAGCCTCACATAGCACAAACTCAATACCCTATAAGTGGATTCAACCTATTAAGTAAAAGAAGAGAAGTATGGGTCCGAGAAGAGTAGGGAAACATGTGAGGAAGCAAGAAAACTCCTAAGAGCCGGGATAGTAAAAGAGGTATAATACCTCACCTGGATATCCAATCCGGTAATGGTAAAAAAGGCAAGACGGGGATTGAGAATGTGCATTGATTACAAGGACTTAAACAAAGCAGGCCCAAGGACTATTATCCTCTATGAGAGATTAATGTAAAGACCGACTCTTTAGCCCAGTACCCTCTGAAGTGCATCCTGGATGCTTACAAGGGATATCACCAAATCCAAATGTCATTGGAAGATGAGGAGAAAACAACATTTATAATAGACGAATGAGTGTTTTGCTACACGAAGATTCCCTTTGGCTCATAAACGTTGGGGCCACACATCAAAGGTTCATGGACAACCTCGTCAAATATTAGATAGACCAAAACCTCGAAGTCTATGTGGAAGACATTGTTATCAAAAGCATGGAGGAAAAGGCAATGCTCGAAGATATATCAGAGACTATATAAATGAAAAAAATGCTGAAAGGAGTAAACATAAAGCTAAACCCAGGAAGTGCTACTTTGGGGTTGAGGAAGGAAAATTCCTGGGGGTGATAGTCACCAGGGGAGGGATCAAAGCCAACCCGGAGAAAAAACTCAAGCTATGGTCAATATGAAGCCCCCAAAACCCTTAAGGACATTCAAATGTTAAACAGAAGGCTGATAGCACTGAAGTGCTTCCTGTCCAAGGTAGCCAACAAAATGCTACCATTCTTGAAGGTCCTGAAAGAATGTCTGCAAACGATCCGCTTTCACTAGGACAAGGAAGCAGAGATGGCATTCCACGATGGCACTTATAGAGATGAAGGAAACGGGAGCAGTATGGAAGCTACAACCGATAGCGCTTCAAGTGATGAAGGAAACGGGGCAGGGATAACCCTAATTAGCCCTGAGGGCATTGAGCTCACATACACCATAAGGCTAGAATTCGAGAACACAAACAACATTGCTGAGTACGAAGCTCTCCTTGCATGCCTGAGACAATCCCAGAATGTGGAAGCATGTTTCGACTCCCAACTGGTAGTAAAGCAGTTTAACGGGGAGTATGACAAGAAGGACGGAACGATGGCGGGATATGTAGCCAAAGTTAAGGAGCTGGCTAACTCTTTTTTGTCCTTGAGGCTCAACTATGTGCCCCGAGGTCAAAACAGAAAGGTAGATGCTCTAAGTAAACTTGCATTTGTGGCATTTGAGCATTTGGAAAACAAAGTGAAGGTTGAAGTCTTAACGGCCCCCTCCATTTCCCACAAGGAAATATGCACGACCGGGGAAGGAGGGGACACTTGGATGACTCCAATCTTGAAATACCTGATGGAAGGGACACTCTCGATGATGAACAAATCGGCAAGGAAAATTCAAGTCAAGACATTGCAATATGAGATCATTGAAAACCAGCTATATCGAAGGTCTTACCTAGGACCATCTCTCAAGCGTGTAGATGAAGAAGAGGCAAAGTTCGTCATAAAAGAGTTTCACGAAGGGATTTGTGCGATGCATTCAGGCCCAAAGACGATAGTGGCCAGGGCCATGAATGCGGGATTCTTCTGGAATGGATTGTATAACAGTGCCATGGAAGAAATCAAAAAGTGTGACAACTTCCACGTACATGCCCCCATCACGCACCGGCACAAATATCCGATGACCCCAGTCAGCACATCATGGCCATTCCAAAAATGGGCCATAGTTATAGTGGGCCCATTCCCGAAGGGTCAAGGGGATGAAAGATGTGGTAGCTTTCATTGATTATTTTACGAAATGGGTGGAGGTGAAACCGTTGGCAAAGATCACCGGATAACAAATGAAACGATTTGTGCTGGAAATTATCATGTGCAAAATTGGAATACCTCAAACCATCGTAAGCGATAATGGGGTACTATTTTTATAGGCAAGCCTTTTAGACCCTGGTGCCAACAAATGCACATACAACAGATCTTCACATCAGTGGCACATCCCCAAAGCAATGGCCTGGTAGAAAGGGCAAACCAAAGCATAGTGGTGGGGATCAAGGCAAGACTGGGAAGAAGGAAAAAGAGATGGCTTGAAGAATTACCATACCTCTTGTTGGCTTACCGCATAACACCAAAAGCATCAAATGGGGAAACTCCTTCCAGTCTTACATACGAAATGGAAGCGATGATCCTAGTAGAGATTGGATCACCAACCACATGAATGAACTAAGAGGAGAATGAGGACTTGAGGACAAACCTCAACATACTTGATCGAGGAGAGAATAATTGCTACGGAGCTGGAGGCTAAATGCAAGAAGCAAATGGAGAAGTACTTAAACTCCAGGATGAAAGAGCTAAATCTGGTCTCTGGTCCCGGGGATCTGGTGCTCAGGGACAATGAGGTCAGCTTGCAAAAGTGTACAGGAAAACCGAGACCTAAGTGGGAAGGCCCCTACAGGTTCACTTGGGCCATTGGCAAGGGAACATACAAAGGAGAAGAGATCCTGTGAACCTGGAACCTGATACAACACAAATATGTGTAGAGGAACAAAGAACCAGATTAGAAGCAACAAGGTAGTAAAAATAAAAAAAACAACAAACAAGGGATGGATCCCCCCTTTTCTTTTAAGTATCTTCAGAAAATATTAACTCCTATTTTGTGTAACAACTACCAAATACTATGTGTACAGGAGCAAAGAAACGGAACGGAAGCAATGGGACAGTAAAAAAGACAACGAACAAGGGATGGATTCCCCCCGTTTTCTTTTAAGTATCTTCAGAAAATATTAACTCCTATTTTGTGTAGTACTTTTGAACAGGTTTGTACCAAAAAAACTTCCAATGAAATGGTAATAAATGTGTTATGTTCACATTCATGTAAGCACCAAACTGTGTGTCAATATGTAATAACATATTTACCACAAAAGAAAAGGAAGGGACCATAACAAACGTGCCTACTGGCCCCGTCCTCCGAGATCTTGTACACTAGCGTAGAAATTGCAACAAAAATCTCGGCCGTGGGGCGAGGACTAAATCGACTACGTCCAAACAACAAAAAGGAGCTTTTTGTTGAAAAACGTTTACACCTCAACTAGGAGTTACAAACGAACACCTTTGCTAAAAAATACTTGAAACAAGTAAACAAAAGACAAAAGAGACTAGCAAGGTAAATAAAAGAAAAACCCTTCTATCAAACCCTTTAATGGGAAGATGATCCTACAGCTAGACAAAAAGTTACAGGACAGATTGGATAAATATATATATATAGGTTTAGGATCCTGTAAAAAAGAGATTTTTCATGAGAAGTGTGAGAAGACATAGGAATTGACATGTAGGCATCATGTTTTGGACTTAGGTATGATGTATTAGGTTGTTTTGGCAAGAAAAACACCAAACATAACAACTTAAGACACAATGCAATGAATTCTAGGCTTAAAACTTAAAACACTATGCCAAGAACATTAAGTAGTGTGATATGGTGTTTTTTTTAAATTGCACACCTATAATATGTTGCGTTGTGTTTTAAATTGTTATGTTTGGTGTTTTTCTTGCCAAAACAACCCAAAACATTATGACTAAGTTCAAAACATGATGCCTACATGTTAATTCCTATGCCTTTTCACACTTCTCACGAAAAGAGTCCATTTTTTACAAGAACCTCACCCTAATATATATATATAATATTATATATATATATATATATATATATATATATATATATATATATATATATATCCTTCTGTTGAACCCCTTAACGGGTAAACGGTCTTGCAAACTTGACAAAAAAGTTACAATTTAGATCGAATGTACACAACATTTGGAATACCACCAGGTAACCCTCTAAGTGCAGGAGTTGGGCAAAGTCGATAAGCAAGGAGCAATCCAACCTACAAGAAAGAAGGAACAAACAACAAAAAAGAGATACATGGGGAAAACAAACAGAACATAACGAAACGACCGACAATATCAGGCTTGTCAAAGTTAGGATTAAGTCCTCAAAAGTCAAATGTCTAAGCGACCCCAACACAAAGGCCTCCACACAACACAACCACAAGTTAGTATTTGCATCAGTTACATCCATATTGAACCATTGTTCAAAAAGCAAATTGTTCAACAAACAACCATCACAAGCTTCAATTTCGGAGATAAGAGAGCTTCGAGCTCGGGACAAGAGGCACCGGGGTTAGCGGAAAATTGTTCTAACACAGAGAGAACCCACTTATCCAACTCTTCTTGAACCTTGGTAAGTTGTCTCTTAAATTTCGAGTTGTAATTGGGGGTCTTTTTCTTATTAAGGCCCTGGCCACAAAATGTGTACCCATCATTCAAGCCAGCTTGATATCCAACGTCTTGAAAAGTCTCATAGGCCATGTTAAGAAAGTTAAGGTACTCTTGATTCTTCAAAAGATAAGACAGAATCAATTAAAACCTTTAGATACTGATCAATGCTTATCTGCGGCAAGCTTCCGATTATCCTCCACACCATCACCATTTCATCTTGCAAGTCATCTAGGTTTCTTGAGACATTTGCAACAATGGCTTGATAATGCCCGAGATCCTCCTCCTACTTCTTTTGGTTCTCCACAAGGTAGTTACTTCCAAGGCCTTAACACACTTGAACATCCTGACACCTCTAGTGAAACCCTCACACAACGTGTGAAAGAATTGAAACCTTCTGGATCGATAACATACAACATCCATTGCACTTGTACAAGACATGAAACAACAAAAATAGAAGAAAATGTAGAAGATGAAACTCTTTCATTGATTCAATCATCACAAATTATATACGGAATGAATATACATCATCCTCTACAAGCAGGTTTATATCACAAAGATCTAAATAATAGCTTTCTCTCTATCCAGTTGTTCACTCAGAACTTTCTAGACAACTTTTCTCCAAGTCTCTTCTAATCTAACCTATACAACACACACACACACACACACACACATATATATATACTAGAGCATAAACCCGGACAAAACACATTGTCCAAGAAACATACAAATTCGAAATATTATAAGTAATACGGAAAATTTTATGTTCCGGACTATCTTACTAACAATCACCATCCCGAATTACACAAGCAATTCAGAACTCACAGTAATGCAGCAACTTTATTCTTCTGCTTTTTATTTGACTTTCACTTTATTCTTTAATTTGATTGACTTCTTTAACCAGAAATGATAGAGCCATAGTTACCCGATCGGAACTGCACTTACACAACACCAAGCAATATTGATCCTTAAAGATTCGAGAGTCCAGGACAGAATTACTATACCTCTGAGCAGCAGGAGTAGAATTTAACATGAAATCCCAAGAAATTTCCCGGTATTGATAATAGTCGAAGGAGTTATTTTCCAATTAGGAACAAGAGGGGTAGCATAGCCTTCCTGGAATAAAGGAGCTAGAGGTGAAACACCAGTAGGAGGAGGATTGAGGGGGCCTTATTCGTCTCTAAAATCTTGTAAGGGGACGAGCTGGTGGCAACATCATCAACACCCAAAGCTCCGACGGGTTTATCTTTGTTCTTCTTGGAAATCTTCGAGGGAGATGAGACTAGAGACCAGTAGGGACTTTGAACAAAAAAGGGGGAAGAAGAATTTAAGTACAACCGCACATACATAAACATAAAAGCAAGAATAATTTACAGAAGTGGCTATCAACACAAGACTAGTGGACAGTTGGGAAACCTTCAAGTGTTTAGAAAGAAAGCCTTTGCCAGTAGCAGGAGGTGCTTCTGAAATTGTCCTCGAAGGAAGCTTCAGTTTTTAGTTTTTTAATGCTAGCACTATGAAGGCGTGAACGAATGCCCCCCCCCCCCCCCGGGAACTGGTTCCTCAACATTGACAATAGCAACAGACTTGGCTTTTCGCTTACCAGGTGACGCTGTCTAGAACATCATCAACTTCAAGATTCTCACCGTGATTACCATCCCCATGAGTAAAAACCATGACCTTGGCATCCCCTTGCAACAAAGTCTATAATGGCACTTCTACAAGGTACATAGGAAAACATTAAAACGTTCAAACAACTTCCACATTAAAGAACCAAACAAGAAAAAGAAATAAACCCTAGGTTAAATAGGAGAAAACTCACCAACACTATCCATAGTAGCCTTGGGCTGATAAGGCAAAAGTGAACTCATGCCGCCCAACACTAAAACTTCCTTCAGGAAATTAAAGGCCCTGGTTGGATTGTAACACCGCAATTTCCATAAGGGACCATCTGATGTGGAGACCAGAGGTTCATCGTCTTCAATAACAACCGCTGGGTCTCGAGAAACAAGGGGCTCCGGAAACAAGTTGGGTGACACAAAAATAACATGTTCTTCCACTCCTAGGATATGTAGAGGTCGGTATGAAAGAGTAGTGATATGCTTAAATTTATACAAAATTATTTGATCAAATTCCCTACATTATCAATTAGTTCATATACGATTTTCCGGTTTTTTCGATGCTTATTTGAGGTAATTATGATTTGAAGGACATTGTGGAAAATCAAGTGTTTTATGGAGAAAACCAGAGAAGTCGGAAAAGGATGCGAGATCAAGAAGTAGCTGTCGAAAAAGTTAAAGAAAACCAAGAATTTGGCCGCGGAAGACCCCTTGCGGGCCGCAAGGGGTAAGGTCATAAGGTCCGCAAGACATTGAGGTGGTAAAAATTAATTTTGACACGGGATGCCTTGCGGACCGCAAGGCTTTAGGTCTTACGGTCCGCAAGAGTCAGAATTGTGAAAAAAATATATGTATAACCGTAATAGCTGTTAGGGTTGGACATCTCGCAAATCAGATGAATAGTAGTAGTTCTTGGACCATTTTGGGAGCTTTTGTAGCAGAATTAAAGTCTCGGAGTGGAATCAAGACTTTAGATCTTGTCATTAGAGATAATACACGTTAATCAAGTATTTAAACTCAACTATAAAAGTGTGCATCCTTGTCTAATAATTCAAGAGAAGATTTAGGTTTGCTAGGTCATTAGCTAGGCTTTGTTGGGTAGATTGGGTGACCGATAGCTCGGATTCGTCTGCTTCTTTGCGTGTAGGGTTTCCTAGGATTTTAGTATTCAAGGTCTAGTCTGCTTCACGAATCGAGGATTTTGACACCTTAGTTATCATACACCCGACATTTATGGGATTTGGTATCATAGGTTGAGCGGTCTATTTTAGCAATTCTCATTTTGCCCCACTTTCGTGCACAGTTTATCATCCTTAGCAGGAGATTTATCGGGTAGATTAGGGTATTCGATCAATACCCAGAATCAGGATATCATTGCATGTGTCTAGGGAGTCGAAACCCATGTAGTTCTTTCTCTCATATCTGATCTTAAATCTAGTTTTCCGTGTCTGCTTGCTTGCCGACTTCCGTCTGCTGTTTTGAGTTGTCTGCTTGAAATCTCATTTCACTGTTTTTTTACATTTTATTGAATAATAATCATAAAATTCATCATCAAAATTAGCTAGGTTTTCGATAGAGGTTGCCCATAGTGTCCATGGATTGATATCCGGTCTTGCCATCTACAAAACACTGCGACCGGTGCACTTGCCGATTGTGTGTGGTTTAGTTAGTGATTCCATTTTATAACTTGTTCTGAATTTTATTTTTACACCTTTCACACATCAAGTGGCAAGGGGAAGATGTTGTCTTTATGCTTCTTAAACATGTACTAGTTACCATCAGCACACAAATGATAAAATCGTCGGAACAAAGCGGCCACTGGTTTCCCGCAAAGGCGGAAATTTTGAGCTTGAAATGAATAAGTCTTAGTAAAGCCAAAGGGTGAACCTGTGAGTAGGGTTGTAAACGAACTGAACGTTCAACGAATAGTTCGTGAACCGTTCGGCGGGAAGTTCGTTTATGTTCGTTCGATTAGCTTAACGAACGAACACGAACAAAAAATTTCATTCGGTTAGCTTAGCAAACGAACACGAACACATGTCTCATTCGTTCGACTGCGTTCGTGAACGTTCGGTAAGATGTTCGGTTACGTTCGTGATGTTCGGTAAGATGTTCGATACGTTCGTTTATGTTTGTTTGATTATATTAATAATATAATGTATGATAAACCTTTTATTTAAACATATTGAAAACTTGAAACCCTATTTTTCTAATTTAGCTAAAATTTGAACATTCTAAGACATTTTTGGGATAATTATGTGTAGGTTAGTTAGACTTGATACATCGTATGGTGGTGTAGTAAGCTTCTTGTGTTTTATTTATCATTTAGTGGTTGTATTTAACTACTTATATTTAACGTTTAAGGATAACAATGTTTTTATAATTTTTTTTCTAGTTAAACGTTCGTTTCAGTTCGTTTTTATTTGCTTGCGTTCGTCTGTGTTCGAGACCAGTGTTCACGAACTGTTCGTGAACAACTGAATTTTTTAACGAACGAACACGAACATAAACTTATGTTCGGTATGCGTTCGTGAACTGTTCACGAACATGTTAATTTCCTTAACGAACGAACACGAACATGACCTCGTTCGTGTTCGTTTACAGCCTTACCTGTGAGAAATGAAGTTGATAATGCTTGAATAATTCCATCTTAAAGGATGACAGAGGATAGCGAACCCCACAAAAAGTGAAAGAACGGGTATATATTACCATGCGATCAGAAGAGCAAAAAGCCCGGCTCCCTGGGACCAAGCAATCGAGGAAGTAACTCTGGTGGGATACGATAAGTGGCAACAAAGGCTTGCAACTCCAGCGGGGTTACAACGGAGAGGATCGAAGAACCATCTTTATACTCATGGCTAAGAACCGGACAAGAAGGAGATTCAACCAAAAGAAAGAAATGAATAGATGAGAGTGAGAAGTTAGAAGACATAGGGAGAAGAAAGGCGATAACCATCTAATCACGCTTTGAATGCAGACCTCTAGATGCCACCCATGTATAAAGCAAGTATTTACCCCACTGTCCGATCGCGAATCTGACAAAGGCCATTAGTGGGAGAGAGAAAACAACTCGGTGGTTCCTTACATCAAGGGCCCCATGATATCTCCAAGGAACGGGACAAAGTCCAAGCCCACCCATGAATAACTGGGCCAGGACTACGGAAGACTTGATGAAGAGGGTCACCTAATTGGCTCCCTCGTTTGGGCTTGTCACTTTTCAGTATAAGCCTTGGGCCTGAGCACAAAAACATTTCTCTTGTCACACCTACAAAACCCGGGGTGATATGACTGGTATCTTCATTGCACAGTGGAAGTATGATGCTAAGACTTCTAGAAAGTTAAACGCCTGCTAAGTACTCGAATCCCAAAAGGTTCTCCTATTCCAACCGTGCCATAGTTTGAATGTGAAACCTGAGAAAGAACATGCAAAAAGTCAACATAAATTTGGTGAGTTCATAGATTGTTTGAAAAGAATTGAAATAAATATTTTTGGATAACCGGTTTAGATAATTTTGTGAAAACGTAAAAACCATTTTCCTTGGCATGTTATTTGGAAAAATTTGTACTTGTAAAAACTTGTATAACTGTCATTGTCCTCATAAGACAAAGACAGCATGCCCTCATGAGCCATAACCAACCTCGACCTAGTGAGTGCCTCGCTATCCCGTGTACTCAAGACATTAGACTAGCAGTCAGTTATAGTTCCGAAATGTAATAAGGATGATGTGCGCAAAATGAAACATATAAATTACATCAAACAAAGAATAAAATCAACCCTTTTCGGTACTAATGGAAAAAGCATATTTCTTTGTTTACTTTTAAATTACAGGATCAAAAGAGCTTAAACGAATAAAAGAAACAAATTAACAAGAGAAACCAACATAAATACAAAGAAGAAGGATTGACACGACTTGCCGAAGCCCCAACCACATCCAAAACAACAAAAATAACGAAGACATAAGCCTAGGCACGAGGCCGTGCCCACCAGGCAAGGGGTCGTGCCTAATGAAGATTCTCTGCAGAAAAAGACAATAGCAAAAGACAACCAACACGGGGCCATGCCAACTTGACATGGGTCGTGGTCAACTCTAAGATTCTCAAAACCTTGATAGTACACAAGTACACTAACCACGGGGCCATGCTATGACACCATGGGGCGTGTTGGTACAACGACCTGACATCTACAGTTAATGAAGGGAGAGAAAAAGTCCACCACGGGGCCGTGCCAGGCGGGCACGGGGCCGTGTCTGCCCTCTGTTTCCAGCTATAAATAGAGGTGCTTGGCTTTGGACAAAGGTAACCCTTGGCAAACCACTTCTCTCACACTTGCCATCAGTCCACCACCACTACAACATCAACACCCGCCATTAGCATCCATCTTTTATCTTTTAGTCTGTGTAGTAGTCTCGGGATCCAAGATCGATCGTAAGATTTCTTTTCAAACAAAGGCCATGCTTGGCTAAATCTCTTACATTACTTGGTGAAAAGGAATCTTTTATGTATTACTTTTGATTTCCAATCTTTACCGACTTTTTATTTGGGTATGTATTAATGACTTTAATAAATAGTTTTTTTATATTGAAAGTGAACCTTATTTAATCATTACTTCATGTTTCGTTGATTCACTCATTCTTGTCTTTACGGTCTTATATAAAGCGCGTTAACTGCCTGGAAGGGGGTTAGAAGGGTGTTTGGGTAAAGTTCTTATCTCGTTCAGTGTATAGATCCTGCGAGGACTTGGTTCAAGCTTATTAGGAATTCCCTTGAGGCTGATAGCATCAAATCGGGGGAAGTAAGAATGGATTGAACCCCTTATAAACAAACTACTATTAAAACTTTATTCCGACCCTGCGGGACTCTATCCCTGCTGACTCAGACCAATGGGTTGAGGGTAACGTCGCCTTCACAAGAGGGCCTACCATTTTTCGCATTAATAACTTATTTAATTATCTTCCAATATTCCGACCCTACGGGACTGTATCCCTGCTGACTTAGACCAATGAGTTGAGGATAACGTCGCCTTCACAAGAGGGGCCTACCACTATAACTAAGTTAATCTCTTAAAAAGCCCAAAGTGCGGAAATCATCAAAGGATACATAAAAGAGGAGTTGGAGCCAAGTGATTCCTTCTTGTCTATTTGTTTTTTCCTTTTTTTTATTTACGTTTTTACTTTTATTTTTATCTTTTAACTTTCAAAATTTTTATCAAAATTTGGTTAGATTAGACGTTGACGATAAGCCGGTACTAAAAGCTCTTGTGTCCTTGGACGACCTCGGTATCTTACCATCACTATACTACGTCTACGACGGGTGCACTTGCCCTAACGTGTGTAGAGTGATAGTATTGTATCGTGTTTTATAAATTTAAAACTTGATCTACGAGTAAAAGTGCTTAAAATATAACAAAAATAATAACCACTCGAACGCACGTCAAGTTTTTGGCGCCATGACCGGGGACACAAGGATTTTAAGAAATCTTAAAATTGACGGCCTAATTCATTTTTATCTTTTCTTTTTTATTTTTAGGATTTTTCTTCATTTTCTACATCTATCTGCACTGCAGCACGGCCGTCTCGGCTCAACATGGGGCCACGCCTCTCACCACAGTTGGCAAAATTGTTTTGGGTCAGACAATAGCTGTGACATGGGGCCGTGTCAACTCAACACGGGGCCGTGTCTCCCTATCAGCAACTGCAAAACAAGACCATCCATTCCCAACGGTTAATAACATCTGACAAAAACATGGATGATATTGACTATTTTTACTTCCGTAACTCTTACGGTGAATGGTGCCAATTATATGGTGGGTTTCATCGGGATTTAGAATGCTACTTTATAAATTTCAACCCCCATTACCTAATAGACCCAACGTTTTCCTTTGAAAGTCACCTTAAGAAGGGCGAAAGTAAAAACGATAACTATCATCCATCTGAATGCCATCAAACCTCTTTTCAAAATGACATAACCTCGGATGACACATGCCAAATAGAAAAGAGAATTCTCAAAAAATTAAAAGAAATAGAGTTTATGATGAATATGAGGCGTTCATCTCAAAACACTAACGAGGGAGAAGACATGATGGGGCCCATTCAGAGTTAATCAACATCGAGACCACTACGTATACCTCAACATCTTGTGAGGGCCAAAATGATAGTTTTCCCTGTTTCGATTGTTCCATGACGGACCCGCCATCGAGTCCATCCGGTGCATTCATAGACCAGAGCGATTCGACTCATACCTTCTTTAACAAGAGCCTGGAAAAGGTAAATAAATGTTGGTTTCGCCCACCGTATAGTTTAGGATTCTTCATTTCTGACAACCTCTTGCGTTTTAGTGTAAATCACAAGCACCTTAGGTACATGCGGCACTTTGGTGTTGTTCCAAATAGCAAGGAGCCACCCGATAAAATAAAACACCTTAAATAAGACAACAACTTCATAAATCTCAAAAACAACACGGGTCATGCCCTTAAGGCACGCCCCCGTGCCCATTTGTTAAAACACCACGGAGCCATGCCAGACCAACACGACCCGCGGCCACTAGCAGCCAAAAGGCTCTCTGACCCATTGCAGACCATGGGGCTATGTCACCCAGACACAAGCCGTGGTCACTGTGCTGTCACTTTCTATAAAGTCAACATGTGGCTGCATGTCTTGGACTCATTCCAAAGACAAAGATCTGGTCTAATTTTACACAAATACCCCAAAAGGTATATTCTTAAAAAGGTTTTATCATACCTTCTTGTCTTTGCCACTTTTATCTCTTTCCTTCTTTTCAAACATTCAAACCTCCATGAAAGCTTGAAAGTTCAAAAACTTCAAGCTTCATCAACACAAATATATGATTTTAACCCAAAACTCTCTTAAATTAAATGTTTTTCCAACAATGTTTCAAGTTATTTAAGTTCAAAAATTTCATAAACCAAGAGATAAATAACGGAAGTGGAGGTATGGGGTCGTGCCTTGTTGGCATGGGGCCGTGGTGATGTTCTGCGTAAGTGACGACTTCCTTGTTTTTCTTAGAATATCAAACGGAAACAGTGGAACCTCGTCAACCACCTCGGGGAACAACAGGAGAAACATAAGGCCCTCCATCGAGGCTACTCTTGTCAGGTACGTGAGTGCGCTAAGGGAGGCCATGGAAGAGATGACATCCATGGAAGAGATCCTCAATGAACGGGTCAACTACTTAACAATGGGACTTGAGACTAGCTTCCAAGAAATCAACCTTTTGCAACAAAGGTTGAATATTCTTGTTATGCCTCCAATGGAACCAATCTTCCCACAAGAAGATTGGAACCTAGCACAAGAAATCATCATCCCCACCGGGTGGGATGAAATTCCACCGGAACCACCCCTAGACCAACTCCATGAGGTTCCGGTGACCATCACCCCTCTCCCACAAGAAGTTGTGGATGCTGAGCTTCCTTTCTTCCTCCCTAGGGAGATCGAGGAGATGCTCAACGACATGTAAGAGGGACATCCTCACGGTAAAAGCTCAAAAGCCCTTTTAAACACCCGGAAACCACCGATGGGTTTTTGTTGTGATTCTTGATTATTCTAGGAAGAGCTTTCCAGGTTTTATTTCTTGCCACAAGGAGCCTAATCTAGCTTAGGACTTTAAATTACGTACTTTTTCTTTTCTAGGTTGTAATGGATGGATGGTATAAATAAAATGCTAGTGTTAGTAACACGAGTAATGATGGAATGTTGTGAATAACTGAGAAAAAAAGGGACCTCATGCATGTAAAACAGAAGCCTCCCGCTTCAAAAACTGCAATACAGAATCTGCAGCATGGGACCGTGCCCATCTGGCACGTCCCCGTGCCCACATGTCTGATGCAAAAAAAATCCGCAGAAGAGGTGGCACGGGCTGTGCCCACCTGGTACGCCCTAGTGTCCACCCCCACTGTAAGTTTATGTTTTTATCTTATTACTGGCACTTTGGCCACGTGGTCGTGCTCACCTGGAACGCTCCCGTGTCTAGTGCCCAGTAACTTAAAAATTTTGTTGTTTTAACCCACTTTTTACATATTTAATCAAAACAAATCTTGTTTGGGACTATTGAGTACAATGTGCAATTTAAGTGTGGAGTGATGGTAAAACCTTGAATCTTTGGTCCTAAAAACAAGCGTTACACAAAGCTCGCCATGGAAAACCGCTAATCACCCCAAATATTTTTCAAAATTTTTCATTTTTTTTACTTATCTTGGTTTAGTTCGGGCAAAATTAGTTCTAATGTTTTACTAACTTACAAGTGATAGCGTCGTGATAAAAAGAACAAATTTGGAAAATTATGAAAACGGGTATAACAAATATTTGTAAAATTTGATTATTTATACACTTTTACACTATGCCCTCTTTCCACAAAAATTGAGTTTTGAGCCTTTAACAAGCATACAAATACATATCTATACTAATTGCTCAATTTTTTGTTTCTTGTGTGAATAGCCCGTTTGGTTCTTACAAATCTAGAACTTGGCAAAATAATACATTCCCAATCCTTACCGACACAAATCCAAGTAAGTAAATGATAGAGGCATTAGGACTACAACCCATTTTTCATTCTAAACGATTATTTTCCCTTTTATCCTTTACCAAAAATATTCCCCTAGTAAACCCCTTTGAGCCTTATCCCTTTTATTTCTAAACCAACAAAAATAGAAACTTTTGCAAAAACAACCATCCACATCCACAAAACCTTTTATTTTTACACCTTTTATTTTAGTAAAAAGTTCGGTTATAAAATTACGACAAATGGCTTAGTTCCAACTTTAGCTAAAAAAACATATTGGTTAAAGTGTTTTTATAGCCACAAGAGAATTCTAAGAACCATACTTTTTACACTTTTTACCATTTTTTTACCCAAAAAACACCTACCTGATCCAAAACCTACCCTTTCTATAAAAAAACCCTCTTGATATTTACAAAGATTAAAACGTGAAAGAGGATGAGGTTTTATTATTTGTCAAGCCTATGGTAGGAGTAAGCTCCACATCGGGTCCGAACGCTTTCATTTAAACATCTTTGGCCGAGTGTTGAGTGACCACTTGTGAGGTGTGTAAATTTGTATAAAATTAAATGGAATTTTATAAAGGCATGTTATGCCCAAAACAAATAATTTTATTAAAATGTGTTTTAAATAAATCATGACGAATAAGATTGTAAATAAAATAAAAACAAAATAAATTTAGAACTTGGATTCCCGACACTCTAAAGATAAGCCCAAAGACTTCTCTTCTACCAATTCTGTTTTGGTGTGTAAGCCACATTAAAGAGTTTTGCTTGATGACAAGCAAAGATTCAAGTGTGGGGGTATTTGATGTGCGCAAAATGCAACATATAGATTACATCAAACAAGGCATAAAATCAACCCTTTTCGGTACTAATAGTGGAAAAAACATGTTTCTTTGTTTACTTTTAAATTAGGGGATCAAAGGAGCTTAAACGAATAAAAGAAAAAAAAATAACAACAGAAACCAACACATATACATAGAAGAAGGATTGACCACGACTTGCTGAACCCCCAACCACATACAAATCAACAAAAATAAGGAAGACAGAAGCCTAGGCACGGGGCCGTGCCCAGTGAAGATTCTCTGCGAAAAAAGACAACAGCAAAAGACAACCAACACGGGGCCGCGCCTACTTGACATGGGTCGTGGTCAACTCTAAGATTCTCAGAACCTTGATAGTTCAGCAAGTACATTGACCATGGGGTCGTGATATGACACCACGGGGCGTGTTGTTACAACGACCTGACAACTGCAGTTAATGAAGGGAGAGAAAATTCCACCACAGGGTCGTGCCAGGCGAGCACAGGGCCGTGTCTGTCCTCTGTTTCCAACTATAAATAGAGGTGCTTGGCTTTGGAGAAAGGCTTCCCTTGGCAAACCACTTCTCTCACACTTGCCATCAGTCCACCACCACTACAACATCAACACCCGCCATTAGCATCCATCTTTTATCTTTTAGTCTGTGTAGTAGTCTCGGGATCCAAGATCGATCGTAAGATTTCTTTTCAAACAAAGGCCATGCTTGGCTAAATCTCTTACATCACTTGGTGAAGACGAATCTTTTATGTATTACGTTTGATTTCCAATCTTTAGCAGCTTTTTATTTGGGTAAGTATTAATGACTTTAATAAATAGTTTCTTTATATTGAAAGTGAACTTTATTTAAACATTACTTCTTGTTTCGTTAATACACTCATTCGTGTCTTTACGGTATATATAAAGTGCGTTAACTGCCTGGAAGGGGGTTAGAAGGGTGTTTGGGTAAAGTTCTTGTCTCGTTCAGTGTATAGATCCTGCGAGGACTTGGTTCAAGCTAGACTTCCCTTGAGGCAGATAGCATCAAATCGGGGGAAGTAAGAACGGATTGAACCCCTTATAAACAAACCTTTTTCCGACCCTGCGGGACTGTATCCCTGTCGACTCAGACCACTGGGTTGAGGGTAACGTCGCCTTCACAAGAGGGGCCTACCACTTTTCGTATTAATAACTTATTTAATTATCTTCAAATATTCCGAACCTTCGGGACTGTATGCCTCCTGACTTAGACCAATGGGTTGAGGGTAACGTCACCTTCACAAGAGGGGCCTACCACTATAACTAAGATAATCGCTTAAAAAGCCCAAAGTGCGAAAATCATCAAAGGATACATAAAAGAGGAGTTGGAACCAAGTGATTCCTTCTTATCTATTTGTTTTTTCCTTTTCTTTATTTACGTTTTTACCTTAATTTTTATCTTTTAACTTTCAAACCCTTTATCAAAATTTGGTTAGATTAGGCGTTGACGATAAGCCAATATTAAAAGCTCTTGTGTCCTTGGACGACCTCGGTATCTTACCATCACTATACTACGTCTACGATGGTTGCACTTGCCCTAATGTGTGTAGAGTGATATATTGTATCGTGTTTTACAAATTTACAACTTGATCCACGAGTAAAAGTGCTTAAAATATAACAAAAAAATAACTACTCGCACGCACGTCAGAGGACTTCACCATATAGTTGTAAGGACCCTACCACCCTTATGGTTGAGTAGAGGACAATCCAGTCCTTATGTTTGTACGTGGGACAATCTAGTCCCGATGTCTGCATGTAGGATAAACCAGTCCATCTTTTGTATGTAGGACAACCCAGCCCCATTGTATCGTATTTAGGACAATCCAACCCCGAATCGTAACTAGGATAATCCCGTCACTAGTCTGTAACTCATGCATGTTTCGGAAAATGCTTATTTTTTTGTAAAACCGGTATGTTTTAGCATAAAACTTTCATAAACCATTGTTTTGTTGGAACTTGTTTGTAGCATGGTTTAGAAATATGTAATTTTGTTTATTGAAAACCTTGTATGCTTTTTTAAAAATGCATGTCTCCCCTCCCCCCCCCCCCCCCCCCCCACAAAAAAAAACATTTATAAAAATGTAAAACTGTCAAAAGTGGGAGTTATGAACTCACCTCGATATCCTTAGTAAATAGCAAAAGGGTAAGTGTCTATCGGAGGGGAAACAATTATAATGTTCGTCACCAAACTCTACCGAATCGTTAACCAAAGGACTCTATGGAAGTGTTGTTATCTTGATTTTAAACAATAATGCTATACTTGTTTGACCCCATTTATAGTCGGATAAATACTAAGTCTTGGAAACAACTTAGTTTCCGAGAGGTTTCAAATATATATTTATATATGAAAATATAAGTATATTATGAAATCGTGTTAGTCGTATCGGATGGTAGTACGTGTACGTAAACAAATATTTGTATAAAAATAATACACGTTGTAAACCCACATAATGTATTCACACGGTTTCCAAATAGTCGTCATATACGGTAATGAATAATAACGCGACTAGTCGTAGTTATCGTAAGATCCACATATATGTGTAAAGGTAAATATATGTATATATAGATGTCTCGTAGAAATAATAGTCTCGCGTCTCGTGAATAGTTATCAAAGTAACTATATAATAGTGCATGTTAGAATCGACCTTCGTTTTCTTGTTACCGAAGTAACTCGGATAATATCATTTGTTAAAATCTTACGGTAACGTGTCGTATTCCGTTTAAACGTTTGAAATAAATATTAGTTATTATATTTAATTTATATAAATTTCGGAGTTCTAGACACTTGAAATAAATATAAGGGTTATCTTGTAAACCGCGTTCGTTGAAATGTTTTGAACTTGTTTTTGTGCGTCATATAAGTCGTTAAAATAGATATATACTTATATTTATTTTATGGAGTACTTTGAATCCCGAAACGTTTCGTTTGTTAAAAATGGTAACATATTCCGTATTATTGACATTTACGAAAAACAGGCAGAGTTTCCTCTGTTTTTAGTATAATCCCGACATTACAAGTTGTCGATAAATTTCAAAACTCAACAAATAATGTAAGAACAATATATAAAATTTTCGGTCATGTGTTCAAAACATCATTTTTTGTCAAATACAAGTCCAATATATGTATTATATATAATAGTTATCGTTTTCACTAGTCGGGTCGATTTAGAGCTCAGTTTCGTGTTAAAATAGTATTTATATAAACATTATAATAAAATTCGCGTCGTTAAAATTTTACCAAGTCTCGTGTTGACCGTTGACTGAGTATGACCGTAGTTGACCGGGTTTGACCCGACCCGAAAATCTGAGCCGTTGACCATTTTGATCACATTTGACCCGAACCGAGCATCAAATCTGACCGCATTGACTTGTGTTGACTCGAAGTTGAACCGATTTGAACCGAGTTGAACCAAGTTGACTCAAGTTGAACCGAGTTGAACCGTGTTGAACCGAGTTAAACCGTGTTAAACCAAAACCCGAACCATAACCCGATCTGTCTATTCCTCGAACTAAAAACAGCCACAAGCTAACACCACCACGTGCCCCTCTACAACGACCATCACTGCCGCTCCTGGCTGCCGCCGAACAGCGGCTACATTTACCCGCGTGACCACCGACGACCTCCCTAACGTCCTGCTATCACCACCATTAGCTGTCAAATGAGCTGGCACCCCAAAGAAAATTACAAAACACGGTCAGAAAACTTACCGGAAAGTCTCCGGAATTCCGATTTTGACAAAATTGCACCATTAGGCCCCTAAAGCTCCGATCTAAACATACCCGGAGTGAAAAGTCCCAAACGAGTTCGCCACAGTTTGACCGGAACTTTTCCGGAGTTGATTCACAACTCCAACGGCTTCGAAACATGGAAAGCGGACACCGCCATTGCATCTTAATGGTTTAGTTTAATGGGGGGGTAGGGTGTTTGGCCGGAAAAACGCTCGTCGAAAAACCACGTCGGTCGCTGGACCATCGCCGCACTGCCGGTCGCCGGATGTTTAGAGAGAGAAAGTGAGAGAGAGTTGAGAAGAGAGAGAGAGAGAGTATGTGTGTGTAACAATGGTGTTTGTGTGTGTGTTTTTAGGTTTTGTAGTTAGGGTTTTAGGGTAGGTTGGGCTTTTAGGTGGGTTGGGCCTAAAGCCCATTTAGCGCGTTCCTATTCTTTGTGCGGCCCAAACGTGTTTCCAAGGCCCTTTTCGCATCCGAACTCCATGGATTGTTGTAAAATGGTTTCTTAGGGTCGAGAACACTCAAAATTATGTCAGAAGTTGATATTTGACGCGTACGTTCGTCGGTTATGTTAAAATCGCATATAATGTTTCGATTGTCGTTTCTAGTCCGTTTTTCGATCTAATTTCGACTGCGAATACTAAAATTCGATTACAAATCTAAATATATCATTATAGTTTGGTTTTTAAGGTAATAAACAAGTCCGATGCTCCTGTTTCATTGTCGGTGCGATATTACTGTTGCGTTTTTCATTCACGTATGCGTTTCGTTGCGTTCGGAAGAAGGATGATTCGCAAAATAAATTTATGTGTGTATATATACATATACGAACTCGTATTTTTTAGCGTTGTCAGTATCTCATCCAATGTCAGTTCGTTACCGTTTAACGCCCATCAGGTTTCCCTCAAAATCACCATTCGCGTACTGTAAGGCCGAATAGACGTTCCTAGGCATTCCAAGGGCCCAGTTAAATTAATTTGTGTCCTAATATGCTACTTATAATGGTCTTAATCTTTGTTATGAGCGCAATTATGAACCAAAACTTGCCAGTTGTCACATCTCTCCTTGTTAGGAAAGGATTTAGTCAAAGTTGTGGATGATCCGGTCCATATCTGATGTGCCTGAACCACTGTTCCATCGAAGGAACAAGCGATGTGACTTCTCAAATGCATTTAATGCCCCGAAGAACATTTAGGACAAAAAGGAAGTAAGAGATGCGAGAGACAACATGTTTACTTGATGAGGAAGCATACATTAAATGAGAAAGATCCCTAATATCCTGCAAGGGGACAAGTCCCTGTGCTTTACCCGGATATTCCTGTTATCCGGTGAAGAACCCAACAATCTACAACAGAAGGTGGCCAAATTCAATAGGCTGGCTTCCAAGATATAAGCAGGAGAGCTGATCAAGGAGAAGGTAAGTTATCAAAAACCACCAACACAAAACACTGAGAATTAACTCTCACAAACATTGAATTCGAACATTCAATCTTAGGATCCATACCAACATTCTGACCAATTAATTACTCTCATTTACTATACTTTATCGAGACACGAGACTTATTTTCATGCCGGAGCTCGGTCACGGATCCTGATATATTGCAAAATACATCTAGTTTCCGTTTATATTTTGTACAGTTTTATGTCGTTTTACTTAGGTTTTAGTATTGTACCTAGTAGTTTGTGATTTGCAGGGCTCGGGAGGAGAAACGAAGCTAAAACTAGTAAATAACAAGCTAAATCGAAGAAAACCGAGCCGACTGACGAGTCACGATTAATCGAGAATTAAACGAACAAAGATTGGCTGGAAAAGAACCCTGTTGCGCGACAGGGAGAAGGCAAGCCCCTCGCGTGATGCGAGGGGTAAAAAGGTCAAAATTAAAGAAATAATGCCTCTCGCGTCGTGCGAGAGGGGAAGGTTATACTCAACGCGTAATGCGACGGGCCTTAGTTTGCAGAAAAGTGTTGTTGTGAGGTAGATTGTCTTTTAGTTACTTTATTATCAGAGATGGAAAACCTGTGAGGGATTCTGCGGAAACCAGTAGATTAACAACTTTTAGGGTTCTATTAGGTTTTACCTTGAGAAGGGTCTAGGGTTCTTTAGATTACCTTTGAGTTTAGCATCTTAAGATCCCGATTCCATAATAGTTCCAATCCTGATAGAAAACCTGTCATTCATGTGTAGGATTCTGACCCTAGTTAGTGTCTTCCTCATCGTCTGAATTAATCCAAAATCTTAGTTCGTATCAGTGTTCGAGTTAGTTAGTAATTTAATTAAATGCATTAGGTTATTAGAAACCCCCCTCGAAATATAAAAACAATTAAGTCGAGCCAGTTTAGATAAGTAACCGAGTCTAGTTAACGTAATTAATAGATACTTGTGGGTTCGATACTCGGACTTCTTAGGCTGTACTATATTGATTAGTACACTTGCCAGTTGTGTGGTTTAGGGTTAGAGAATCTTAGTTTATAAATTTAGAACTTAGAGTGTCTAGGTTAGGCTTAATTTAGTTAGTTTTAGTTAAATCACTATGTGCACATCAGACCCCCCCTCCCGGGCCCTTTGTGACAAGGCTAACAATGTTCTCTTTTATAGGCTTATTCCAGTGAAAAAGCAAACGTCTATGGATCTTCGACAACAGGCTTGTCGTCTGTTTTTCTGGGATGCGGCAATTGTCTATCACAATTTCTCTTCTTTCCTTTATCGCACATTGTAGAATCATCAGCTATTCATCAATCATTCTTCTAATGTTTTTTGTGCTTTGCTAATTTGTTTCGCAGCCAAAATCCTCTTTAAAACCATTGCCATGAATCTATGATATCCATTTAGTTGTTAACTAGTTAGAGTTGCCCCCCCCCCCCCCCCCCCCCCGTGATGTGTCGGGAATTTTGTACATGTATAACTACAATCTAACCTATCAAAACACATGTGAAAGTCGTTTCCGATACCAAAAATATTTTATTTTGAATACAATTATGCTTTGAATAAAACTTATGTCAGAATGTTGAGAAAAAAATTTCAACATATGTGTGTATTTAGAATTTAAAAAAAAAGTTAACAAGAATTATTAGAGAAAAATAAAATTGAATGATAAATAAAATAATAGTAAAAATTCAATAAGTTAGAAAATGTGTATAAGTTATGTAAAGGGTGAAACTGAAACATGAAATATTATATTATTAAATAGTTAATGAGTTAAAACCTTAAAAAAATTAGAAAAGAAATCATGAATAATTTTACAAACTAAACTAATATTTACTATGCATGTATATCTTAATGTTGGGTGTTGACAGGTTGTTGCCTTATTGGGTATGCAAGGTTTATGCCTAATTTTCTAACTTAATTTGTTTTTTTCTTTTACTTATTGATAATGATTCTTTATATGATTCTTTTACCAGAATGAAATGCTTAAGGATTTGCTTTATCTCATCTCGAACGGTAGAGAGCTGAGTAAAAACTGAATCATAACAAAAAGCTGAACCATTAATTGAAATTAACAATAATCGACAAAACCGATCGGTTATGGTTAAGTTAAGTGAATCTAATTAACTGACCATTCGGTTATGGTTATGGTTTATGTGTCTTCGTTAACCGATTTTAACTGAATCGAACCTTCTATGCTTATGATTTTCTAGCTTTTATAATGTTAATTGGATCTATTCGAAGTGGTTGCTAATTCGAAAAAAAAGTGTAAAGTTTGTGTTTATTTTCAATATTGTCCTAGTTTGCTCATAAAAAATTCTATACAAAATACCTTTAAGTTTTCAAGAATAAAGTCTTTATCAGTTGATTCATGGTTAAAAATCGAGCCCCATGATTCATAACTCCAAATTTATTAACAAAAGTCGGGCTTGGAACACTATAACCAAACTATTTTTAGCTATCACAAAACACAAAAATAATTAAAAATATATTGGATAATTAACCAAAATTTACTAAAACCAATCCATAACCGACGGTTAACCGACCATCAGTTATGGTTATGGTTAATACTATACAATTAAATGAGCCATTGGTTAATCAAACCCATGGTTAACCAACTTTGCACACCCCTATAGAACACTATGCTCAAATTCGTGTCAAATTTTAGTATGTTGACTTATATTAATTCACAAATCTTTAGTTTTATCTATTTGAGTGTTCGTCATATCAAACCAGTTATCATAAAGATGTTATTCATCCTATTAACATATAATTGTATCACTTTTAGGTATTTTGATTATCACTTTATGGTCATGTGCACTAATTCTTTTAACTTAGAAAAGCCAAATTCCATATGTTGATTGTATGTGTGTGGTTTAATTATAGGATCAAAGGTGTTCATTGCATAGGGGAAGGACATAACAAAAGCATTTGGTTTGAACGATTCTGAGTTTCGAGTTGAATTACTCTTGGTTATTGAGACACAAGTAATATTATTAATCAACTAAACACTCGGTGAGATAATCAAACATTTTGACGTAGGGAACTTGTGGAATAACTAGTAGTTGAAGGTTGAAGGAGATCTTGATCATTAAAGCCATATTTTAGTGGTTCATATCTACCTCAGCGGTATAGTGTACTCTTTCAGTTGTTTCTTAACAACTAAAAATGTCGCTAACGGTTAGAATGTTAGATATTGAAATTAACATAACATCAGATGACATCACATTCGCAGGACTTAGGTGCAGTTTGTTTTTTAAGAGTTAGAATATATGCAGTCTGCGTACTACATCTGCAGACACCTGTAGAAAAAGAGTGGACAAAACCTATATAGTCTGGAAGAAGAAGGCTGTTTGTTTATTAACATATTTAAACTTCTAAAATAAATTGGCGGTGGGGTGCAGACAATGGTGGTGGGTGGTGGATTGGACGGTGGACGGTGGTGATAGACAGTGGTGGACGATGGTGGTGGGTGGTGGTGTTTAACCCTCTGCAGACCTTAGAATATTTTAAAAGTGACTGCTAAGTCTGCACCAAGAAGATCTCGCGCAGATGTTTTCTAATGAAACATCTTCAGAAAAACAAACGGTCGCCGATGGCAATGTCTGCACAGCGTAGACAGAAGAGCATGCGTAGCAGTGGCGGACATAGCTTATACTAAGGGGTAGCCTCCGCTACCCCTTAGCCGTTCGTCGGCAGTGTAAAAAAATATATTTTTAACGTTTTTTCGATTTTGTTACCCCTTAAAAAATTTACGTTACCGCTTTTTAATATTATTATAAAGCCACATCTAATACCAAATAATACCAAATATCTAAAACCCATCTAAGACCGTGGGGTGTTGAGGGCTTGGGTTGGAGGCTTTGCACCCCACGTGGCGGAAGTGGGCTCCACAAGGCCACCCCAAAAAAAGTGCTGTGTGGAGGGGGCGTAATGTGGCGTGGCTTAGCTTGGCGTGGCCATCCATGTGGTTGTTTCTTTTAGTTAAAGTAGCCAACCAAACCCAGCTATATTGGACCAGCCAACCAAAGCCAGCCAACTCACCCTGCCCCCCACCCCCACGCAAAATAGGCAACGCCATGTCCAACGCCAACTCGGGGTGGAAAAGCTGTCGTTGCTTGGCTACCCAGGCCCCCAACCCAAGCCCACACCCCGCGATCTAACAATTAAGCCCAAAACCTAAATATATGTTCATTTGTGAGTCTTTTAACCCCGTTGATTTTTTTACTTTTAACCCAAAACTTTTCATCTTTTGCGATTTAATCAAAACACTTTTTTATTTTCAACTTTGATCCCACATTTTTTCATCTTTTGCAAATCTTTTATTTTACGTTACGTTCTAAATTTTGCTAGAAAACACGCCGCTGCGTGCGTGTCGGGTTCAACGTTTTTTCGTCTATATTTCTCATTGTCCGTCGCAATACGTCTATTTTTCTCTGTTTGACAGATTCGTCGCAACACGCGGGGTCCTATATCAACTTAGTTATTCTTTTCTATGTATTATATTTCAGTCTAATTTAATTACATTAACACGCCGCAACGGGCATGCGTGGTTCAACGAATTTACGTCTACTTTTTATTCGGTGTTATTTGTTCCTTTTTATTTATTTTGTTTTTACGAGTTTTTCCGGTGTTGTTGGTCACTAGCAGTGGTGCTACTGGGCATTGTTTACGTCCCTGCCGCAACACAGGGGATTAATACTAGTTGGTATTATGTGGAAATTGGAATTGATTAGGATTTAGGGCTTATTTAGCTATGTGCAATTGATTTTATTAGGATTTAGGGTTTATGTAGTTATTTGCAACTGTTATTATGTGCCATTGGTATTATGTGCAATTGGAATTGATTAGGATTAGGATTAGCCTTTTAGGATTCGACGTGCACCATTTTGACACGTACTGTTTTCGACCTGAAATTTTCGACGCTCATCGTTTCGACCCGTCCTGTTTCGACCCGAACCGTTTTTGACCTTAACAATTTCGACACACTTCGCATCGACCCAAACCGTTTCGGCCCGAACCATTTCGACTCGTACCGAACCATCGTATGAAGTACGTAAAAAAAATTAAACGTTGCCCCTATAGTTATTTTCTAGATCCGCCACTGACGCGTAGATCTTTTTTTAAAAAACAAACATCAGCTTAATCTATTTTCGTGTTTTAATTTGTTGAGAACCGTTGCAAACTTTTTGAGTTTCATTGAGAGAGATTGCATAATCTGAGGGGAGTTGTTCTTGTATTGAATTAGTTGATTTTAGTAGAATTATGTTGACTGTTTGATTACTATGTTTGTGTGTTCTTATTGATTTGATTGTTCTGTTTATTTCCGTGCAAACTCAACTAAATTGCAATCAAATCAAAAAAAATTTCGAACAGCGAAACTTCTATATAATAAGATATAGAAACCGAACCAGCAAGAAACTGCAATCAAATCAATTGTGTTTGCAACATCTGATCCCAACAGCTTGCATATAAGATGCCGTCTAAATCAGTTTAGTATTAATTGTATGAGAATCCTCTTTTTTTTTAAATAAAAGCTTTTAAAAATAATAAAGATTTTTTAAAGAAGGAGGGATGAATTTTGACAACTTTTAAAAGTACTTTTTCTACAATGGGGATTACAAGTAGCCCACCGGCAAATGATACCGTCTCGTTTGATCTATATTATTATTACTAGTTTATGGACCTCGTGTATTACACGGGTTAAATAAAAAAATATCTTATTTAAGTAAAAGATGATAAATACCATAAAAATGCCGGGTTAAATAAAAAAATATCTCATGTAAGTAAAAGATGATAAATACCATAAAAATGCTTAAAACCATCCATTAAATTTTAAATATTTGCAACAACACGTATTTCATTAAATAGTATGCATAAATTTTAAATATTAGCAAGAGCACATATTTCATTAAAGAGATTCACTTTAATATCATATTTTGTTATTTGTGCAGGGAATAGAAAAAGAAAATAAGTTATCACAAGATTTTTATACTCTAAGGTTTAACAATTTATTTTATTGGTTTTTCTCTAGGCTGTTATACCGAGTGCCAATATCGTAACGAATCAAACTGATACCGATCGAAGCTGAATTCCTACGACATTATGCGAGGGATTTCACTATTTATAACTTTAAATTATGTATTTGTTATTGCTAATAACTAAAAATACTAAACCCATCACATTCATTTATCTCATCGATTAATTGTAAACTCAAAGAGCTATGTAAAATGATCTTAAATTAAATTACAACAATAAGTTAAATATAATTTAATAATTATATAAAATTAATTAGATTAGACCCATGCAAATTAGATCAAATCCTTATAAATAATAAGAAAAAAATAGTTAGTAAATGATTCCACATAGTTAGTTAAGTAAAAATTATCCTTTTTAACATTAATGGCCCTAATAAATTAACTTTTTAATAATTAATTATTTTTTCTCTAACGTTTTTTATTAATTAATTAATAGAGTTTCAAATATATAGGAGCTCCTTGTATCAAGGCAATCTTTGTTTTTGGTGAATAAATAATAAGGTGGATACGGATATATCTTGTTAAATGATTTTATTTATACTCATGTTTTATGGGTTTACATTATTAGTTAAACTATGTTTCAAATAATAATATTAATAATATAAACTATTAATATAGATAAAACTGAGAGATTTATTAATAATAATAAGGATAAGGATAATAAAGTATTTTTAAATAAAAATAAAATGAGGTTGAAGAAGAAATTGACATGTGACATTAATTGTAATCTTTTATTAATATTTAGATTATTTTATTATTAATATTGAAGCAATTAACAAAGTAGTATTAGCAAAATAGTTCACACTCTCACATTTATATTCAATTTGTGTGGGCTCTTTTTGCTTGTTCCATGTCATACTTAAAGCTAGTTGGTTGTAAGAACACACGAGCAATATATGCAAAAATGATAAAAAAAAAAGAAATACATGTATAATTAACCATCGTTTTTACCCTCAATTGGCAGATTCTTTCATGAAACATTCATGTCGTTTCAGGTAAACATTGTGATGAGTGTCTGCTGATAAAAAAAATCTTGTCTATTTCGGGTACATAATAGAAATTACATACTCGTTCTTGATTATTTATGAATTATCCAATTAAGATGATCAAAATACTTGAATTAGAAAGTAATTTATACAATTTAGAGAGATCATCCAGGACAGTCACTAGTATGAGAACTACAAATATCCGAATATTACCTTCAAGAATCGTGCGTCTAATCATATTTTCCTTGTCTTGAGACTACTTGGTGGATTAGAACCTAAACAATTTTCTAAGTTACTTGCTGAAAATTGAAAAAAGTTGAGCAATCCATGATTAGCTTTTACATACATTGACTTTTAACTAGAACTTTCACATTACCTTTTAAGTATTCAATTAGCGTAACAAAATCAAAACGCTTTTAGATCCCTGTAAAATGTTTTAAATGACTAGTTTCAGATCAAGATATATTTAAAATTCGATTCGTTGTATGAGATGATCTTGTTTTTTTTTTTTTTAATTTTCATGTTTGAAATGGAACTAATACTTTATTAATTTTTAATTTGAAAACCCTATGTAAGTGTTTGGTTTATAACCAATTCTAGGAGAAGAACAAATCTATTTAAAACTGGGTTAGGATTCGTTCTATTTTTATTTTATTATTAGGATCCGTTTAAACTAGAGTAAATTGCACAAAACATCCTTTATGTTTTCTTAAACTTGCAGGTTCCAGCCTTAATGTTTAAAAATTGCTAAAAACAACCTTTAAGTTTATTTTTGTTGCGGGTTCAATTCTTTACAGCTAACCACGTTATTTTCTTCAGTTAAGTTCCCTCACATGATCAACCAAAATGACGAATATACCCTCACATGTTATGCATGTGAGGGAACTTAACTGAGGAAAATAACGTGGTTAGCTGTAAAGGATTGAACCCGCAACAAAAATAAACTTAAAGGCTGTTTTTAGCAACTTTTAAACATTAAGGCTGGAACCTGCAAGTTTGAGGAAACATAAAGGATGTTTTGTGCAATTTACTCTTTAAACTATTACATCATCTTTCATGACTTGTATTAATGTCTACATAATCAAATATTTAATAGTTTCATTAAGCTCATTCAAATATCAGAGAAACTTAAAGGCTTTAGATACATTGAATTAATCGTTAGCATGGCCAGTTGGCCCAGTTTAGTTCGGTATTCCCTTGACCCAAACCATAACTGAATCTCGGTTATCAAGAAACCATAACAGTTCGGGTTCGGTTAAATACGTTATCGTTTCTAAAAGAGCGGTTCAGTGAAATACGTTATCATTTCTAAATGAGTGGTTCAGTTAATTCGGTTTACCATGATTTTGAAGTTCTGGTGTATTTGAATAGATCGGTGTTTCATTCGTATAATTATATCGGTTAAATTGGTTTTTTCTTTGTGTATATATATATAAATCAGTGCGGTTTTCCGATGGCAAAAACCGAACAAGTATCAGAGGTTATCAAAAAACCCCTACCCAAACCATCGGTCTTCAGTTGATTCGGGTTATTCGCCTTTTATGCTCACCCCTACTTCAAATATATTATTAATACATGAGGTTGGAAAACCAGTTTTAAAATATATAGATGCATAATCAAATGTCATGAAGACAAAACCACACAAAGCTCTGGTCTATTTCCTCCTTGTTTTACAAGGAATGCCTGTCATTTTTGACGGATCAAAGTTCCGGTTAAAAAAATACACAAATGAACGACACTGCCTATACAACAAACAATGGCGCATTCAATACCGAATAAATTTGTAAGTAGAGAACTGCGGTAACCACATAAACACTTGTACATAGTACTCACCAGATATGGTGAAAAAGAGTGCTTACATAACCGCCCTAATATATGTTTATGTGGTTTTTACATTTCTCTACTTATTATTGGTTTTGTATCAAACGCCCTGTTAAATGACAATATCACAAACGAACATAATCAAATATTCAATAGCAGACCTTGAGTTTTCATAGTCTATAAGCATGCAAATGCTTAGCCCATCTTCTAGCCATATACGGGTCATGGTAATCCCAGTTTCCCGCGTTACTGCTCCTACCATCTTCTCCGCACCCACCACCAACTCCCGCCTCTCTTTTATCCCCTAACGCCACCATCACTTCCCCTGTTCTCACACACGCCCGCACCCCATCTTCCACATAGCTGTACTCCACGCGAACATTAACATTCCCACCTTCGCTTTTAACGTTCAACGGGATTCGCCTTTCCTCCCCACTTCTAAGTTCACCAAGTCCCACTATTCTTCCATCTTCTCTAATCCTCAGCTGAAGGTCTCTTATTTTATCTCCCAATATTCTACATAAAAACTCCTCAAATTCATGCATCACAAACCCATTTGAAGTCCCGAAACTATACCCCACGTGAAACCGGTGGATCTGGATTGGCACTTCTGTGTCGAACCCATCCTGGTATGATCTTGTTGGGTTGTCTGACAGATGCAGGATACATGATTGCGGGTTTTCATATGCGCGATCCATTAAAACCTTTACCCCTTTCTTTAGCCCCTCTACTGGATCAGCTTGTCCCATGTAAAACAGACGGTCGATTACCTGAAGTGCTGCGCGTTTGCCGTATGATGTCATTCGTCTGAGAGGGAAGACACGAGCTGCAGCTGATGAGTATGTGACAACCGCTAAACGGTCAATTGGTCGAAGTGAAAAAACGACCAATGACATAGACTGTTTTATAAGCCTAAGGTGAGGCCCGTTGGGGCACGCGACTAATACCAAATCGATAGCGGGTTGATGCGCTAGTCTTACACAGAGTCTGAGACCGGCCTCTGAAGATGATGGTCCAGGTGGTTCGGTAAAAATGGAGAGATGAAGACGTTGATGGTCAACATTGTGACCCGGTTCAATCGGGTCATCGTCATCATAACGGGCTGACCGTAGGATTGAACGTCTTTGTACTCTGAAAGTGGCGATCGAGTCATCAAGGATTTGGAGAATAGGGTCAGCGGTCTGGTTGCCATAGAGATAACTGCAAGGCGGGATTTTTAAGTTGCGGGGCAGGTGAGTCCATTCTGCACGACATATAGGACAGGTGACCCCACCATGACGGACATTGGACGCGATACAATCAAAATGGAAAGCATGAGAGCATTGAGCTGTAAATATAGCCTGGCCTGGAGTTGTGCATGTGCTGTAGTTCAGAGCTTCAAGACAAATTGCACACATGGTCTGCACATCAAGATGAAAAAAAGAATTATAACCAAAAAAATCAAGAAGCTTTGTACATGAAAAAGCTTATAACCCTCTAGTCTAAAACAAGTTCGCTTCGGAACCAATAATACGTTGATAACTGTGAGGCATAATGCACTTGTACATTGTGCATAAATGATAATCCGAAGCACTAGGAGAGAGAAACACAGGCTGTTAATAATAATAATCTTCGTCTTGTGTATCACATTCAAAGCAGCACCCAAACATGTACAAATGTATTATGCGGTTCTCTGTTATTTTAAGTTCTGAATTCATCATCCACAAATGGAAATAGGAACTCCCATTAAAAGAGTTTTAATTTGGTTCGGGTCAAAATCAGTTCATAAATAAAATGAGCTTCAATTAGGGCTTCCAATTTAGTAACTTCTAAATAAGTCAATACCTGAGTAGCCTAGGGTTTACACATTCATTATTATTCCACAAGAAATGAAAAAATGCATCATAATAATATGTCATAAACAAAACCTAATTAGCTTCAATTCAACCGGCAACATTACCTTGGAAGACAAATTCACCGGATCTGAGTTCACCGCCGGATCAAAATCACATTCCATAGAATCATAAACCGAAGAACCTGATACCAGTTCCTGTAACAATAAAATCTCAAGATTGTTAGGTAAATGCAACACAGAAGTAAAGCGCAATCGGAGTTAAAAGAAGTTACGGCGGGGGAAGGGGCGGCAGAGTGGTGCTGGTTGGGAGATCGGCTGAAAGATAAGGAGCCGCAAGTGTGAAACAGCTTCCGAGCAACCCGTTTGAGTTTCATGGATCCTGCAACTCCACCTACTCCGCCCATGCTTTTTGATCGGAGTAGACTATCAAATCAGCTGCTGCATTGTCATCGTTATTCACAGGAAGCAAGCAAGGTTTTTCCAGTGTCCTTCCATGTCTCCTTTTTATATATCATATCATGATTCCTTTTATTTATTCTTCTTCTTTAAACCGGTCACCCTCGGCTTTTGGTCCCATTATTACATTACAATAATATACATAGAACTTTATTTTTTCTAAAAAAACCTTATAAAACAAACTTTATTTTTTTCTAAAAAAAATAAGGAATGTAAGTTATATGTTATCGAATGTTTTGAGAAAAAAAAACTAAAAAACGTCGAGTGTTTTTTTGAAGATTCATTGTTTTTTTATATATATGCTAAAAACTGAATTTTCAAAAATTCTTATAAAAAGTAAACTCGGCGCTTTTGGTTTTTTATGCTCAAAACGTTCGATAACATTTAACTTACATTCCCTAATTCTTTTAGAAAAAAATTGTTATATAAGGTTTTCTTGAGTTTTCTTAACTTAAGTGAGTTTTCTTTCTATCCATCCCTGTTGGGATCGAACCCCAACAAAGAAACAGATGATAACAAAGCCAAATACACTATCCGAGCTTTGGTTCAACTGTCGGTGGTTACAAACCACTGATCAACCTTTACACTGCTTTCCCTAAAGATATGTTCCTATCATCTGATAGTTCAAGAAGCAAAGGTCTGATAGAAGATTCAAGATCAGAGGATAGAGATCAGAGCTTAGCATAGTTTTTTTTTATTCAATGTAACAGTGCTATGCATTGATAGTATAGTTAGAGTAGTGTTTTAGTTAGTTACATTTTGTTAGCAATCACTATCAATCATGACGTCACAAAAGATGCTCAGTGGTTAGATAGTTAGTATAAATAGGTGATCGTTGTAACTGTTAACTTTGTATTCCTGAAAAAGATCATTCGCACTTTATCTTCTTCATTTCTTACTATCAAACGATTGTAATTGGCTAAGGGGGAGTTTGTGAATCACATGCAAAGTTTACCAAACTTGAAAGCATGATGGTGATGAAAACAAACGACCAATTGCTTGTAGTAAAAGTTTTCCATTAATTCCGCTGCATATCGTTCTAATTCAATCCATTTTCCATTCTTCGAAACAAAAACTACAAGTAATTTAAACTTAGATCCTGAAAATTGGTATCAGAGCGCGGTCAATCGATTTTGATTTAACCGTCAAATTAATTTGAATAGATCAGCTCTTTGTGTTAATTCGTTTGATAGTTTTACTTGAATACAAAGTTTTATTGCTACAAAAGTTTTTAAAACACAAATCTGTTGTAAACAAGAGAAATGGCACAAAACACACAGAAATCCAATATTGGATCCATGTTCAAACCACCTATGTTGAAACGAAATGAATATTTTATTTGGCAACGTAGGATGGGTCATATTCTCGCCCAACAGAACACCGGATGTTGGAGATCCGTTGTGTTTGGACCTCATATACCCATGGTTCCAAGCACAGAGGATCCCCACACTCAAGTCCCTAAGAAACTTGAAAATTACTTTGAACATGATTTCCTCAAGATTGAATTGGATGCTAAGGCCTTTAGCATCGTTGCTTCGGCCTTACCCAATGAGATTTATGCGGGATTACTTCATTGTAATAGTGCTAAAGAGTTATGGGATGCTCTTAAGGTGCAATTCAGTGGTACTGAAGAGGTGATAGAGAATAATAGATAGGTTTTGAACCAACAGTATGAAACATTTTGCCATGTTAAGGGTGAATCATTAACCCAACAGTTCGAACGAGATAGCTGTCTCATCAGTGAGCTCAAATTGGTAAATGTGGAACTCCCAAATTCGACTATCAATAGTCGTTTCTTGAGGTCCTTACCTGAGAAATGGGAGACTGTAGCTTATGTCACTCGAACAGCTGTTGGTTACAAGGACATGACCTTGACACAACTTCATGGACGACTCCTCACTTATGAGAGAGAGTTGAACCAGAAAAAGAAGTTGCATGAGTCAGGGAAAATGACTAATGATTATACTCTTGGAAACACTGCTTTGTATAGTCATGAGGAGGGGTCTAGCTGTGGAAAGGATCAGAGTTATGATCATTACATTGACATAACATCTGGAAAAAATTTCAACTCCGATCCTTGTACACCCAATTTTGCCTTTGCTACAAATAGTGAAAGCCAGACCTCTGACAATTTGTCTTTTGAAATGAATGACCTACAACATTTTGAACCCACTGACCTTGAAGAAATGGACATTTTGCATCAGCTGGCACTTTTAAGTGTTAGAGCAAGTAAATTCTACAAAAGAACTGGTAGGAGATTTCCAGGATTGCATGGGGGGTTGAAAGTTGGGTTGGATAAGTCTAAAATCAAGTGCTACAAATGTAACAAGATGGGTCACTTTGCCAGAGAATGCAGATCACAATCTGCAGGACCAATTGTAACACATCCTGGCAACAATTCTCAAAGCACTGTCCATTATTCCCAATATACCCCTGCACCTCAAATGCAAAACACTGCACATTTTGCACATCCTGTTGCTACAATTCATGTCCATTATGTTCAAGCACATGCACCACAGATTCAATATGTCCAAGCACCACCTCATGTACATGTGCAGCAAATGCCACAAGTTACTCAAACTACTCAAACCACTGCTCCACCGGCAGAGGTTAATCAACAAAGCTTTTTCACACAAGGTTTTGTTGATTGGAGTAGTTTGCCTAAGGATTTAACTGATGAAAACTTTGCTCTCATTGCCAAAAATGATTTTGAAAATGAAAATATATGTTTAATGGGTTTGGAGACCATTGATGAAGGTGATGAATCTATGGAGCAGGATTTAAAGTCTGATGTGGTTGATTGTTGTGAAGCAGTGGTTATACCAGAGGTTACACCAGTGGTTGAAGTGAATGATGTTGATGTTGAAAAAGACCCTCTATCTGGTCCATGGGATGAGAGGAATGTGAGGAGATGAATGTGAGGAAGATGAATGTGATTGTGCACTTATGGCTTCTTCGAAGGTATCACCTCAGATCCTAAAAGATCTATGTTCTGACAAATGCATTATTGCTTTTGCAAACATAAAACAGGTGAATGAAAACCTGAGAAACAAAATTTTAGAAGATGAACTTAATTTTGAAAAACTTGTTAAAGAGTTAAAAACAAAGTTAAGTGAAAAAGATTCTGAAATGAGTAGCCTGAGGCATGAACAAGCATAACCAAAGACCAACTCCAAACCATGGTAGAAAAATACCAGGTTTGCAAACAGGAGCTTGAAACTACCCAAATCACTTGTGAAAAATGGGTAGAGTCATGCAAAGTTTATGAGCTTATGCTTGATGCTCAAATCAAGAGCAACATAAAGTTTGGAATAGGCTTTAGAGACTATGACCAGACTTGTGATAATGTTGCAAAAATTGATTCTGAGCTGGTTGAAATAGTCCCAACAAATTTGGCTGGTGAAGAAATTAAAATCACAGATAAAAATGGAAACAAAATCATTCTTGAAAAATCAGAGGTTTCAGTAAAGAAAAAGAAATTGAAAAATATCAGTTTAAACCAACCTGGTCAGATGAATGTGACATTTTGGAAAATTTCAAGCCAATGAACTTTTCAACCATGATGGTTTAAAAGCACCAAAAGCACTGGTGATCCCTATCAAAGACTTGCCAGCAGAGGTTACAACCACTGCTCTCAAAAAGTCTGATAGGAAAAGGAAAGAAAAGGTTAAATACTTGTTTTGTGAATTTTGTGAAAAGAGAAATCATGTGGCTGCAGATTGTTTTCTTTTAAAAGCCTATGATATAAACAAAACTTGTGTTATACCCAAATCTCCTAGATGCACCATTTGCAACAAAACAAATCACATGACCCAAGAGTGTGTCTATCTCAAAATCTATCATCAAAAGGTAAAGAGATTAGAGCAAAAGCTCTTGAAAGAGAAAGTTCAAGCTTTCCTGAAAACAAAACAAAACAGAATTTGAGCAAATTGAAACATCTGTCACAAAAGCTTTAAAGCAAACCTCTGTTCACAGAGAAATTCAAGTGACAGATTCACCTCCATCAAACTAGTTCCCGAGAGGTAAAAGCCAGCCTAAATATCAAAAGGTGCCTATGGTTTATGAGACTTACAAAAAGCCTTCTAAGCCAAGGGTAAATAGGCATCCTCATGGTTACCAACAGTTGATAGGGAATGGCTCCCAGCAGTGGTTACAAAAATCTGATCTAACCATTGCTCCTTCATGTGAACTTGAGTCTGAATCATCTGATACCCCATCCAAAGCCATTCTGGCTTTGGAAACTCACCTGAACTAATTATTTCAAAAACATGTGCAGGGAGCTTCTACTTGCCTTGACAATCTTTGGTATGTAGATAGTGGGGGCTCCAGGCACATGACAGGATGTAAAGCCCTGCTCAGAGATTTTAAAGCTCATGGAGGGGGTGATATATCTTTTGGAAATAATTCAAAAGGGAAGGTGTTAGGGTCAGGATGTGTTTCAGCAGAAAAACTCAAGTTTGAAAATGTGAATCTCATTGATAATCTAAAATTCAATCTTCTAAGTGTCTCACAAATGAGTGATAAGGGTTATGGATCCTTCTTCACAAAAGAAACTTGTCAGATAGTAGGCCCAGAGGTTGTTAAAAAGATTAATCAAATAATTGCTGAGAGCAAAGCACAGCTTACTGCTAATAGGGTAGGAAATGTGTATGTGGTAGAATGGTAAAAGATAATCCTATGTCGAATGCATGTTTGTTCTCAGTTGCTTCAAGTAAATAAACAGAATTATGGCATAAAAGACTAGGTTACACAAATCTCAAACCATCACCACTCTCTCAAAACAAAGTCTTGTCAGAGGTTTGCCTCACAAACAATTTACTTGTGAAGAACATTGTGTTTCCTGTTTAAAAGGTAAACAACATAAAAGTTCTTACAAGTCAATTGAAGAGTCCAAAATAAGTCAGTGCTTACAGTTACTTCATATGGACTTGTTTGGACCTGTGAAAATCATGAGCTTAAAACAAAAGGTATTGCCTGGTGATAGTTGATGATTTTTCCAGGTTCACATGGACTTTCTTTTTACACTCTAAAGATGAAACAGCACACATTTTGCAAACTTTGTTAAACAAGTTGAAAAGCAATTTGATCTCCCTGTAAAAATCTTTAGGAGTGACAATGGGACAGAGTTTAGGAACAAAGAGTTGGATTCCTTCTGTGAGTCAAAAGGGGTTGTTAGGCAATATAGCATCCCTAGAACTCCAGAACAAAATGGGGTTGTTGAAAGGAAAAACAGAACTTTGATTGAATCAGCAAGAACTATGCTAGTAGACTCTGGTTTACCCTTGACTTTTTGGGCAGAGGTTGTAAACATTGCATTGCTATGTTCAGAACAGAGTTTTGATAAACCCTAGGCATCAAAAGATTGCTTATGAATTGCTTTATAAAATCAAACCTCTGATCTCTTATTTTAAAGTCTTTGGCTGCCCATGCTTCATTTTAAATTTAAAGGATTCAATATCGAAGTTAGCAGCCAAAGTTGATTGTGGTTATTTTCTGGGATACTCAACCACTGCCAAGCCTACAGAGTTTTTAACTCTAGGACCAAGTGTGTTGAAGAAACTCTAAATGTAAAGTTCAATGAACTTTCATCTTTGAAAATCCCAGCAAATCCTGCTGAACTGTTTGATCCATCTAAATTTACATTTGAAGATGTGTCTGTCAAGACTAACCATGCAGGTACCCCACAGCCATCAATTCAAGAGCAAGGATATGATTGCATTCTTCCAAATTTCAAAATCTATCCTTCAGGCAGAGGAACAGATGTTAGTAGCAATGGTGAAAGCTCTGCCAGGTGAACAGTGGTTAAAACTCAAACCTCTGTCAGCTCTCAAAACCAAACATCTGTTGATAAAAGTCCTCAACAATGGACAAAAGTCAACCCACTTTCACATCCATTCCACCAATTCCTCCACCAGCATTCCAATCAGAGGCTGGACCATCAAATTCACCAACAGAGGATAGCTCAGATGATACACATTTGCAAGCTTCACCTCAGAATGCCATTGTACCATATCAAGGTTATTTGATTTTCCTCAAAAGCCATCCTATGGATCGAGTTATTGGCAACATTAATAAGGGAGTGCTTACCAGAAGCCAATCCCAAAAGATTTGTCTTTTTGCTGGTTTTCTATCACTCACACAACCTGTCAAGTACCAAGAGGCACTAAAAGACAACAGTTGGGTAGAAGCCATTCAAGAAGAGCTCCTACAGTTTAAAAGACAACGAGTATGGAAACTTGTACCACTGCCAAAAGATGTAAGTCCTATTGGCACAAAGTGGGTCTTCAAGAACAAAACAGATGAAATGGGTATTGTTGTAAAGAACAAAGCAAGGCTCGTGGTTCAAGGCTATAGACAGGAAGAAGGCATATACTATGATGAAACATTTGCTCCATTTGCAATATTGGAGGCCATCAGACTGTTTTTAGCTTTTGCTGCCAACCACAACATCAAGGTGTATCAAATGGACATCAAAAGTGCATTCCTGTATGGAAAGATCAAGGAAGAAGTGTATGTGTGTCAACCTCCTAGTTTTGAAGATGCATTCCATCCTAATCATGTTTACAGGTTAAACAAAGCACTCTATGGTCTAAAACAAGCACCCAGAGCCTGGTATGAAACTCTATCCACTTTTCTCTTATCCATTGGTTTCACCAGAAGCAGGATTAATAAAACCCTGTTTCTAAAATGGAAAGGAAAAGATTTGATGCTTGTCCAAATTTATGTGGATGACATCATCTTTGGATCCACATGCACTGCCATGTGTGAAGAGTTCAGAAAACTCATGGCAGCTGAGTTTAAGATGAGTGCAATGGGTGAGTTGCAATATTTTCTTGGTTTACAAGTCAAACAAATGCAACATGGCACTTTCATCCATCAAAATAAGTATGTGAAAGAACTACTTAAGAAATTTGATATGGATGATTGTAAACCTTGCAGCACACCCATGGTAACATCCAAGCTAGTCGCAATTGATGGCAAAGATGACCTTGTTGATCAAACATTATATAGAAGCATGATTGGGTCTTTACTGTACCTAACTGCATCAAGGCCAGACATCATGTTTGCAACATGTGTTTGTGCCAGATCACAGTCATTGCCAAGAAAATCAGATCTTTTTGCTGTAAAAAGGATATTCAATACTAAAGGCCAAATGACATATGTTCAAAAGTCAACCTTGCAGATAATGGTCTTAAAAAATTAGTACTTCAAAAGGATTAATTTATCTGGTATAGCAATGAACATATGCATTTATATGAGCGATGTAAAACAACAGGAAGTTCACATCTGGAGGAGCCTAATTCCTAGGTGATTGCTTAGTGTCTTGGCAAAGCAAAAAGCAAGCTGCAGTTTCTACATCCACTGCTGAGGCAGAGTATATAGCTGCTGCAAGTTGTACTGCTCAAATCTTGTGGCTTCAAAATGAATTGCTGGATTTTGGTATCACTGCTTTGAAAACACCACTCAAAATTTATAGTCAAGCAGCAGAAAATATCATCAAAAATCCCGTCTCTCATTCCACCACTAAGCACATTGACATCAGACATCACTTTGTGAGGGATTGCTATGAAAAGGTTTGATTTCTTTACAACATGTCCATACCAATAATCAATTGGCAGATGTGTTGACAAAAGCACTTGATGCTCACACTTTTGACAATTTGATTTCTAGGCTTGGAATGCTAAACATGGATTAAAAACAAAACTTCTTTGTGATCCATGTGTAAATAGCAATAAAATGTTTTTAGAAAATCAAAATCCATCCTTCAAAATAGTTTAAAATTGAATTTTTTTCAATAAATCCTCAAAGTCTGTTCAAAGCACTGATAGCATAAAAACACTGTTCGTTTAGAAAAATCTATCCACTGTCAAAAAGTGTATCCTCTGATAGTTGTAACCACTGTTCTTATCCACTGATCACATTTACCAACAGTGGTTAGCCAAACAACTGTCTTCCATTTAGAGAACAGAGGTTACACGTGGACCGATGTTATTCTACAGTTGTTGCATCAGATGCCATGTCATCATCACTTTTTCATAAACCCTATAAAAACCCTGTTCTATCATGAACAGGGGATTTACCAAACTGTGTCGATTTCAAAATCTCAAAACAGTTTTCACAAAATCATGGCTCCTAAAACAAAATCAAAGGCGAAATCAAAGCAAGAATTACCACCATTCGTCTTAATCATCAAAACCCCACACAATTACACTGCAATATTCAAAGAAACCGATGTTAACACAAGATACCATACAATGATTCGGATTCTAAGAGAATCGAAGTTTAAACACATGCTCGAAGTCAAACACAAGATCTACATCGATTCTCTTCGGGATTTCTGGTTAAATGCTAAGGTCAAAACATCCGCTGATGATGTTCCTTATGCTATAATCTCAAAGTTTGGGGGTACTCCTATGCAAATTACACCACAATCGATCTCCCAGGTTTTTCAACTGAATGATATGACAGATCCTGTGTCCTTTTCTTTAAGAGAGATGCAAGCAGAGTTTGTGGAAAGGGGTTACACTGGCCAATTGAAAGGTATGACAATCTTTAAACCCCACTTTCCAGCAGAGATGAAATTCTTTTTCCATACTATTTTAACATGTCTCTCTGCAAAATCTACTGCTTTCAATGAACTTCCTTTGAACATGCAATATCTGGGATTTGCAATTTTGACTGAATCAGATTTTAATTATTCGCAGGTATTGTTTCATGATCTTGTGAATAATTTAAAAAACATTTCAAAAAGAAAAGCTTTCTTGATACATCCTAGATTCTTGAGTGTTTATTTGCAAGATCAGATCAGATCTGAAGCAAGTAAACAAGGCGCAGTGTCCACACCTGGCTGACTAACTCATGAACTTTTTACACGCCTACAAATCTTGAAAAAGCTTCCAAAAGAGAAGTAGAGAGGATGAGCCAATTTTACAAAATCTCTTCCTCCTGCTACTGAGCCCACTGCTTTAGGTGATCAGAGCATTGCAACCATTGCTCTGAAACCCACACCTAAAATCACCAAAAAGAAACCAACAAAGATATCCAGAAAACCCACCAAACCCAAAAAGGGTCCTCTGGAAGATGAGATCCCAGAGGTTAACCCTGTGACACCACCAAAGTCACAAACCACTGCTGCTACTTCTTCACAGCAGATGGTTGAAAGATCTCAACCTGGCTATGAAACTCCTCCTGCATCCTCCCAAAAGGATCAGGTTGTAAACACAGGGACACCAAATTATGAAGCTCTAGGACCACTTAGTTCTATCTTCCACAGCCCCTCTCCCAGGGCAATGTCTCTTTCTGCACCAATCCCCTCTCCAATAAAATCACTTCCACAAACTTTTATACCCTTGCTAAATGCAATTGAATTAGATCAGACATTATCCAGCACTTCTCAACAACCTACACTGAGAATATACTTCAACAAGATATTGGGTCTGATTTATTCTTTGCTAACCCATCAGCAAATGAAGAGGCTACATCCCTTGGGTTACATGTAACCCTTGGTGATAGTTCAACTAGAGCAGCCACTACAATTGCAAAACTACCTAGTTTTCCTTTGGATAGTGGTTACATTTCTAAGTCTCTGTTGAAGGCAACCACTGCTAAGGCTACCAAGGTAACCTCTGATGTAGTGGGAAGTCCCCAGAACCAGGAACAAGGGGCATCTAAGGGTGAAGCACATGCTAATGATCTCCTAAATACAACTACCAACTCAGGTAGGAGTTCAGATGAACCTATTAAATAAGGTGATGAACTAAAATACAAAGAATTGACGGAGAGAGTGTCAACACTTGAAACATCTGTTGGTGAGATCAAAAGTCTTGTGCAGCAGTTGTTAGCTATAAAGAGCCAACCCTCTGTCCTAACCACTGCTGATCTGCAACAAGCCCTAGACCCTCTTTTCAGCAACAAAAGCACTTCTCAGATCAACAACATAAACATCAAATGCAGGAAGTAAGAAACATGGTTGAAGCAAGATTCATAAAATACCAGGGCAGATATTAAAGCTATAAAAGCTCAACTTTTCCAAACCACTGGTACTGCTCCACCCTTTGTTATTTTTGTAAACACTGAGGATGATGCCAAAAAGGGGGAGAAACCTTTGGGTCAGAAGAAGCTTAATATTGATGATCAGATGGCAAGGACAACAGTGGATATACCCAGGCCAGATGGTTCAAAGAAAAGGGATTTAACAGATGATATCCTGGCCAGGGAAAATGAGAAGCATAAGAGAAAAAGTGTTTCTTGATGGCAAGGTATTGGTTGAGCAAAAGATTAAGCTATAAAAAGAAAAGGGAGAGGTTGGTACCTCAACAAAGAGGAGACCTGCTAAACAAGTAAGGCAACCAACATCCACACCTCCCAAAACTGAGCCTGCTATAAATCCAACCATTAAAACCTCTGCTTTCCAAAAATCAAGCACACATTCTTCAACTTCCTTACCCACTTCCACCAAAGCAGATGTTACAACAACTGTTGTGCTAACATCTGTTGGCACAGTAGAGGTTGCAGCAGATGCAAACCCATCCACTGCCATGACCATTTTTATACATCCACCAAATATCGACCAACACAAACTCATCCATCATCACCCAAAGTTAAATTCAAAAGGAGAAAGACAACAAAAATTATGAATGAAGAAGAGATCTTTCCTGCTTCTACTCCTCTATCATCACAACCACTGACCTCCACATCAATGCTTCCACCATCCACAACTCAAACCACTGATCCCTTTAAAGTTGTTTCTACAGCAAAATTATATCCTCTTGATTTACCAGTAGTCAGGGCAGAGATTCTAAGCTTCTACTCTGAAGAAAATCCTGATAAAAGAATCACATTATCTCTTGATGGCTATCCAAGACCTGCAAATATTGATGAGTATCATGAACTCAAGTTGAAACAAGCAGAGGATATGGCAAAAAGAGAATCAGCTAGTAAAAGTGATAGAGAGATACAGACCATCATGTCTTCTCAGCTCAGCAAAGCCAGAACATTGTAAAATTTTGTCAAAGACCTGAGTAACAAGCTGTCAGAGAGGGAAGATCAGATCCTTAAAAATGAACTCATTGAGCACATCTTGAAGAACAAGCAATACAAAGCAACAAAGGCACAATTTAAGGATTGGAGTATAGATGAGTTGAGAGAAGAGATTAAAAGAATGCAAGAAATGTTAAAGGATCCTCTCAAAAAGCCAACTCATCCAAACTGGAAACAACATAAGAAAGATATGTCTGACAGAGCTTTGAAGCTTAAGAGAATGAAGGAAGAGTTGATACAAAATCACTATGGTTCAAGGAACCAAGTGATAAGGTGGGGAGAAGCCAGGGTAATTGACACTTACAAGATGTTAGAAGAGAGGAGGAAGAAAGATCCAAGCATGCCTCCTAAACCAATAAATCTCCATCAGATGATGTTCAAAAAGCTCAACACTCCAAAAAGCCTATCTCATTATCTTCCCTCTCCATCCTTGCTTTAAATCAGTTAAAAAGGCAAGAAAAAGTAGACGAAGAAGACAAGAGAGTGTTTGAACACATCAAGGAGGGAATTCAAAACATGGTTAACTATCACACAGATGAAGCTAGTGATAAGCTCAGAGCTCAATTGACAAAGATAGTTTAACAAAAATCTCTCCAAACCTCAATCAATAAAAGTCATCCTAGAAAACCAGAAGACCAAAAAATTCTAAAGTGGAAAGTCGAAAAAGGCTCCCACGAATTGACATTGCTCAAGTCTAATGGTGATGTTGTCAAGATGAGCATGGAGGCTGCATATGAGCTGAATGTAGAAGACCTTCAAGATCTTTTGGATCTGACACTCGAAAAGGACGATGATGAAGTCTCTCTGAATTTTGAATTACAGTGTAAAGGCCAAATCAGGGAACTTCTATTGAGGAATAAAAACCAAGAATAAACAAGTGTTTTGGCATCATCTGTTCCAGGGGGAGATTGTTAGGATCGAACCCTAACAAAGGAACAGATGATAACAAAGCCAAATACACTATCCGAGCTTGGTTCAACTGTCAGTGGTTACAAACCACTGATCAACCTTTACACTGCTTTCCCTAAAGATCTGTTCCTATCATCTGATAGTTCAAGAAATAAAGGTCTGATAGAAGATTCAAGATCAGAGGATAAAGATCAAAGCTTAGCATAGTTTTTCTTTTATTAAATGTAACAGTGCTATGCACTGATAGTATAATTAGAGCAGTGTTTTGGTTAGTTACATTTTGTTAGCAGTCACTATTAACCATGACGTCACAAAATATGCTCAGTGGTTAGATAGTTAGTATAGATGGGTGATCGTTGTAACTATTAACTTTGTCTTCCTGAAAAAGATCATTTCACACTTTATCTTATTTATTTCTTACTATCAAACGATTGTAATTGGCTAAGGGGGAGTTTGTGAATCACATACAAAGTTTACCAAACTTGAAAGCATGATGGTGATGAAAACAAACGACCAATTGCGTGTAGTAAAAGTTTTCCATTAATTCCGCTACATATCGTTCTAATTCAATCCATTTTCCATTCTTTGAAACAAAAACTACAAGTAATTTAAACTTAGATCCTGACACTCCCCTATATACATATATATGGGAGGGATAGAACTAGGGATGGCAAAAATACCAAAGCCCGACGGGTATACCCGAAATCCGACACAAATGGGACGGGTATCGGGTCGGGTATGGGTTTAGTTTTAAAAATTTTCGCGGGTATGAGTCAGGTATGGGATTTGGTGATACCCGACCCGATTACCCAAAACCACATACCCGTTTACCCGAACTATATACAGGATCATATACCCGAATTTTTTAATTTATAATTTTATTTTAGTATGCTCATAATGTGAAAAAATAAATTTTCTTTTAGTATATGTATTTGATAATAGTATTTATATTTTGTATGTTGTGAATTATATACATATAGGTGTAGAAGTATTATAAAGTTATTAGAAATTTATGATAAAACTTATATGTATGTAATGTAATGACCCCGAGATCTATGGACGTGGTTTTTAAAAGACTTAGTTTTGCTATTCAAAAAGGGGTAGCGGCGCAGCTTGTTGCCCGTTTACCATCTCTCTCGATGTAAATTCCCTAATATATTAGTAAAACAATGTACATTTTAAATTTATAATAGTTGTTGCATAAATAAAATTATATAGCAATTATAATAGTAAATATGTGTTTGGAAATCCCAACATATATCTTTTACAAACTAATGGGTATACCCGATACCCGATACCCTCGGGTATACCCGATACCCGATACCCGCGGCCCGACAAATACCCGACGGGGACACGATTTTAAAACCGGGTATGGGTATGGGATTACCAATACCCGACCCGAACCCGACCCATTGCCATCCCTAGGTAGAACGAAAACCTATGTGAGTTACAAAAACTCAAGAAATCTCATCTTCACCATCCATTTAAGAAAATCAAGGGTTGAGATTGATCCTCTTACACTTTTTGTTTTTTTTAAAGATAAAAGTCTACAAAAGCTGTTATACGTAACACGTTGCACTCTCTGGGGGGTTACACGTAACACGTCTGCAAAAAGTGTAACACATGGCAAAAGGAGGTTCATTCATTTGGGTTTCAGAGTTTTCTTAACTAATATGAGAATTCGACTATAATTTATCTATATATATTAAGTATTTCTAGAGTGGAAAATCTTTGCATGTTTCATGGTGAGGTTGTTTTATTTTTGTGTTACGATCTGGTTGGGTTGGTTTTAAGTTTTAACGGGCAAGGCGGGTGGCAAACTAACCAAAATCAATTCAAGTAGGCCCGACCCGACTTGTAACATCTGCGCCGATCACTCAGGTTGGGGTACTCAGGTGTTGGTTTCAAGGTTGTGGAAGCCGAAGAAGTTGTATGCGTGCGCCTGGAAAACAACTTCGGTAACTAACACCAATGGGAGGGATTTCAGGTGGGGTGGTGCAGGTAGGCGAGGTAGCACATTTACGTCGGTTAGATTTTGGTATATTGCGGTTGATGCCCCGAGCCCCCTAAGGTTGGTTGCGGTTTAAGAAATGGATAAAGTAAGTTGGTAAAATTGATTGGGTCATTAGACTGGTTAAAACTGACAATGTTTTGATTTTATGATTTGAGATGGGTTTTCTAAGAATGGATAGTTTGTATTATATGTATACATAATTATAGATTTTAAAGAGAAATTATAAATGTTAAATGATTGATTTCAGTATCTATATCGTACGCCTAACTTAGTAACTTTAAACTCATTTTTAACCATACAATGTATGTGGCAGAGTTGACAATAGGTCACCTGTATAAGACACGATTATGCATGTTTACTAAAAAGTACACTATGTGATTTTTTACCTTTTTAAAAAATAAATAAAATTAGGAGGCTAGGATCCATCATTTCTTCTTCTCACTACATAAAACATACAACTGTGTTATAGAAATGAAATATAAAGTAGTTAAACGAGTTATATTCATTTTTAACACTTGTGTTATTCGCGTTGTCAGAGACCTGTTAAACATGATAAGGTACGATTTGCCAGCCCGTGAAATTGTATATAAATGAAATTGGATGTATAGATTTATTTGGTATGATTAAAACAGTTTGATTGATTTTAACGATTTATGAACACTGAATATAAGCAATTAAACTCTTTTCTACAATAAAGCAATCAAATTCGTCAGAGACCTAATATGATAAGACACGATTTGCCCAGCCCGTGGAATTATATATAAATCAATTGGATGTATAGATTTATTTTTTATTATTTAAACAGTTTGATTGAGTTTAATGATTTATGAACACTGAATATAAGCAATCATTGTAACAACCCGACTTTTTTTCGGTTGTTCCTTACTACCGTTATCTCCCTTTTGTAACCGTTTGTAATCCGGGATCCGAAATATAATGGTTAATCAATTTTAAATACATTTTATACCGCTTATTTAAACGCAATTAATCGCTTAATACTCGCAACGCTCTCACTCGCTCTATCGCACTATTTTTATTTATTTATTTACGCAACGCTTAACGTTTCACTAAAATGCTTAACGTACTTAACCTAACCAAGCTAATTTGCAACAAAAAAATCGTACGAAAATGGCAATTTTTACACGAAAATGGCATTTTTCGCTCGAAAATGGCATTTTTCGCACGAAAATGGCATTTTTGCACGAAAATGAAGCCAGACACTACCTCCCCTCTCTTCTCCTAAAAATACCAACCTTAAACATTCGTGCTCCCTTGCTGACTTTTCGCACCCAAAAGCTCTCCAACTCGTTTTCTATGTTCCAAGTAAGAAGACTAACGTTTTTCATACGAATCACAACGATTTCTACAACGATTTTGCACGAGATTATCTCCGATTTCATCTAAACTTCTCGGTTTACAAAAACCTTCATCTTTTGCATTAAACATTCTGATTTCAACTTAGGATTCACACTTAACCGAGTATATTTGAGTTAGCTTTGGCTTCTCAAGGTAGAAACCTCGTTGTTTCAAACTCACCAAGCACTTATCCTAACAAAACTGCTTTATAAATTGATTTTCACATAAAAACGGAGAACAACCGACTAAGGTTTCGTTCACTAAATAGTGGAATGAAGCATTGCCGAAACCGTTGTGAAATGGACTCAAAAATACATCTGTTTCAGACGAAGTCTCAGTCCCGAACACACCAAGACGCAAGAACAGTCAGTTGTGCTATCTGGACTGGCTCGCGTGAACCATACTTGGTTCACACGGCCCAGTCCGAGTTCATACAAGAGACTCACTCGCTCTACCTCTCTGACGCTAGGCTGATCAATAGCTGAACACTCAATTTCCCGAAGAAAAGACGCGAAAACACTCGATCTTGGACACGAAATAGGCATTTTCGTACGAAATCCCATTTTCGCACGAAAATTTCCATTTTCGCACGAAATAAGCTGTTCCTGCACGACTCTCCGTTCCGACTATTCCAACACTCTGGAAGACTGATGCACTTCTATTTCTACGCACAGGCTAAACCGACACTCTTTCCGCCACTCATCAACTCTCTGTGTTCGCTGTTACGCACCCAAGGTGAGTATACTTGAACCCTTTTTCGCTTAAACGCACTTTTGGGTGTTACATACGTTCTCTATATCAAAACACACTACACACAACGCTAAACTCTTTAAACGCTAACCGCTCTTGCATGTTATACGTGAATCGCTGAATGTTTGTTTGCTTTGTGTAAATGATGAGGACTCGCAGACCACCCTTAGCAACAATAGTACTATACTTTGGACTCAGCACCCGATTGGTTCGGGGGTTGTTAAGGCTCGCATACTAACTTTACGAGCGTGGTCACTGTTGTGAACACGTATCACGCATACTCCACCTCGCAGTCGTGTTGGTTAGCTTGTATCATTATTGTTAGCATACTTAGAGTCACTTCTCTACGTGTTACATGCTAGTTATGCGTAAACGCTTTATCGCTATTATTATGCTATTAAACCTGTGTACTCACATTTACTTATTGTATTGACTTTTATTTTAACGTATGTGACAGGTTGATGGTTCTATGCTGCAACGGGTTAGGGCCTTATCCTTAGAAACTCATAATAAAAATCTAGTTGTCGAACCATTTTTTGTTTGAGAATATTGAATTTTGTAATGACTATGGAATGAATATTTGTTGATTGTATGGGAAATTAACGTTATATCTATTGTCATCTCAAAATAGTTGTTATGGATTCTCTTGGACAATCTGGTTCGCTTAGTTCCCCGATGATTCCGCCATCGGTTAGGGTGTGACAGTTTGGTATCAGAGCCATAACTATAGGGAATTAGGTAGAATTGCCATGTTCGACCTAGTCTATAGTCTAAGTACCAAATTAGACCGCTCTTCGACTTAAATACTTAAACTACTTGTCTTAAATGCTTACATGCCTTTCCTAAGGCTAACACAATGTACACGCTTGAAAACGCCCGTATAGCACAAACGAGTGATTGTGTCGAGATTAGGTGTGAAAACCAAGAACTCTCGATAAGATCACTCACTCCGCATATTATTTACTGCACGAGATTCTTTCGTTAAGTTAGGAGTGATATCAATATCTTGACGAATATCTCCACCTCTATTTCAGTGGAACTCCCGACGTGTTCGGTGAAAACCACAAACATGGAACGAAGTTATTAAATTAGGGGTGAAACCCGCATCTTAATAACTAATTCCACTCGTGGATTTTCAATCTCACCAAAGTCTCGACTATTTCGATGACTCGAGATACGTAGTAATCGAAAGGGTAATGCCGTTAGCCGCGAGGCGGTGAGAGCATTCACCTATTAGGCCAAAGCGTGTGCCCGAACTCAAAGGAATGTTCAAACTACTTTGGGTAGTCACTGTCTCAAAACCCTGGACGCTCCATTTGTTCGTCGGTGGGGAAGCAAGTTCGGGCGAACTTGCTTAGTCAAGTTCGGCCGAACTTGACTTCCACAATACAATCTCAAGTGAACTTGACTCTAAACATCATAAAACTTTGTATTTTGGTCGTGTGTTCGATTCTAACCTATACAATATTCAACACATGCTCAATCTAGCCTATTCGACAAGTGACGAACACAAAGTGCACAAACAGATTCCCCCTTGTTCCTTACTGTCGAATCTTGGTCTTCAAACGTGAGCCGTGTTTGAATATTCTGCAACTTCAATCAAGGTATCTGCCGATGTCGTCAAAACGCGTCAACAAATTCCCCCTTAATTGATGATCCGGGTTTGCATTATCAACATCTAGTTCCCCCTGAAATCTCCAGCTCAGATATTTGTTGCACAGTTTCCAACCTCCTCTGATTTGCTTGACCAACAGATTATCTTGAATAGACACCAATTTGAAGCTCATCAATGTAGCTTCTCCATTTCAACTTTAACCACATCCGCGTTCAGTTTAGCGCATATCTCCAATGCTCGATCTTCCGATCTTCAAAACTCAACCGACAATTGATAGAAACTTCAAAATACCACACTGGTAAACTTCAAATCAATGTTTACCCGCAAAAATCTGAAATCCCAATTTCCGTAATCACTCCTGATCAGCAAATCGGTAATCTTTTTCAATCAGTAAATCTTCATCGGAACCAAATAATCTGGTAACACTTCGACTCTGACAAACATTCGTCCGCGATCAAAATCACATTCTTTTCTTTAGTCAAAATGTCAGATATATAGCTATCTCCGGTAGACCAGCGCCACTTAATCACCAAACATCATCCAACGGCGGTTAGTCCAAAGAGAAGAATGATTCATATGCTTGAAGACTAAAAATAATGGCAACCAAAGGTTATCATCAGATTTCCTTGGTAATTTTGAAACCATTCGTCTTCAGAGCTAGTCACTAATTCCTAAGATCATCACCGAACGTTATGAACGTCCTCAGTTCCTCACTAGTACTAATGACTGCTAATCCAGCTAACTGTTCCTTCACCGAAGATCAGGACTCTAACCCTTAAGCATCAATCTGAATCATGATCTGAATAATCTGAACTTCCTGTGATCACAAAATCCCAAATGGATAATCTCTTTCGTCAGTAACTGGTACATTTCTTTGTCTGGAAGATCCGATCCTATAAATCATCTTCCTTAATCATGGTACCGCGTAAAACCCAGGGCAACTGAAACTACAAAGCATCCTTATCTCCTGGCGGTTAGTCCAGTCAATAATTCATGTGCAAAGCAGAGTTAAAGATAGGCAGTCGTGTGTGCTTCCAAACCATATGCGCGACTCAGGTGTCAATCCACAACCATGACCGCAGAATCTGATAAACAACTCCTCCAAGACTCAGTTATGTAACCACCTGCTTTCAAACTAGACATCAACTTGATCAATTTACAAATGAATCTCAAATCTCTGTATTTCCCGGTCAATTTGTAGTCGGAAACCACCCGAATACTGTTGCAGTGTCACGAATTTCAAAAATGTTAGAATCTTCAAATTTTGAAAATTTTTTATTCCCCCTCATTTTTGCAAATTCTGACCATACCAATTTTTTCACTGAAATTCCCCCTCAAATCCGGAATTTTCAGTTTTCATCAAATGCGGAATTTAACTTTAGGCCTTTCGGTAGTCTTCAACTCTAATGACCACCAAATTGCTTTGGAATCAATGACTACCCTCTCATCTTCAACCATCTCTAACCTCATCATCTCAGCCTCTCTCTAAGGCCTCCGACGGTGTCCCCGAATAGTCAGTATCGGACGTTAAAATTTCGAAAAAAATTTATATCACCAAATTTTTTCTGGACACCCGTCTCATTAAACCGAACAATAAATTTTTTCAATGCCTTTTTTTAGGCATCCTGACAAGTTCGGGCGAACGTGTATATGCTAGTGAGACAAGTTCAGGCGAACTTAGTCAAATTGTAACAAGTTCGGGCGAACTTGGTTGGCCACCACCAAGTTTGGGCGAACTTGCATGAAATAGACAAGTTCGGGCGAACTTGTGCTTAATTTCAAAGAAAATCAGTCAAGTTCAGGCGAACTTGATGAAAATTCATGAAAAACTTTGTCAAGTTCGGGCGAACTTGATGAAAAGTCTTGAAAAACCATGTTAAGTTCGGGCGAACTTGACATCGACAGGTCAAGTTCGGGCGAACTTGGTCTCACAAATCGGCCATTTTTCACATTTTTCGATCCAAAATACTTATTTCTTTGAATTTCGAGATGATTTCACCATATATATGGTCGAAATTGGTTTTCTAACAATCCTATCCATTCAATTTTGGATTTTGTCCGTGGATTGTAGGTTTATTTCATGATATATGTCTAAAACCCCTCATAATGTCCATAAATGTCTAAATTCATGAGCGTAGGTGATAACCGTAGCTCTGATACCAATTGAAGGTCCGTGACCAGGCGGTTCTAGACGGAAGTTAGTGGATAAACCTAAACCGATTCGGTAGAATGTTATTACAGAAAGGAATAGAAACAGAATGCAGTGGAAGTCTTCATTCATACCGAAAGAGTATACATCTTTATAAGTCCAGCTGCCGGAGTTCCTGGAGAGAATCCGGCAGCACCTCCCCGTAGGGATGCCAAAAACTAAATGACAAATGAACCACACACCTATATATAGTATGTCAAGTTCGTTGGTGGGGAAGCAAGTTCGGGCGAACTTGCTTAGTCAAGTTCGGCCGAACTTGACTTCCACAATACAATCTCAAGCGAACTTGACTCTAAACATCATAAAACTTCGTATTTTGGTCATGTGTTCGATTCTAACCTATACAATATTCAACACACGCTCAATCTAGCCTATTCGACAAGTGACGAACACAAAGTGCACCAATACTGCGATCACCGATTTTACGCATCATCGAGTTTTATTATTAATTATATGTTTAAATTTGTGAAATTTTACGCTTCACCGATTTCTCATTCTATTGCTTTTCGCTTTACGAAAATACGCACAACTCGCACAACTCCGTAATCTAAAACGCTAATTAATCGCAAACAAAACTAAAACGCTCAACCCTCTTACGTGAATGTCCTCATACGCGGTATTACTCGCTTATTACGCTTATACTACGCTTATCTCATACGCGCTTTGCATGATTTGATTGAAGGTGAATACGTGCAAAATATGTGCTTATGTATTATGAGTCGGCATGATTATGTGCTTATGTGATTATGTGTTGATGTGATTACGTGATTTTGTGCCTTATGTGAATAATAATAATAATAAGTATATGGTGTAAAATGCAAACTTTTTAAAACAAAACCCATTATAATCGAATCTCATCCAATCTTTGTCCTTAGACGGCTTCCATGGGATCTCACACTCGCCGCAACGCCCAGAGGAACAATGCCGACAAGCGAATTGCCTCACTCGTGACCAACCAGATGGCCAAGGTAATTCCCCAGATTGTTAGCGAGATCCAGGCTGTTAGCAGCAATTCATCTGTGGACTCTAAGGCGATGCCCCAAAATCTCGGTTGAGTTTCAAGCAGTTTAAAGCCTGCGGTCCTGCAGCATTCACAGGCGAACACGGACCAATCAAGATGTTTCACTGGTTCGACTCGATCGAAGTCACATTCAGGCAAAGCGGATGTCCTGAAAATCTCTGCACCGTCAACGCCACTGGAGTCTTTCAGTCAAGGGCACTTGACTGGTGGACCGCCGAGCGCAACAGGCGCGGTAATGATGAAGCTTACGCTCTCGTGTGGGAAGAACTTAAGGAGCTCATGATCAAGGAGTTTTGTCCACACACGAAGTCCAAAAGCTGGAAAATGAATTTTGGGACATCAAGCAAGTTGTTGGTGATAACACAGGACTCACTGCTCACTTTAAGCAACTCAGCATCATCTGTCCAGGCCAGATGGACACCACCAAGAAAGCCATCAAAAAGTATCTCCGCGCTCTCCCAGACTATGTCGCCGACTTTGTTCAAGCAGCGAGACCGACTACTATTGAGGAAACTTACCAACTCGCAGCCGAGATCAACGACAAGCGAGTCCTGGCTGGAGCTTTCAAGGTTACAACCAAGAACCTCAGCCAAGCCACTGTTGAGCCAAGCGTCGACGCCACACCATCTCAAGCCTCCAAGTCAAATTGTCAGAATCGCAAGCGAAAGGGCAACAACAAGAACTGCGCAGTAGTCCCAACACCAAACTCCCAGTCTCACCAAACTGCTACTCCCAACGCACCAGCTGCTAAGCGTGCGTATACTGGTCCTCACCCTCTGTGCTCTAAGTGCACATATCATCACACGGTTGGAGAAAAGTGCCGCTTTTGTGCCAACTGCAATATCTATGGGCACTTCACGGTGCACTACTGCACTAGTCCACGTCAGCAAGCTCCTCTCGCTCTCGTAGCACCGCCAGCCCCTCTCAATGTTATGCTAGTCAATCAAGCTCCGCAAGCACCATCTGCACAAGCACGTGCGTGCTACGCATGTGATGATCCAATCCACTTCAGCAATGTCTGCCCGAATCGTGTTGTGAAACAAGAACTGCAGCAACAGCAGCCTCAACAACAGCCACAGCAGCAACAACAACCACAGGCTGTGCGTGGAAGAGCTTTCAACATAAACCACCGTCAGGCTCAGAACGACAACAATGTTGTCAATGGTACGTTCCTCATTAATGGTATTTATATTTCTCGCTTATTTGATACTGGAGCTGATAAATGTTTTGTATCGTTGGAATTCGAAAAGCTTCTGAAATGTAAACGCGCTAACCTCCCAAAGACCTTTGACGTCGAAATCGCCGCCGGAAGAACCATTACTGTTAACTCCGTTCTACGTGATTGTACTCTCGAATTCAACAACCACAGCTTCCCGATCGATCTCATACCTATGCAACTAGGTAGCTTTGATGTCATAGTAGGCATGGATTTCCTTCGTAAAAACTGTGCCGAAGGTGTCTGTCATGATAAAATGACTCGTTTTCACCTTCCAATCGGTGATCAGCTACATGTTTATGGCGATGTACCCTTAAAATAATTGAAGCTTATGTCATGTGTCTAAGCGAACAAGTACTTGCGCAAGGAGTACAATACTTTCCTAGCCCATATTGTGAAAGTCCGGAGAGTGAGAAGAAAACCTGGAAAGACATACCCATTGTTAGTGATTTTCCTAAAGTCTTTTCCGACGAATTACCCGGTTTACCCCCTACCGTGATGTCGAGTTTTGTATTGATCTAGTTCCCGGTGCTACACCTGTCGCTAAAGCTCCCTATCGCCTTGCACCATCCGAAATGCGCTACCTAGCCAACTTCAAGAACTTCTTGATAAAGGCTTTATACGCCCGAGCACATCACCTTGGGGCGCACCCGTCCTTTTTGTGAAAAAGAAGGATGGATTGTTCCGAATCTGCATCGACTATAGGGACTTAACAAGCTTACAATTAATACCCTCTTCCTCGAATCGATGATTTATTTTACCAACTCCAAGGTGTTTTCGAAGATTGATTTACGTTCCGGATATCACTAGCTACGTGTACATGAGCAAGAAATTCTGAAAACCGCCTTTCGTACTCGCTATGGCCATTATGAATTCGTGGTCATGCCTTTTGGACTCACAAACGCGCCTACGGTCTTCATGGATTTGATGAATCGTGTGTGCAATGCCTTTTTGGATCGTTTTGTCATTGTATTTATTGATGATGTCCTTATCTACTCGAAGTCCAGAGCCGAACACGCGCGACATCTTTGTATAGGTCTTAAACTTCTTCAAGGAAACCGTCTTTACACCAAGTTCTCCAAGTGTGAATTCTAGCTTAATGAAGTTCAATTTCTCTGTCACGTCATCAACGACCAAGGAATCTACGATCCCGCCAAGATTGAAGCTGTAAAGAGTTGGAATACTCCAAAGAATCCGTCCGAAATCTGTTCCTTTTTGGATTGGCAGGTTACTACCGCCGATTCATCGCCGATTTCTCAAAAATCATTGTACCTCTTACCTCTTTAACTCATAAGGATAAACCTTTCGTTTGGGGTTCCAAACAGGATGAAGCCTTTCAGACTCTCAAGCGTATGCTTTGCGACGCTCCCATTCTCGCACTTCCCGACGAAGACGACAATTTCGTCGTTTATTGCGATGCCTCTAACCTAGGTCTCGGTTGTGTTCTCATGCAACGAGACAAGGTTATTGCGTATGCGTCTCGACAACTAAAAATCCATGATAATAACTACACTACCCACAATCTTGAGCTCGGTGTAGTTATTTTTGCGTTAAAGATATGGTGACACTACCTTTATGGTACAAAGTGTACGGTCTTCACCAACCATATTCACCGACCATAAGAGCTTACAACACATCTTTAACCAGAAAGAACTAAACATGCGCCAACGCAGATGGATTGAACATCTCAACGAATATGATTGTGAGATATGCTACCATCCCGGTAAAGCGAACGTCATAGCCGATGCTCTTAGTCGACGAAGCTATGTGTATAGCATTCATGACGTTCAAGCCCAGAATAAACTCGAAACCCTGATTCGCGAAACCCAGCACGCATGTTTCATTGAGAATACCTTGTATGAGGAAATAAAATGTGGTGCCGAAACCCAGCTGGAGAATAAGTCTAACGGGATCCATTACTTTCTGAATCGCATTTGGATCCCTAGCCGCAATAACCTTCAAGAGTTACTGATGACCGAAGCCCATAAGTCTCGATATTTCATTCACCCCGGTACCGACAAGAGGTACCAGGACCTCCGTTCTAGGTATTGGTAGCCGAGCATGAAAAAGGATGTCGCTCTGTATGTTTCGAAATGCTTAATTGTGCGAAAGTTAAAGCCGAACATCAACGTCCCTCTGGCTTACTCGAGCAACCCGATATCCCGATGTGGAAATGGGACAGTATAGCTATAGATTTTGTTACAAAACTCCCTCGCACCACTTCTGGTCACGATAGCATTTGGGTTATCGTTGATCGCCTCATGAAATCTGCTCATTTTATTTCCATACGAGAAGACTATAAGGTAGAACGATTGACGAAGTCATCTGTCGACACGGGATGCCTCGTGACATCATCTTTGATCGCTACGGTCGCTTTACTTCACGTCTCTGGAAACTTTTCAATCCGCACTCAGTACGACTCTAAACCTTAGTAGCGCGATCCAACCCCAGACCGACAGTCAGACGAAACGTACGATTCACACCCTTGAAGACATGTTTCGATCATGTGTTATAGATTTCGGTGGTAATTGGATTCACATTTACCTTTAATAGAATTTTCGCACAATAACAGTTATCATACTAGTATTCAAATGGTACTATTTGAGGCACTATACGGTAGAAAATGTCGATCGCCAATTGTTTGGCACGAGATCGGAGAAGCACAGGTCACCGGTCCCGAGTTATTCAAGAGACGACAGACAAGATTATCCAAATTACAGACAATCTTCTGAAAGTTCGCAGTCGTCAAAAGAGTTACGCCGATAAACGTCGCAAGCCCCTGCAATTCGAAGTTGGAGATCACGTTCTCTTAAAGGTTTCACCTTGGAAAGGAGTGATCTGATTTGGAAAGAAAGGGAAACTAGTGCCACGATACGTGGTTCCCTTTAAGATTCTGGAAAGAACTGGCAAAGAGGCCTACCGACTCGAATTACCAGAAGAACTCAACAATGTACACCTGAGTTTCCATGTCGCAAACCTCAAAAAGTGTTTAGCTGAAGGAAATCTTCATGTGCCACTTGAAGATTTGCAAATAAATGAGACTCTACACTTCGTGGAAAAACCAGTAGAAATCATAGACCGAGAAACCAAGAAGCTCTGACGCGGTCGCATTCCCATTGTGAAGGTCAGGTGGGAAGGCAAACACGGCGCCGAGTTCACTTGGGAACTCGAAATTGATATAAAGGCTAAATATCCACATCTCTTTGTTACTTCTACTACTTAAATTTCGGGACGAAATTTCCTAAAGTAGGGGTGACTGTAACAACCCGACTTTTTTTGGTTGTTCTTTGCTACTGTTATCTCCCTTTTGTAACAGTTTGTAATCCGGGATTCAAAATATAATGTTTAATCTATTTTAAATACATTTTATAACCGCTTAGTTAAACGTAATTAATCGCTTAATACTCGCAACGCTCTCACTCGCTCTATCGCACTATTTTTATTTATTTATTTACGCAACGCTTAACATTTCACTAAACGCTTCACGCACTTAACATAACCAAGTTAATTTGCAAAAAACAATCGTACGAAAATGGCCATTTTCGCATTTATTCGCACGAAAATGGCCATTTTCGCACGAAAATGGAGCCAGACACTACCTCCCAACTCTTCTCCTATAAATACAAACCTTAAACATCCGTTCTCCCTTGCTGACTTTTCGCACCAAAAAGCTCTCCAACTCGTTTTCTCTGTTCCAAGTAAGAAGACTACGTTTTTCACACGAATCACAACAATTTCTACAACGATTTTGCACGAGATTATCTCCGATTTCATCTAAACTTATCTGTTTACGAAAACCTTCATCTTTTTCATAAAACTTTCTGATTTCAACTTAGGATTCCACATTAACCGAGTATATTTGAGTTAGCTTTGGCTACTTAAGGTAGAAACCTCGTTGTTTCAAACTCACCAGGTGTTTAGCCTAACAAAATTGTTTTATAAATCGATTTTCAAAACGGACAACAACCGACTAAGGTTTCGTTCACTAAATAATGGAACGAAGCATTGTTGAAACCGTCGCGAAACGGACTCGAAAATACATCTGTTTCAGACGGAGTCTCGGTCCCGAACGCACCAAGAGGCAAGAACAGTCACCTGTGTGATCTTGAATGGCTCGCGTGAACCATACTTGGTTCACACGGCCCAGTCCGAGTTCATACAAGAGACTCACTCGCTCAAAAGACCTCTCCGACGCTAGGCTGATCAGTAGCCTAAGGTTGGAGGGATGAACACTCGATTTCCCAAAGAAAAGACTCGAAGACACTCTATTTTGGACACGAAACAGGCATTTTCATACGAAATTCCATTTTCGCACGAAAATACCTCGCACGAAAATTCCATTTTCGCACTAAATAAGCTGTTCCCGCACGACTCTCCATTCCGACTGTTCCAACACTCTGGAAGACTGATGCACTTCTGTTTCTACGCGCAGGCTAAACAGACACTCTTTCTCCCCACTCATCAACTCTTTGTGTTCGTTGTTACGCACCCACGATGAGTATACTTGAACCCTTTTTGTTTAAACGCACTTTTGGGTGTTACATACGTTCTCTATATCAAAACACACCACACACAATGCTAAACTCTTTATGGATTCTCTTGGACAATCTGGTTCGCTTAGTGCCGCGCCCCGATGATTCCGCTATCGGTTGGGGTATGACAATCAAACTCTTTTCTACGATTAAACAAGGTTAATAAATTGGGTAAAGTTATTCTACAAAGTCTTCTAAAAATGAGAAGAATACAAAGATACAACGGACTGCAAAACAGAACACAATGTCAAAAAAATAGAACACAGTGTCGAGAAATATAACACAATGTCGAGGACAAAAACTCCCAATGAGTCGCAAAAAATACAATGACGCAAATATAGAAAAGACACAATGCTAAATAAAAAGACACATTAATCTCGACTAAAGTTTTTAAAATATACAAGCTAAAAATCCAAAAGCAAAAACCTAAAATCTCATATCGTAGAGTTCGATGAGACGATTCTAATGCCGCTTGAATGAGTTTAATCGGAGTTCGTTTGATACCATTCCCAAGACTTCATATTTTTTAAATACTATGTACTTGTTCCTAACCAAATTCAATAACAAGTTTTACAATTGGAATTGTTTACATTTTTTTTAAAGTATGATTAAAAATAAAATTTATTGTAATGTTTTATAATAATAGTAAAATAAATTTACCACAGAGAAGTGTTAGTTATATCTATATAGTTTTCTTATATATATAGTTTATCTCTATTTATTTAGATCAAAAATGTTCTATTAAGAAATAACTGAGGTTTAGTTAATATTCTTTCGATAAATACCCTAGCTTATATAGATATTCCAAAAAGATTAATTTAGTTTGTGTTTACAATATTTATATAAGAATTTATCATGTCATATTTAAGAAAAAAAACATTTATATCAATAATGGTGAAGGCAGCATTTAATGTTTGGTTTATTATTGATTCCAAAGACAAACCACAACAGACACAAGTGACCCCTATGTGTTTCCCTTCTCATTGCCTTTTCAAAGACATGTTATCGAAGAACATTTTTCCATATTTAAAAAAAAATAATCATATTTTTAGTTACTTTTATATAATATATATTAAGTTAATTTTAATATTTTTAATAAAGTTTATATAGCGAATGAATTTATATTCAGAGGATACTAATAAGTTAAATAATAGATATTTTTTTTAAGAAATAGTATTCCTACAAGTGTTTGAAAAAACCAAATGTATTACATTATATTTGAAATAATCATTTGTATTTAAAGAAAGGTTAAAAAAAGTAGTTTTTTTTTCTTAATACGTATCCAAAATTTAAGAAAAATAAGTGACTTTGAACACAAAGAAACAAGGTTTTAATTTTGCAGGCTAAAAAAACATAATAACAAAATAATGAGAATGTCTAAAGAAAAAGGCGCAAAGAAGAAGTTGGGTTGCTTTACTTTTACTAGCTATAGGTCAATATAACCAAAAGCAAACCAAGATGGCAAGATGCATAGATTTGAAACAGGTTTTTCAACTTTTTTTCTATCTTTTTTTGTTTTAGCACCAATTCAAAACACATGCCTAATTTTACTGTTTAATAATATTGAATTGCACATGATTCCCGTTCTTGTTACACATTTATGTGCTTAATTTGATATTGGAGGTAAATTACATAAAGTATCTAAATAGGCAGTATTGATTTTATGTGATACACACAAATATATTTGCATTAGTTACATAGCATTTTATACTTACTTTTTATGGGTTGTATATGTGTCATAACTTTTTATGTGTGATATATGTGTCCATGACACTCGAGAGGTAACCAATTCAAATCAAAATTTCTAACAGTGACAAACAAAAAATCAAAATAAATTAACCAATGTATGTTGGTCCTCTTTTTGTTTGCATTTCTTTTAACAACTAGCTTTGTGGAGAGGGGCAAAGTTTTATTGGGGTCGGGTGCCTCGGGCCCTACTAATTTTTCTTTTATAGTGTTAATTTTACTGAAAATTTTCAAAAAAATGTAGTGTAAAATATTGGATTTTTAAAAGTCCAACCCCCATTAATTCGGATTTTGGGAGTCCGGCGGCCACTGAGTTTTCGTTCAAACTCCCCAAATTTTCTTATACCTAATCACTTATCTGTAAAAATCTAACAATCATCAATACCATTATACCATTAGGTCATCTATAAAAATATAACAATCATCAATACCATTATCCCATTAGGTCATAAACAATACATAGTATATCTAAGCAACATAAAACATACCCCCTTATATGATATACGCGCTTCTCTATCTAAAACCAACTATGAATTATGTATTTGTGTGAGAAAGATAAATGAAGTAATGAGTAAGGATAGATGTTGTGGGTCAAAAAGGTTAAAAAGATATGATAAGGGTAATGGCCAGCTTTAAAGGATGATGCTGGTTGCCATCTCAAAAGAAGGTAAAGTTGACAACTTACAAGATTCTTAAATCAATTTTAAAACTAAAACAAACATGATTGGTGTATCTTCATTCGTGTAATACATATATCTAGGAATGAGTTTTGCATCTTACAAATATCAAAAGCACTGATTTTAAAATTACGAAAAATGTTACTTGTATCGGTACTGAAATTGCTCGATACAGTACGCTACCGCTATGATACGGTATTTGAAGAAAAATCAACACAAAATACTAATGCCAAATCAAAAGTACCGATCCCGAAAACAAATGCAAAAATTGAGTACTAAAAATGACTTGATACAATAAATTCAATACATGTACTGGTTCAGTTTTAGTACCTAATACCATTTGCCCATCCATATATATATATATATATAGTAGGGATCCTAAGAGAAGTCCACTCTATTTGAGAAACTTGAGAAGCATTCTGGACCACACGTTTTCCCTAAGCTTTTCTAACATACACATATGTATAGTTTAAAATTGATTATATACATATATGTATATTGAATTATACACATATGTATATAGTCAATTTTAAACTATACATATGTGTATATTACGAAAAGTTTAAGGAAAATGTGTGGTCCAGAATGCTTCTCAAGTTTCTCAATTAGCCTAGTGCTTCTCACATGATCCTAATCTTATATATATATATGGGAGAGTTATCTTGAGAACGCTAAATATTGCGAGAATCGTGAGAACGAATGAAAAAACCAATCAAAACCAATTTTTTTAAATACAAACCCGATTGTAATTAAAATGCAACATTATAAAAAGGATTTACAACATCAAATAATTCATTTTTCCTTTTAAAACCACTCTTAGTAGATTTTTTACACATGTGTAAATACAACAAATTTACACATATGTAATGGTAAACTTACACATGTGTAAATTTTATTTATTTCCGAAAACATGTAAATTTAAACATGTAAATTAAATTTTTAACATTGTATTCGAATAATAATGATAAGTGCAAAAAGAATTTTGAATTTGAAATGTTTTGGACCAAGTTTTTGCGTTTTTTTCATTCGTTCTCACGGTTCTCGCGATATTTAGCGTTCTCATTTAAACTCTCCACTATATATATATATATATATATATATATATATATATATATATATTAGGGGAAGGATAAAACGAAAACTCACTTGAGTTGATAAAACTCAAAAAACTTTATAAAAACCCAATGTAACGTTTTTATTTTTTTTTCTAAAAAAATAAAGAAATGTAACATACATATATTTGAACATTTTTTTATAAAAGAAACACAAAAAAACACCAAGTAGTTTATTTTTTAAAAAATATTAAAAAATTCATGTTACATAATATATATGTCCAAAAAAAATGTAACATATAAATTTTGAACATTTTTTTTAAAACAAGTAGGTGCTTTTTACATTTTTTTATAAAAATGTTCAAATACATTAATGTCACATTCCCCTAAGTTGTTTAGAAAAAAAATAAAAATGTTAAACAGGGTTTTCTTAAGTTTTCTCAACTCAAGTGAGTTTTCGTTTTATCTTTCACCTATATATATATATATAGTGAGATTCATTGGAGAACACTAAAAAGTGAAGAACAGGGAAACATTTTAAAAATTTAACTTAACATGTTAAATATCAATTTTTTTTAAATTTTTTTCGACGTTTCTTCTTATAAATAATTGTAGAAGCATTTTTAATAAAAAAATTCAAAAACTAAAAATATAAAAAAAGTTAAAAAAGGCTAATTTTTTTACTAAAATTATTTTTTTTATTTCGAATAGTTTCTACCCATTTTTATAAGGAACAGCGCTGAACTTTTTTTTTTTAAAAATTGATTTTTAACATGTTAAGTTAATTTCATAAGATATATATATATTTTAACTGTTTTTTAAATATTTTTAGTTTTTTTTTTAAATGCTTCTACATGTATTTATAAGAAAAGGCGGCGAAAAAAATTTAGAAAAAAATAAATCTTAACATGTTAAGTATAACTTTTAAGAGTGTTCCCAGGTTCACTACTTTTTTAGTGTTCCCCAATGAACCATATATATATATATATATATTATATATATATAGGAGGGTTTAAATGAGAACGCTAAATATCACAAGAACCGTGAGAACGAATGAAAAAACCACGATAACTTGGTCAAAAACATTTCAAATTCAAAATTTCTTTTTACACTTATCATTATTATTCGAATACAATGTTAGAAATTTAATTTACACGTCTAAATTTACGTGAATTCCTAAATAAAGAAAATTTACACATGTGTAAGTTTGTCAGTTATACATGTGTAAATTTGTTTTATGTACACACTAGGTTAGAACCCCGTGTAATACACGGGTCGAATAAATGTAATTTTATATACGAAATAATAAAACAATACATCTTTAAGAAAACTCGTTTATTACACGAGTTTTATAAATGTAATTTTATATATTAAATAATCAAAAAAGTTATATCCTTGAGAACCTCGTGTATTACACGGGTTGAATAAATGTAATTTAAATACCAAATAATAAAACAAAATATCTTTGAAAACCTCCTTTAATACACGGGTTAAATAAATGTAATTCTATATATTAAATAATAAAAATAATTATATCTTTAAGAACCGTGTGTATTGTACAGGTTGAGTCAATGTAATTTACATACCAAATAAAAAAGTTATATCTATAAAAATATCATATATTACATATGTTAAATGAATGTAATTTTATATAGTAAATAATAAAAAAAATTATTGAATAAATCTACCAATCAAAATGAATTAAAGAAAGTGAAGAAACAAAGTGCATTCTCTTTTGGTGTTGAAGCATGACAATGAATTTGAAAAGTATAAATAATATATTAATCTTTATCTTTATAAGCAATTAAACGTTAGTATATTTTTTTAACTTAACAATTAATATATTGTTAACAATTATCTTTGTCAATGTCATCCAAATCTCTTCTACAAATTTTAAAATTTAAATTTAATATTATCAATAATCGACTTTCCATACTAAATATTTATTTAGGCGGAAAAAGAGAATTGAGAACGCACTATAGGCCGCCACGTGTCCCTCAATTGGTTTCTTTTATTATATGTATAAATGTGTAAAAAATCTAATAAGCGTGATTTTGAGAGAATAAATGAATTATTTGATGTTGTAAATTCTGTTTTTAATGTTGTATCTTAATTACAATAAGGTTTGTATTAAAAAATTTCGGTTTGATTGGTTTTTTCATTCGTTCTCACTTGCAATATTTAGCGTTCTCAAGATAACCCTCCCATATATATATATATATATATATATATATATATATATATATATATATATATAGTGTGTGTGTTAGGTTCATTGTGGAACACTAAAAAAGTGGGGAACCGACTCAAACGAACTCCGATAGGACTCATTCCAGCGGCGTTGGAACCGGCTCGTCGAACCCTAACTAGGATCTTTTAACTCTAACACCTAAACCCTAACACCTAAACCCTAAATATATTAGGGTTTAGATTTAGGGTCTTATATTAGGGTTTAGCCCTAGGGTTTAGCTGTAGGGTTTAGTTTTAGGGTTAATCATTAGTATCTAGGGTTTAGCTTTAGGGTTTAGCTTTAGGGTTTAGCCTTTAGGGTTTAGCTTTTAGGGTTTATAGCTTAGATTTTACGATTTAGCTTAGGTTTTAGCCCTATTTTTTAGCTTTAGGGTTTAGGGTTTATGTGTTAGGATTTAGGTTTTAGGGTTATAGAGATCCTGGTTAGGGTTCGACGAGCCGGTTCCAACGCCGCTGGAATGAGTCCAATCGGAGTTCGTTTGAGTCGGTTCCCCATTGTTCCCACTTTTTTAGTGTTCCACAATGGACCTTCCCATATATATATATATATATAATACACACACACACATAGGGATCGTTCAAGAGAGAACCAAGCTGAGTTGCGAGAACCATTCTCCACCAATAAGATAATGACAACCAAAAGGGTATTATAGTCATTTAATCCAAACCATCAAATCATCTCTCTCCTTATTAAAGTCACTTTTAAAGTCTTTTCAATTTCTCCCTTTTCAATTTCTCTCTCCTCTTTTTATTATTTTGTAAAAAAATTATAAAAAACTTTTTGTAAAAAGAAGTTTAAATTGGGGTGAAAAAACGGGGTGTAAAAAACGAGACGAAAAACCGGCGTAAAAACAATTTAAAATGCACGCGTAAAATGCACATGTAAAAACCGGCGTAAAAAAGGTTTTAAAATGCACGTGTAAAAACCGGCGTAAAAAAGTTTTAAAACCGGCGCGTAAAAAAGTTTATAACATGCGCATAAATAAAGTTTAAAATGCACTCGTAAACCGCGCGTAAAAAAAGTTTTACACCGGCGCGTAAAAAAAGTTTAAAACCGCTTGTAAAAAAATTTTAAATCGGCACGTCAAAAAGTTTCTATACTGGCGTGTAAAAAAAGTTTAAACCCGCGCGTAAAAAAAGTTTTAAACCGGCGCGTAAAAAAAGTTTTAAACCGCGCGTAAAAAAAGGTTTAAACCGACACGTAAAAAAGTGTATACCGGCTCGTAAAAAAAGTTTAAACCGCGCGAAAAAAAGTTTTTAACCGGCGCGTAAAAAAAGTTTAAACCCGCGCGTAAAAAAGGTTTTAAACCAGGGCGTAAAAAAAGTTTATAATGGGCGCGTAAAAAAGTGTAAACCGGCGCGTAAAAATTTTTTTTTGAACGGCGCGTAAAAAAAGTTTATATACCGGCGTGTAAAAAGTTTAAACCCGCGCGTAAAAAAACGGCGCTTAAAAAACGGGGCGTAAAAAAACGGCGCGAAAAAATGAGGCGTAAAAAACGAGTCGTAAAAAACGGGGCGTAAAAAACGGCGCTAAAAAACGGCGCGAAAAAACGGGGCGTGAAAACGGCGCGTAAAAAAATCGGGCGTAAAAACGATCACGTAAAAAAACGTAAAAAAACGCTCGTAAAAATGTTTTTTTGTAAAAAAAATCTTGAAAAACATCGTTTTTTGTAAAAGAACCGATTTCAAAATGTTTTTTAATAAAAAAAATTCTGATTTTAATAAAAAACAATAAATATAATAAAAATAATAATAAAAAACAATAAATAAATAAGACAAAAAAACAAATTTGCCAAACTAACATTTTAGCATTAAAATATAAAAAACATAATAAGACAAAAGAATTTAATATTACTTTTAATTACTTTTAATCTCATCCATCTATCATATAAGATCCAATGGTTAGAAAGTGGTTCTCACGGTTCTCGCAACTGAAGGTGGTTCTCATTTTACCCATCCCTATATATATATATATATATATAGGATAAGGATCCGTTAGGAACCACCATTTATTGTGAGAACCGCGAGAACCAGTGTGAACACAAACAGTAATACCTAAAAAATCCAAAAAACACCCAAAAATTTTTTTGATTTTTTTATTATTTTTTTGAAAAAGTCGCTATATTTTGTTAACAAAAAAATAATTTTTTTTCAAAAAAAAAAAGAAAGTTTGAGTAACAGTTTTCCATGCACATGTGCATTTTTATCATTTTTTTGACAAATTTCATAATACATTATAAACATTGGACAATTGTACTTTCAATTACACTATCACGTGTAATACATTAATGTTTATGTTACCAAAATTAGAAATGCACATGTGCATCTATATGTATCAACATGAAATAAGGTGTTTTGGTACACTACTTTGAATACACTTTCTCTTTCATCCATCATTTCATCCATAATACACTACATGCACATTTGCATATGTATCATTTCTTCGAAAAATTCCATGATACGTTACAAATATTAGACAATTGTACTTTCATTTACACTACCATTTGTAATACACTACTTTTTACGTTGCCAATATTATAAATGCACTATGCATCTTATGTATCAACATGAAATAAGGTTTTGGTACACTACTTTGAATACACTTTTTCTTTCATCTATCATACCATCCATAATACACTTCCATTACCTCCTACCATCCATAATACAATACCATTACCTCCTACCATCTATAATACAATACCAATACCAATATTTTCACTTTATTACATGTATATCATCACCATTTATACTATCCAATCAACATATTACATCATAAAGTGACAACTATAACCAAACCATCAACCACTAGATATAATCAACCAAAAAACATGTATATGGGCCTACTTCATCATTAAAAAACATAAACTTTTTGTACCAAAACACGTTATATAATGGTTATACAAAATGATACACATGTGCATTTTGAATATTGGTAATGTAAAAAGTAGTGTATTACGAATGGTATTGTAAATTAAAGTGCAATTATCTACTACTGATAATGTATTACGGAATTTGTCGAAGTTATGATACAGATGCACATGTGCATGGATAACTGTTACTCGAAAAAAAAGGTTTTTTTTAGGGGTAAGAAATATAGCGATTTTTAAAAAAAGTAGTAAAAAAAATAAAATTTTGAGTGCTTTTTAGATTTTATTTTGCAATAAAGGTGGTTCTCGCATGAACCTTACCCTAAAATATATATATAATATATATATATGCTCATATATATTCCTCTTTAAGATTATGCGAACTTGAACGATTTTATTGGTGACCTTTGTTAGGTTATATCCATTAACACACTTATTTGTATACAATATATCTACAATTTGCGCTTTATAACATATTTACACAAACACTTAGCATTTCATCAAACATCAAATTGCACGTATTTTGCTAACTTATATATTTCATCATTAAAAGCTTTTATACATGCAATCACTTCATGAGTTAACCTATGTATAATTTCATGATCGATAAATAAGTTACATTTTAACGCGTGTTTATAACAAAACCATCGTTTAATCATACTAGTACACATGCATAGTCTTACATCCTACTATCATGTTAGCACCTATCACTCCACATGTCACGGCGCGCAAAAAAAGATTGAACCCCAACGTAAAATAATTTTCTTACTGAATGATTCAAAAATAACATTAATTAAATCACAAACATAATTAAAGCACAATGATTACAACTTTAATTATCAATCATTAAAGAGCTTAATAAAATACATTTACCTTACTCACTAAAAACAAAAACTTATTAATTAAAACACAATATACAATTACTTATTTTTTAAATCTCACCATTATAAACAATTTTTGATATGGCGTATATTCGTTCCTACAGTTTGACAATCAGGTGTTTATTTTACTATCCCCTATAAGTATATATATATATATAAGGGAATGATTAAATGAAAACTCATTTGATAAAAACTCAAAAACCCTTGTAAAAACCTTATGTAACATTTTTATTTTTTTCTAAAACAATAGTGAATGTAACATACATATATTTGAACATTTTTGTTATAAAGTTTTAAAAAAAATGTTAAAAATTCCATATTACATAATATATATGTCCAAAAAATGTAACATACAAATTTTTAACACTTTTTAAAAAAAAAAACTAGTCGACACTTTTTACATTTTTTTTTTAAAAATGTTCAGATATATGTATGTTACACTCTTTTTTTTTTTTTTTAAATTAAAATTTTTGTTGAGTTTTTTCAACTTAAGTGAGTTTTCTTCCTATACTTCACACCACACACACACAAAATATATATATAAATAGAAACGGGATCAAAAGTAAACGCCCAAAAGTGTGAAAACGGTGAGAACGATTTTCAGCCATAATTTTTTTTTTATTTGTGGCTAAGATGATGTGGTGCATTTTTTTAAATAATGGGAACCTTAGAACTACCAGGAAGGGTAAAGTTGAATATCCAAACAAGTGTGCACATGCTAATCACATGTCATTTTCCCCCATCGTATTTAACGCCAATAACTTTTTATACGTGATTATTTTTCTAAAAAAAACACCATAAAACTCAGCGTTTTTTAATCTTTCCAACGAGTATACTAATGATATATTTTTTGAAAAAATTGAACTCGTTTTTTTATAGCGTTTTGAACTTTGTTTCTTTATGGTTCATGGTTTTATGGCGTTTTTCTGTAGTGGGTGTTTTTATAGTGTTTTCAACTAGTTTTTTATGACGTTTTCAGAACTGAGTGTTTTATGGTGTTTTCAACTGGGTTTTCACGGGTTTATTTTCTGAACTGTGTTTTATGGCGTTTTCAACTCGTTATTTTTATGGTGTTTTTCTGAATTAAGTTTTTTATGGCATTTTTATTTGAACACCCAGTTCATGTCATTTTTTTATTTCAAAAGTATAGCAATAGGATACTGTTAGAAAGCTAATAAAACACTAAATTTTTATAGTGTAATATTTAAAAAAATAATCACGTATAAAAAAGGTTAAGAGAGTTTAAAAAGGATGGTGGAATATGCATGTGACTTGCATGTGGATGGTTTTTTGCATGTGAGTTGCATGTGCATTGAATTTTTGACAATATTACCCTTAGTGTAACTTAGCACCAATGCCAAATGTCACACCAAAATCGTTCTCAACGTTTTCACACTTTTAGGCGTTTTCCCCAGATCCCACCCATATATATATATATATATATATATATATATAGGTTAAGGATCCGTTAGGAACCACCCTTTATTGCGAGAACCAATGTGAACACAACCAAAAATTCCTAAAAAATCTAAAAAAATACACAATTTTTTTTAATATATTTTTTAAAAAATCGTTATATTTCGTCATTAGAAAAATTCAAAACAAAATCAAGTAACAATTATCTATGCACAGTATATATGTATCATTTCTTTGACAAATTCCGTAATACATTGCCAATATTAGACAATTGCACTTTCATTTACACTACCATCCGTAATACATTACTTTTTACATTACCAATATCAGAAATGCACATGTGCGATCTATATGTATGAATATGATATAAGATGTTTTGGTACACTACTTTGAATACACTTTCCCTTTCATCTATCTTACAATCCATAATACACTACAATTACCTCCTACCATCTATAATACAATACCATGACCAATATTTCACTTTATGCACATATAGATTAACACCCTTCATACTATCCAAACAACATTTTACATCATGAAGTTACAAACACAACCAAACCATCAACCACTAGATATAACTAACCAAAAAACAAGTATATGGGCCTACTTCATCATTCAAAATCAAAACTTTTTGTACCAAATCACGTTATAACATGGTTATACATAATGATCACATGTGGATTTTTAATATTGGTAATATAAACAGTAGTGTGTTGCGGATGATAGTGTAAATGAAAGTACAATTGTCTATTACGGGTAATGTATTACGGAATTAGTTAAAGAAATGAACATATGCACATGTGTATCGATAATTGTTACTTTAAATTTTTTTAGTGACGATATATATGTATGAAGATGATATAACGTGTTTTGGTACACTACTTTGAATACATTTTCCCTTTCATCTATTATACCATCCATAATACACTACCATTACCTCCTACCATCCATAATACGATACCATTACCTCCTATCATCCATAATACAAAACCATTACAAATATTTCACTTTATTACATGTATATCAACACCCTTTATACCATACAAGCAACATATTTAATCATAAAGTGACAAATATAACCAAACCATCAACTATTAGATATAACTAATCAAAAAACATGTATATGGGATCGGGCCTACTTCATCATTCAAACTCACAAACTTTTTGTATCAAAACACGTTATATCGTTACATCATGGTTATACATAATGATGCACATGTGCATTTTTAATATTGGTAATGTAAAAAGTAGTGTATTACGGATGGTAATGTAAATGAAAGTGCAATTGTCTACTACTGGTAATGTATTATGGAATTTGTCAAAGAAATGATACATATGCACATGTACATTTGTACCCGAAGAACCGCGAGAACCAGTGTGAACACAATCAGTAATACCTAAAAAATATAAAAAACACACAATTTTTTTAATATTAAAAAAAAACGCTATATTTCGTTGCTAAAAAATAACAATTATCCATGCACATGTGCATATGTATCATTTCTTTGACAAATTCCATAGGACATTACCAATGTTAGACAATTGATCTTTCTTTTACACTACTACCATCCATAATACACTATTTTTTGCATTACCAATATTAGAAATACACATGTGCATGTATATGTATGAACATGATATAACGTGTTTTGGTACATTACTTTGAATACACTTTCTCTTTCTTATATCATACCATCCATAATATACTACCATTACCTCTTACCATCCATAATACAATACCATTACCTCCTACCAACTATAATACAACATCATTACCAATGTATTACAAATATGCATACTTTTTTCACCTTTATCCACATGTATATCAACACCTTCATACCATCCAAACAACATATTACATCAGAAAGTGAGAAATATAACCATTATATCAACCACTAGATATAACTAACTAAAAAACATGTATTTGGGCCTACTTCATTATTCAAAATCACAAACTTTTTGTACCAAACTATGTTATAACATGGTTATACATGATGTTGCACATGTGCATTTCTGATGTAAAACGTAGTGTATTACGGGTGATGTTCTAAATGAAAGTGCAATTGTCTACTACTCGTAATGTATTGTGAATCTTGTTAAAGAAATGATGCACATGCACATGTGCATCTACAATTATTACTCGAAAAAAAAAGTTTATTTAATTTTTTTTACAGACAAAATATAGTGATTTTTTTAAATATTAAAAAAAATTGTGTATTTTTTATATTTTCTAGGTATTTTTTTGTGTTCACATTGGTTCTCGCGGTTTTCGCAATAAAGGTGGTTCTTGCATGAACCATACCTTATATATATATATAGGGGTCGGTTCAAATGAAAACTATCCCCATTTGCGAGAACAGCGAGAACCACCAATCAGATCATGTCACCTATACACTATTATTTTAAATCTTAAGGATTATTTTGTTAATTTACTCAAAATGTCATGTCTCTCTCTCTCTTTAGAGTTTTATCAGACTTTTCCATTCATTTAAAATGTCATATCTACTCTCTCTCTTAAAATCTAAAAAAATATTGTTTTTTGGTAAAAAAATCTATTATACATAGTATTAATATGCTATGCCGGTGCTTCTTTTTTATTGGTCAATTTGACTTTCTTTTTCCAGAGCAAAATTTTGTTAAGTTGCAACTTTTAATTAGTTATTATTGTGTATTGTGCAGTAAAAAATGTAGGTTACTTTGATATGGTTGGTTTTGGTGCGAAGAAAAATAAATAAATTATTTTTTTCCTTTACTTTTCATTTTTATACCCCACACTATATATGTGATGCAAGTTTTTAATAATTTTACTAATTTGGTTTTTTTAATACGTTTGTTAGCTTTCTTAAAAAAAAAACGAATACGTAGTTTGCTTAATTTTTTGGTATTGTAAACATACGAGAGTCGGGCCGATACCATGACGAACCGAATCGAATTCCCGCCATGGAGCACGGGTAATCCCACTAGTTTTTTTATAAAAAAGTTTAAAACCGTAAAAAAATTGACGTAAAAAAATGTTTTAAAACCGGGTCGTAAAAAAATTTTATACCGGCGCGTAAAAAAAGTTTAAACCCGCGCGTAAAAAAAAGTTTTAAATCGGGCGTAAAAAAACTTATATACCGGCGCGTAAAAAAAGTTTAAAACCGTAAAAAAAATTGACGTAAAAAATGTTTTAAAACTGGGTCGTAAAAAAACTTTTGTACCGGCGCGTAAAACAAGTTCAAAACTGCGCTTAAAAAAAGTTTTATACCCTTATGTAAAAAAGTTCTAAATCGGCGCGTAAAAAAAGTTTAAAACCACGCGTAAAAAAATATTAAACCGCGCGAAAAAAACTTAAACCAGCGGGCAAAATTTTTTTTAAACCTGCGCATTAAAAAAGTTTAAAACCGGCGCGTAAAAAAGCTAAAAACCGTGCGTAAAAAAATTAACTGAGAATTAAATTTCATGTATAAAAACAAAATTAATAATTCATATTTAAAAAAATTAAGTGAGAATTAAATAAAGAATTATATGAGAATTAAAAGAAATCAATAATGAATGTTTAAATTTTTAAAAAACAATCTTATTAATTAAAACAAAATCAATAATCATATCAATCATTAAAACTATAGTAAAAATACCAATATGCTTCTTTGTCACTAAAAAACAAAATGTCATTAATAAAAAACACAATCATTACATTGCTTTATTGTCTTTTTAATCTATCCATCCAAACCAACTTGATCAATGGTTAATATTGGTTCATACGGTTCTCACAACTCAAGGTGGTTCTCATTTTACCCATCCCTATATATAGGGTAAGGTTCATGCGAGAACCACCTTTATTGCGAGAACCGCGAGAACCACCTTTATTGCAAAATAAAATACGAAAAAAATTTAAAAAAAAACACAAAAAATAATTTTTTTTTTTTAAATTGCTATATTTCGTTTCAAATTTTTTTTTCGAGTAACAGTTATCCATGCACATGTGCATATGTATCATAACTTCGACCAAATTCCGTAATACATTATCAGTAGTAGACAATTGCACTTTAATTTACAATATCATCCGTAATACACTAATTTTTACATTACCAATATTCAAAATGCACATGTGCATCATTATGTATAACCATTATATAACGTGCTATGTTACAAAAAGTTTGTGATTTTAAATGATTAAGTAGGCCCATATACATGTTTTTGGTGAGTTATATCTAGTGGTTTATGGTTTGGTTATAGTTGTCACTTTATGATGTAATATGTTGATTGGATGGTAGAAATGGTGTTGATATACATGTAATAAAGTGAAAATATTGGTATTGGTATTGTATTATAGATGGTAGGAAGTAATGGTATTGTATTATGGATGGTATGATAGATGAAAGAGAAAGTGTACTTAAAGTAGTGTACCAAAACACATTATTTCATGTTGATACATATAGATGCAAATGTGCATTTATAATATTTGAAACGTAAAAAGTAGTGTATTACATATGGTAGTGTAAATGAAAGTACAATTGTCTAATATTTGTAACGTATTACGGAATTTGTCGAAAAAACAATACATATGCCATGTGCATGGTAGTGTATTATGGATGGAATGATAGATGAAAGAGAAAGTGGATTCAAAGTAGTATACCAAAACACCTTATTTCATGTTGATACATATAGATGCACATGTGCATTTCTAATATTGGTAACGTAAAAAGTAGTGTATTACACGTGGTAGTGTAAATCAAAGTACAATTGTCCAATGTTTGTAATGTATCACGGAATTTGTCAAAGAAATGATAAAAATGCACATGTGCATGGATAACGTGTCACTCAAATTTTTAGTTTTATTTTAATTGTTGACGAAATATAGCTAATTTTTCAAAGAAAATATTAAAAAAATAAAAAAAATTTGGATGCTTTTTAGATTTTTTAGGTATTTTTGGGTGGTTCTCGCGGTTCTCGCAATAAAGGGTGGTTCCTACGGGATTGGGTTAAAACAAGAACCACATTGAATTGTGAGAACCGTAGGAACCAATATTAACCATTGATCAAATGTGTTTTGATGAATGGGACTAAAAGACAATAAAACAGAGTAATGATTGTGCTTTAATTAATAAGATTTTTGTTTTTGGTGAGACAAGAGCTATTTGGTCTTTTTACTATGACCATTAATGATTGGTCTCATTAATGATTTTGCTTTAATTAATAAGACTATTCTTTAATTAAACAATTTTAAAAAACTGAGATAATGTTTACATTGCAAAATAAATCACCAGAAAATGAAAAAAATAAACTAAAATAAATAAACCGAAGTCGTCGTTAGTAAATGATAGTTTGCACCTCCATCATATCAGATCTACACGCACACCACACAAAACATGTAAAAATCTCAAATTATCATTCTACAAACAAATTAAATATCATTTACTTCAAAATATAGCGTTTACATTCCATAAAAGTGATGTTTAGAGGAGCTCGAGCGGGCATTCAGTGGCCTAAAAAACATTTTTCTGCCGCATGTAAAAGAACATTTTTTTACTTTCGAAACCGTACGCAAATTTTTTTACATTCGACAACGAATGTAAAAACATTTTTTTAAACGTAGGTAAAAACTACAAATTTACAAAACATTTTATATAATTGTTTTTTATACCGCCGACACGTAAATTTTTTATTTTTACCCCAGGCCCGGCTGTAAATTATTTTTACGCCCAGGTTGTTAATTTTTATTTACGTCTTGATTGTACGTTTTTTACGCCCCTATAAAAACATTTCAAACTTTTTTACGCCTCAGTTGTAAACTTTTTTTACGCCCCCAGTTGATTGTTTGGCTAGGGTTTTTTAAACTTTTTACGGGGGCTGTAAAAAAATTTTGAGAACAAAAAACTTTTTTTCATTCCACACCATGCGCAAAAAAATTATTTTACATTCGAAAACTTACGTATAAACATTATTCAAACGTACGTAAAAACTATTTTACGCCTTCCGTTTTTACATATGTTTGAAAATTAGATTTACGCTTGACGTTTAGATGAATTCGGGTCAGCGATATGGGGCGTAAAAAAACTTTTCATACGCACGTTGTCAAAACATTTATTTATTTATTGTTTTACATAATAGTGTTCTCATACTCAGTTTGGCACGTTGTCAAACTTTTTACGCACGTTTTCAACACTTTTTTCATGCACGTTATCGAATGTTTTTTTTTTAAAAACTTGTAGTGCCAAATCATCAAACGTTAACGAATCAAATAGAAATTCTCAATAAACATATAAGACAAATATAGCTTGCGTTTTATAAAGAATATTATGTCATAATTAGGGAAAATAGAGTAAAAAGAAATAGATATCATTTTCGATAATTTTGTATTTTCTAATAAACATATAAGATAAATATAGATTGCATTTTATAAAGAACATTATGTCATAATTAGTGAAAATAAAGCAAATAGAAATAGACATCATTTTCGATATTTTTGTATTTTATAAATTACGTAATACTTTTGGTATTTTAATTTGAAACTTAAGATATTTTTTTCTCAATTTTAAATATAAAAAGTATTAAAAGAGAATAAAGGTGAGAGATATTATTAGACATATTAATGATGATGTGATGTTATGTGTTTTAGACATAAGGGGGAAGGGAGTGGTTAAACACCTAAAGTGTTTAAACTTTAAAATCAACCAATAAGAGGGTGTCCGTCATCTAAAGTGTTTAAACTTTTGGTCAAAAGTGCTGGCAATGGTTAGACACTTGAAGAATTAGTAAACTTTTTTTGGTTTTTTTTAGCATATTTAATAAAAACATATATTTTAACTAAAAGAAAACTAACATTTAATAAAAATTACATAAAAATAAAAACAAATAAAATTACACTAAACTAAAATAATTAAATTAATTTAGTCCTCGTCAGGGAAGTTCTTGCGGCCATATGCAAGTACTCGTCTCCTTCGTCTGGAGGATTACCGGTTGCGAGTTGTTTAATAGCGGATGTAACCTTTTGCAACGACGTAAAGCCCTTCCGACCTCGCGCATCGTAGGAGTCTCGAAAATATTCGTCATTCTCTTCCACGTCGGTCATAATTTTGAAAACAACCGTTTCGACATAAGGAACCTTTGCCGAAAAATTTCGCCGTAGTATTTCGCGTCTTCGACAAAATAATCCGCCATTAGGGTCTCGTGCCCAACCTCACGTTGACGTTCAATATATCTCCTTTGGTTTGATGTACCGATGTCTTGTAATTCGGCTTCTTCGAGTAGATTTTGGAAAAAAAGAATGCTACCATCGGACGAGTCGTCACTACTATCGGGGGAAAAAACAAGGGATTTGATCCGCCATTTTGTGAGGCAAAGTGTTTTATATTTTTTGGTTTGATTTGGGGATGATTTTGTAGTGTAAATTGAATTAAATTGGTTTGGTTTGAATATATAGGGTAAAAGTTTAAATTTTTTTTTATTTTTGAACGGCTATATAGCCGTTATAAAGCCCAACGGTCACAAGCATCCCTCTTTACCGATCGGTGAAGGTTTACCGCTTATCCAATTTTACCGATCGGCAAAAGTAGTTGGCGGCGGTGTTACCGCGCGACAAACTACTTTGCCGATCACATTTACCGCCCACCTCCTTCACCCTAAGAGAAAAGTGATATGACATTGAGAGAAAAAGACTAAAATGCCTTTTTAAATTAAATTGATTATAGATGATATGTTAAAATCCTATATATATATATATAGATACGGGTAATTGGTTGACATAAGAAAACCAAAGAAACTCAATATGTGGTCAAGATGAAGTAACGTAGTTTATGTTATGGAATTCATCAAGGGTAGTATTGTAACTTTACACCCAACACCTTTTGACTATGAAGACTCTACTGACATCCCTTTTTTATACTCTATCAGAGAAAGGTGCAGTACATGATTTTAATTTTTTAAAATTTCTCAACCTTTCTTGAATAAAGTGTTAAAAAAGTTAAAGGAAATTTTCTAGAGAAATAAAAAAAATAACCTTCTATAAAGTATTACGATCTGACCTTTAAGTATTTAACAAGTTATAGAAAACTAGCTAAAAACAAAAAGAAAAGGAAAAACACCCATTTTAGTAATATGTTTCAAACCATCTATTTTAGTAAATAATTTTTCCACCAACACCCTTTTAGGAAAAAACTCAAATGCCTTCACTCATAAATGGATAGTTACTCTTTTTAATAACCACATATAATGATCGAATTTATTCAAACAAAACTAAAACTTAGTTAGATTAAAAAAAAAGAGTTAAAGAGTCTACATATATACTAATTGATATTTGACCCAATTTTTACGTCAACTATTTTCTTAATGCGAATGTGAAACATAAATGTGTGTTTTCCCCAATTTTAATGTTTAGAGTCAAATTCTATAGTGGAAAAATAATAAACGCCACCAAGTAGATTAAAGGGTGTGTAAATTAGAGTAGGGTGAGCATAAAACTGAAATAACCGAACCACAACTGAAAAAACCAAACCGAAATAACCGAAGGGTTGGTTATTTATATTTTTATAACCGCATGTTGTGGTTCGGTTATGTTTATTATTAGTTTTATAACCGCAAATAACCGAACCAAACCGAATGTTTTAAACATGTCGAATCGATAAGACCATAGGTTTTTAAATTAGTGTTTAAGTGTTTAAACATGGCCCAGTCCATATTTTTTTAGTGAAGTGTTTAAGTCTTTTAACCATGACCCAACCTAATTGAATTAAAAACTCTAGCCACTTTGTGTTTGTATGTATGCTTCCACATAACACGTGGAAGTAAAATATAATTGATAATTCTACAAGCTTTAACTGTGTATATTTACTTTTTGCGCATGATATTTGCATAATCCACACATTTAAAGCCTAACTTTAGAAACGATAAAATAACCGACCTATAACCGAACCGAAACCGCATTAACCGCAAATAAACGATTAACCAAAACCGTATTAACCGAACCGAACCGAATGATTATGATTTTTTGATAACCGAAGTGTGCGGTTATAGTTTCGGTTATAGGCAATAACCGACCAAACCGCACATGCCCACCCATTAGAGGTAAAAAAATTGTAGATCAGGTTTAATTATTGTTAATTACGTACTTACAATAACTGAACCTTAATTACCAATTGGAAACCCGGATAACATGTTATTATCAATTATCAATACAATAATTTTTGAACGATTTGAACAGTGCTTTATAATAAAAAAAGGAATAGTGCCAGGCAGTTGGCATGGCACTCCCCTGTTGGACCAGCCGTTTGATTTGGCACTCTCCCATTGGACCAGCCGTTTAATATTTGTTTACGCTGTAAAATTACGGGTTTGCCCCCAGAATAGTGTCAGACAGCTGGCCTGGTACTCCCCTATTGGACCAGCCGTTTGACTTGGCACTCTCCCATTGGACCAGCCGTTTAATATTTGTTTACTCTATAAAATTACGGGTTTGCCTCGGAATAGTGTCATGCAGCTGGCCTGGCACTTCCCTATTGGACCAACGTTTATTATTTGTTTACGCTGTAAAATTACGGGTTTGCCCCCACTTTAAAATTACGATGTTGCCCCGGCTCAAAATAAAATTACGCTTTTGGCCCAGCCAAAAATTACGATTTTGCCCATGACCCTATTGGAGCAGCCGTTTGACATGGCACTCTCTCATTGGACCAGCCATTTATTATTTGTTTACGCTGTAAAATTACGAGTTTGCCCTCGGAATAGTGTTAGGTAGCTGGTCTGGCACTCCCCATTGGACCAACCGTTTATTATTTGTTTACGCTATAAAATTACGGTTTTGCCCCCACTTTAAAATTACGATGTTGCCCCCTGCTCAAAATAAAATTACGCTTTTGGCCCCAGCCCAAAATTATGATTTTGCCCATAACTCGAAATTACAATTTCGCCCTCGGCTCAAAATTACGTTTTCACCCCTATTCAAATGAAAAAAATATGCTCTCGCCCCCACCTTAAAATTACGATTCCTCCCCGTTTTAAAAAATTATGATTTCGGCCTCAGTTAAAAATTACGTTTTTGCCCTATTCAAAATAAAATTACATTTTTGGCTCCAACTCAAAATTACGATTATGCCATCGGTTCAAAATAAAAATATGGTTTTGCCTCCAGCCTAAAATTACGGTTGTGCTTCCTGGTTTCAATTTCCAGTATTGGCATCACTTTAGCTTTTGCCAAATTACGATTTTACACCAGTGAAAAAATATAACTTTCCATCAGTTAAAAATTACAGTATTACCATTGTTTTAGTTTTTTCAGCAAAATTATAAAGTGTTATGTATTGGTTTACTCGATTTGATTGTTTTCCGTGTCAATGAACTGCCTAACACTCGCTCATTATTCGGCTATCGCCCCGCAACACGGACGAGCATCTAACTAGTTCCAATAAAAGAAACTCTCAAATTTGTATCATTAACTTTTTTATAGAAGTAGTTTGTCATCGAGTGTAATTATTGTTGGTGTTTCAACTTTTTGCTTCAACATCTGTCATAAGTGGATTAGTATTTTTTTTTGGTTATGAGAAGTCGATTCCGTAAATATTTCTTGACTTAGAATTAATCGTGACCAATAGGTTAAAGTTTCAAATTATTAAAATTCAATTTTTTAAAACTTATATAATATATTACTTATAGAAAATAAAAAAATATGGCGTTATGTTTTGGTGATGGTCTGAATGATTCAGTTATTTCAGTTACTATTATACATTATACATATTATACATATTAAAAGTAATTAAAAGTAACTGAGGATGAATAGTAGATATAAATTTAACAATTATACATATTAAAAGTAATAGTTTAATATAACTTTAATAATTTAAAATAATGTTTATAGTCAAAATTTAAATTTAATAACTTGATATACATTTAAAACACTTTTTACATGTATAATTATCATTTAATTTGATTTATCTTATGTAATTTTTTTCATTAATATATTAGAAAAAGCACATGGAACCAGTGTTGTTCGTTTGGTTTCGGTTTCGGTTTCGATTCGGTATGGTAGCGATACGATATCCATTATCAAACAAGAAACCATATAAATAAATGCATACCGGTACCAATGTTGTTCGGTTGACACGGTATGGCGGTGTCAGTTTATCGAATTCAAAATAAAAAAATAAAAAATATCGGCTTCGATACAAATGTTCTTCAGTCGATTTCAGTTAGGTTTGGTACGATAATGGTGCCATATTTGTTTGCAATAAGTTGAAATAAATAAACAAAGAACGCAAACCAACTGAACCAATATCAACTAAACAACATCATATTCGTTTTTACTGTTTTTTATCGATGTAAGGTTTTCTCTTTCGATTGTATAGCGAGTGTCGGTAACGTAACAAATCAAACAAATAACGACGGAATTCCTGCTGCGAAGCGCTGAGAAAAACTAACTAGTATACATAAAAAACAAGCGACCAACAAAATTGGAATATCTGAAAAAGAAAAAAAAAGAAAACAAGAAAACTATAACAGAATCAGTTGGCAATCGTTTTTCTTCTTATAATTATTTTCTGTAATATTCATGATCTTTTAATGCTAGGTTGACTTCAACGTACCCCAATAGGGCATCTATTGATTACGTGTTTGTGTCAAATGTTGATGCATACACAGTATGTTCAATTTTATTTTCTAAATATATATTGATTGTTGCCTTTGCTTCGTTTGTCTATTGGTTATTTTAATACTCCTTAAAGAGTAATCATCGTCATATTAGATTAATAATATCTTTAAAAAAATGTATAACGCTTAATGTCTTTTAATGTTCATTTTATTCAATATTTTCCATTTTCTCCTCTTTTGACATTATTCTAGAAATATCACACCCTTTTCATGCCCCTATAACACCTATAAAGATTGTGCTAGAGGCGTTATTAAACCATTTTATGCCCCTATAACATCCATTACGCATGATGTTAAGTATCACTTATACCAATTTTGTAACCTTCAAAAAGGCGTAATTATGAATATACTAGTATCATAATCGTACGTCTATTTAATGTAAATAAATTCACATAATTGCCTTAAAAAGTCCGTCACATCTGATTTCTGTTGTGGTGCATTTATTTATTTTTGAACGAAAAATTTGGATCACTGACGGACTACTGGAGTATCATCGTGTCACCAGCTCAACCACCCGATCATATCCATTTAGTAAGCAATAATGTATATACACCATGGTTCAGAAGAAAACCTAATAAATATGGAAAAAACCTCCATTGTAGAAATCGAATCCGGTACCTAATGGTCCTTAAGTCTTATTACACCCTTTGATAGATGCTTTCTAAAAGGGAAATTGGCCTATAATAATCCCACTAGACCTTATTGGCCATTAATAATCCCACCTCAGAATATTCCCCCACCAGTCCCACCTTTCACCTATTTTTTTCCTACAATGGTCTCCCGTTAAAAAAACTTAACGGAGGTAACCTTTTTTCCAAATTACAATCAAATTTTTTAGGGCTTTTGATTAGAACGACGATACGAGTCCATTGATGTAAAACTTGCCTCGAAACGGTGCTCCAAACGATGAAAACGACGCTTTAATTCGGGTGTTTAAATTTCCAATTAACCAAAATCAAGTCACTTGGAGCACCATTTCGAAGTAAGTTTTACATCAATGGACTCGTATCATCGTTCTGATCAAAAGCCCTAAAAAATATGTTTGTAATTTGGAAAAGTTTAACTCCGTTAAATTTTTTTAATGGGGGATCATTGTAGGAAAAATAGGTGAAAGGTGGGACTGGTTGGGGGAAATATTCTGAGGTGGGATTATTAATGGCCAATAAGGTCTAGGTGAGATTATTACAGACCAATTTCCCTTTCTAAAAAAATTGTAACACCATTTCACTATCGTATTTATAAGTTTAAAAAATGCGCACATTATGTTCTACGTGGTTAAAAATAAATAAATTGTTTAAATATAAACAATGATAGTATCTATCTATACATATAATAAAGTAAACCGTTTAGTGACACGTGTCGCTCTGTAGGGTGATCTCAATTGCTTTTTCCCGCCTAAGTAAATAGATATTATTAACTAATTTAAGTCATCATCCATAACCATAAGTTGGTTGAAAACACAAATTTTAGAGATAAGGATAACCCTTAAATATTATCTAATCTTAAATAATTTAAATTTACTAATGTAAAGTTATCATCCATAAGCTTGTTGAAACACAAATTTTAGAAATAAAGATTAACCCCTATATATTATATTAATTCTAACTAATTAAAGTCATCAACTAATTAGTTATAAATATAAATTTAGAGATAAGAATAACCTTTGTATATTATTTTAATCTTATCTATATCTGTCTATACTATATAATAAAAGAAACCATATAATGAACACATATCTTCTATGAAAACTAATAAACATATCTTTTATTATATCTTCTAGACTAATTTAAATAAACCATAAAAGAAAAAAGATGAACCAACAATCATTTATAGTAGCACGATAATAACATATCATATATTACATTTTTCAATATTTTAAAACTATCAAAGCAGCCATAAAACATGTATGATTTTATTATTTTACCCTTGAAACATATTAATGTGTGAAGTAGACACAAATCTCAATTCAATATTTTAAAACTATCAAAGCAGCCATAAAACATATATGATTTTATTATTTTACCCTTGAAACATATTAATGTGTGAAGCAGACACAAATCTCAATTAATGAACAATATAGAAGATTAAAATGTACAGATAATAATTCTAAGAAAAGATGTTTCAGTAAATCAAATTTTTACTCAATTTAAATTCACTTCTAAGAAAGAATGTTTCAGTAAATCAATTTTTTAACCTCCATTTAGATTCATAGTCTTTCAGGAATTTTAATCGATTTATTAAAAAAAATCTCATGTTAAGATTCAAACAATGAAATATACAAATCTCATGTTAAGATTCTAACAATGAAATATACGATAATTAAATTAATCAAATTTAATTTATAGCAGGGTCTATTCCAAATAAGAAAAAAATCATATATCAAAGTAACTCCATAGCTATCATAGAGCTGCAATGCTTTTGAGTTGAATAAAAATCTATATCTATATTTATACTCTATATAATAAGAAAAAATGAGTGAAGTGACACTTATCATTATTTTAAACCGTCTTAATTGTAAATAATTATTATTTAATTTAAATTATTAAATATTAATTAAATTAATATAAACCTTATTAACTCTAAATTATTGGCATAAACTTAACTTTAAATCGAAAAGTCTTATCTAAACTAAAAAACAATGTTTCACACTTAATACTAGATAAACAAAAGTCTATTTTGATTTAGAAAGATTTTTTTAACAATAGATAAACCTATGTAATACACAGGGTTTTTAAAGATATAACTTTTTTACTATTTGCTATATAAAAGTAGATTTATTCAATCCGTACAATAGAGTTTTTTTTAAATATATTTTTTATTATTTAATATATAAAATTACATTTCTTCTACCAGAAGACACATGGTTTTTTTTAAATCTAATTTTTTTATTGTTTAATATATAAAGTTATATTTATTTAACCCACACAATACACGGGTTTTTAAAGATATATATATTTTTTATTTAATATATAAAATTATATTTACTCAACACATGTAATAAATGAGGTTTTTAAAAATATGTTGTTTTTTGTTTAGTATATAAAATTATATTTATTTAACCCGTATAATATACGAGGTTACCTAGTATGTTATATAGTATAGATGCATATAAGGGAGAAAAAAGAGGCACTTATTACCCGGAGTGGAGACAATAGGAAACAATTGATTATGGGACTCACTCTCACCGACCTCTTTGTATTTTCTATAGATAATCTCCAATATCACAAACGGTGTTTTCTTAGATTCATTGGCTTTTCTATTCCCAAAAACATTTTTTTTTAAATTTATTAGGTTTTCTTTTAAATTGGTGTATGGTCATCAAAGCCTAGTGAAGATGGATATAATCGGGTGATTCCTTTCATGGCATGATAATACTACATTGATCCGTCAATGATCTAAATTTACCGTTAAAAAAATCCTGTTTTTACCTTTTTTTGTATAAACTTGTAATTAGTTTAGTATTAAACAACTCCCAAAAGGATATGTTTCATAAATAAACTTGATACAGAAGGTAAGAGTTTTAGCCTTGGTTAGTTGGTAAGTAAAGTTTGGAATTTATTGATTAGGGTGAGGGTAAGGCTAGGCACAAAAGCAATGGGAAAGCTGGAAGTTTGGTTAAAGAGATAAGAACAAAGTCAAATTTGGATGATTCCAAAACAAACCACTATTTGTTGGCTAATATGTTCGTCAACCCATCCATTCCTTTGGTCCACCACAACTCATTTATCTTTGAATGACTAAGATCCAATCAGACCATGGCTCGCCACTCACAAGTCACTCCCACCATGGTTCGATTCATCAAGTAACTTGTACATTTTTGAGACTTTGGTTTGTACACTGTGTCACACCTCCAAATTTCCACTTGCGAAGTTTTACCGTGAGGCGTGTGACGTACCAGGATCTAGCCATTAATCATGTCGAACTATAGTAAATAATATAAAACAATCATCATGTCCAACATGAAAAGTGAACTTCAAATTAAACATTAAAAATAGTATGTGTTCAGCGGAAGCAAACTACAATTGTTTAAATAATAAAAACAATTTTTGTTCAAAAAGTAAACGTAACATTAATCGTTTCGTCAAACGATACGACCCATAACAGCTCCTGCTCCTTAAACTGCAAGTTCCCATAGCAATGATTGTCTAACGACTGCAAGCATGCAGAAAAAGTGTATCAGCGATTAAGCCGACAAGTTCACAGTTTTGTTTAACAAAAACGGGTTGGTGTTTAGTTTAAAGGCATGTTGATAATAACTCGATACTCGCAGTGACGTCAGTTTGTTTGCCCTTCCCCAATGCCTATCAACATTGAGATCATGTGGTTAAGGTCATTAGTTCACGCCCGTCCAATCCAGTTACGGTGTGAGGTTGTCAGCCTAATAGCGCTATCAACTAATACCCGTTGCCCTCCAAGCAACTAGTTCGGTAATAAGATGGGACTTAAGTGATACAGGTGAGTAGATTATCCAACATCAAATTTAAACTATAACGTTTGCCAAAAGTATTCTCCAAGGAATAGTTGTTTCGTAAATGTATTCCTCCAAGGAATAATAGTTTGTTTGTTCCCTCGGAACACATGCTTGTAAAAGAGCAGTGAACTCACCTTTGTTTTGCTCGGTAAGGCTTATGTGTTTTATGAGCTGAAGTGGTCAACCACGTCCTATTATGGTTACCAAAGGTTCGTTAGTGTGTATGAATGCAAACACATAAGTTCTACACATATCTAACACATAACACGTAAAATATTATAATATATATAAACATGCATGCAAATGCTAATTGAATAGCGACAACCTTTTCGTCACAAATCACATAATAAATATTGTCACAAAAATTCAGCTTTTAAGTGCATTTTCGGACAATTTGCGGTGCGTTAATCGGGACCGTTCGGGAACCGAATAGTTCCCGAAGAATTACAGAACTTGTCAATCGAACCAGAGACCATTGTATTAAAATTTTAGAGTCTAACTCTTTACAAAAAATTTATAAAAAATCTTTTACTAAGCAGCAATCAGATTCGTCACTTTCTGACTGCAGCTCACGGAAAAATTCATTTCAAAATACTCGTTTATCCGATTGATGTAATTCTAGTTGAAGGTTCACAAAGACAGCTAAAGCTATATACAGTATGAATTTCATGGTCTAACTCTGATTATACACCAAGTTATGACTCAAAACATAACACGTAAAATCTGCAGAAAAACGCAGCTTAGTTGCTGAAACGAAATAAATTATTTAAAATAGTAAACGACGTCCAAAAATCATGATCCAGCGCCATTTGAATCGTATTTCGAAATAACACATTTTAGACTCAAGAAAATCCAGATTTCGTTTATGTTATGACCTGGTTACAGCCGGTTAAAGTCGGCTGTAACGTTCTGGACAGAACCTAATTAGTCGCAAATCTTTTTATAAACGAGTTTTCGGGTTTATTTATCATGTTTCCGCAATTACACAAACATAATTGATCATTCACAGCAGGTTATACTTGACTTATATCAGATTCATCATAAGAAATTATCAAGATCATCAAGCATAGCAAGCCCTACTCCATACATATAAATCTATCCACGCATGAACAATATTACTAGTCATGATATAAGATTCTCATGGACAATAGACTACAAACTAATATCTTAAACATCAAGATTTAATACCAACCTAGAAAAACGCAGCCAAGCACTTAACATAACAGCAGTTTAATCGAAATCCCATAAAAAAAACTATAACTAAGATTCGGTGTATGGTACCTAGTGATGAAAGTTATTGAGACCTTGGGGCCTTGATCTTTGTTCACGGCAGAGAAGGGAGACGAGGGAGGAGGTTCGCACAATAGGGTTTTGATTTGTTTGGGGAATTAACAATAACACATGCGTACGTATCTTTATAATAAAAAGGGTTTCATTGTGGTGGTTAGAGAATGTTCATGGGGTTGGGCCGATTATTAAAAAGAAAATATAAAGCAAATGAGTTGAGGATCTTGGGCCGATAACAAGGAAACAAATGGAAAATATATGCAGTCTTTTTGTTGTGTTATTACTTTTTTTTTATTTTAATAGGTAACTAGTAATAATGAACAATTAATATTCAACAATATAAATGTATAAGACTCATACTATGGTTCGGACTTCATAAGGTTCGAGTTACCGGAGCGGGTGACATGTGTTCGAGTCGGTATCAAAAGGATAGTTTCTAGTTAATCGCTTGAATCGTATGTACTTAAAATATAATTTAGTTAAATAAAATTAACTTGTCAAATAAATAAGTATAAGACTCAATTTATAAGTACGAAAACGAATGGTTCTAACCTCGAAATTACGAGTTGTTACATTATCCCCAAATTGAAAGAAATTTCGTCCTGAAATTTGATAATTAGACACAGGGGATTGAAGAACGAGTTAAGATGACTGTGGATTTTTTTTTCGGGTACCACACACTGTCATTTAGACCCAATCATGAAGGGTGACGTCAAATTCCTAACATGATTCGG